>QRFJ01001610.1:0-43870 GCA_006176705.1 Cocos nucifera
CAGGAAAGAGAGAATGTGTATCTTATGAGACACAAGTCTGAAGCCTTTGAAAAGTTTCAAAAGAATTCAGAACATGATTAGTAAAAACAGAACAGAAAAACCCATAAGGTTCTTCGATCAGATCGAGGGGTGAATACCTTAGCAGGAAATTTCTAGACAATTCTCAAGGATATTGGCATAGTCTCTCATGACTACACAAAGAACAACTCAACTCAACGGGGTTTTCAGAATGAAAAATGGAACTCGTATTAGATATGGTTCGATCCATGGATGAGCTTCACAGACCTTCCTGATTTTTCTTTGGGGGACACTATTGTTAACTTCAAATCTATCTACTGAACAGGGTTCCTCTAAAAAACCGTCCTTACCACAGCCGATGGAGATATGGCAACGGTAAGAAACCAAGTCTGAGTCACTCAGAATTTGGGAATTGTCCGGCTCAATGTTAAAAGACAAACAAGCGGACAAGTTAAGAATTTTAGGTGCCTTCAGAGCCTCGATTCAATAAGGAATATCCTAAAGAGTCATTAGGATACTATTTCTACATTCCAGAAGACGCACAATGTGAATTGTGAGTCGACTGCCATATTTCTTGAAAATTATTTATTAGTAGCGGCAATTGGAAGGCAGAATCAAACTTGGATGGAGAAAGTCCCTCACAAGCAGAATGAGCTAAGGACCAAAGTGGAACGCAAATAAGGTGTTGAGCCAATAGAGAACATCTACTCCTCCACTGTAGATCGGAAAGAGTTTTCCAAGTCCCCCTGAAAAGATACTTAGGTATTATTCAGAGGAAGTAGAGAAATGGTTCCTCATAGGTAATGGTGCTTAGGGAGATGATCCGCAAAACCTAACAACGAGGCGATATCAGATACGACTCCGAGAAATGGCTAGAGGCAATGCAAGTCAGAAATGACTCGATGCATCTCAAACCAAGTTTGGGACCTTGGTAGATCCACCAAGAAGGTATAAGTACCTGATTGGATGTAAATGGATCTTCAAGGAAAAGAATTTGTGCAGATGGGAATGTGGAGACATTCCAAGACTAGATTGGGTGGCAAAAGGTTATTAGTCAACGCGAAGGCATAGACTATCAGGAGTATCTTTTCCCCCAGTAGCATGTTAAAAATCCATCCGCACATTGCTTGCTAGTTGCAGCCTATTTCGATTATGAAAAATAGGGCAATGGACTTGAAAACGGGCGTTCTTGATGGATATGTCTCATGAGGAAGATGATCTATTATGGAACAGCCGCTAGGTTTTCAACATCCAGTGATGCTGATCGCGAAGGTTTGCAAGCTGGCAACAGGTCCAATATGGACTTAAGCAAGCATCTCGAACTGGAACACTTGTTTCAATGATTGTGATCAAATATTTGGTTCATCAAAAATGAAGAGGAAACCATGGTATTTTCAAAAAGGGTCAGTGGGAGCGCTGTTGTCTTCCTCGTTGTACGTGATGAATCCTCCTTATTGCAATGATATTCCCCATTATTGACATCAAGTCAGATGTGATTGTCCAAGGAATTCTCCATGAAAGACCTAGGTGAAGCATCCCTTTTAATTCAGGAACTTAAGGTCTATAGGGATAGACCGAATAGGAGATAGGACTTTCACCAGAAAAGATGTAACATAGAGAAAGTACTAAAAGAAGGTTTTAGTAATGGAAAACTCTAAGAGGGGTTAAATAACCCTTCAGACATGGTATTGCACTTTCCAGAAGATGTGCCCCAGCACACTTGGAGGAAATAGAACGCATGAGGCAAAGATCCCTTATCTTCTGCAATAGAGAGCCCATTATGCCATGCTTATGTACACGACCTGCTATACCATGCTGTGAGTGTCACAAGCAAGATATTCAGTCAAATCCAAGGTAAAGAACACTGGACTTCTGTAAAAATGTATCATTAAGTACTTGAGAAGGAACTAAGAGGATATGATGTGGTCTTTGGTAACGGAGAACTCCAAGTCCAGGGATACACAGACTCAGATTTTATGTCTGTATAGATGAATCGAAGTCAACAATCTGACAGACTGTTTTTACTGGAAGAGTTTCTAAGCAAAACGGTGATACCAGACCCAATACCATGATTACCCTCAAAAAGAGGTTACGTCGAGGTCAAAGATCAACTCCGGAGATAATTGTGGCAGACCCACTTACAAAGCCGTGGGCCAGCAGAAGATCGAAGCCCACCTTGAGAAGATGGGGACCTTAGACTTTCAGCAAAATTGGCTTAAAGGACAAGTGGGAGATTGTTAAGATATAGTGCCCTAAAAAGTCCAGAATTGGCTGACACTTGTAATACACCTTCTAGGGGCAAAATTATAAATTTTGACCTAAAAATCAATAAATGGGTTATTTTCTATCACATATGTGTAATTTAGTGTCTGTGATAACTTCTTTGAAGTTACTGGTAATGAAATAATTCATATTTTCAAGAGTTAAAATTTAAGACATGATAATCATTATTAACTCATAAATCGCTCTGACCATAGATCATCCACAAGGATGGTGATGAATCTGGAAGGTGGTGTACAATCGCTTCTCTTTTAGTAGATGAGCTTGAGTCTATGGTGTGGAGACACCGGAGCGAGAGTACAGTACTCGTTAGAGAACGGGGCACTGAGCGTGACCACTCGAGTAGTCATTAGGGAGTCTACCTTCTCGTCAATGACTGACTCGATGCTGGCAGTAGTGTGGTCTGGTTCTTTGACCTAGATGCATGCGCAGTTCACCCTTGAGGGTGTTTAATAGTTTGACTACACCATTACTCACGATCTCCCTAGCCATATGAACCCTGAGTGTATGTTGGCTATGACATGTTCATTGTAGGAACTGGATTTGCATCAGATGGAATCTACTAACCTCGGTGGAGAGAGAGTAGCCCTATGAATGATCATGGAGAATCAAGTCCAGAAATCCATGGCCATGGTAAGAGTGAAATAATAGAAAGAGTTTCTATTTAGATTTTCACATTGGACCTCGTTAATCGAATGAATTTACATCATATGACAGAGAACTAGGTTTTTGACGAGTTCACCTTAACCCTAACTATCGGGGGCTCAAGATAGAAGAACTGAATCATCATAGGTAGCTACACCATGAGGTTCGCATTCAGCTCTGATGGATTGCCACCATATACTGCTTAGGTGTCATGGTGGATTTTGGGAAGCAATTAAGAATGATTTTAGATGATCGATCTTCTTAACTGTTCGAATCAAAGAGTTCTGGATCCATCGAAAGGAGTTTCGATGATGTCGATGAAATAGAAGATGCATGAACATATTCCCATTACAATATAGACTGAACCTAATGGGTCACACAAACAAGGGTTTTGATCTAGTGATCATCATTGAACTGATCTAGTTCAATTGATTGAATGAAGATTCAATTAGGTTCAAGAAATCATGATACAACTCGTTGAACCTAAACGTTCTTCTTTTTGACTAAAATCAAGATAACTTTATCCTGTCCTGAGCCAAAAGGAAGTTTGTGCCAAACAAGAGGCCTTCAATATGGTCTGACGGAGTTGTCCAAGTCAGAAAAAAGGTTGGTCCTATTTGTAAGACACTGCCGTGCCATTTTGTCACCTGCCATTTCTTGTTCTTTGATTTTGGTCAACAAAGTCTACTCTTGACTGTCAATGTTGACCATTGACACTTAAACTTTTGACACAATGTCATACCTATTGGAAGAGCTGGTGGGGCCTGTCCGCCTGCAAAACCTGGCACGGAGAAGGGCACATGCACCCTAGGCGTGTGCCCAAGTTGGAGGCGCTAGGAGCCTTTGTTGACCAAGGACTCCATCCTGCTCCTTTTTGGAATTCCAAATTAGAGTTTCTTCGCTAAGAACCAACTTTGACTAGTCCTTAGGCGCTCCTCTAAGGAGGAAATCCAGGGGCCTCTATTCCCCACCAATCCAGATTTAATTTGATTTCACAAAGATTTGTGATTGGTTGGGAAGAAGAGGAGTTGGATCATAGCTAGTCTATAATTAAGACCTGTAATCAACTTCAGAATTGCATGATGATGAGGGAGATATGATGAGATCATAGTCTCCATGCCCCAAGGCTACCTCTCCCCTCCTTACTCCATGCCATAGTCTCTTTCTCCCTTGCTCTTCCAGCATCCAAAAGGAGTTTTGGACCTTGGTGGTGCGTTAGATCAAAGAAAGGCGATCAAAAATAAGAAAGGTGCGCTTGCTGCAAAGGATGAGACTGCTCTCTTCAAAAAAATGTTTGAAGATCCTCCAATCAGATGCTACGATCTTGATTTTTGGAGGCATGATAAAGAAGAAAGAAGGATCTCCAGATCCAAACCCCGAGTGGATATCGGTAGAGGCCAGGCGCTTGTATGGCTAAATACAGAACCTTCCGCTACAAACAGGAATCATCCAATAGGTAAAAGGATTACCCAGAATTCAGGTAAATTAAATTTGATTTAATTTATCTTTTATTTTATTTTATTAAAATAATAAGAATCAGATCTAAAACATATCAAGATCTGATTGGGCATCAAAGAAAAAATTTTTTGAAATATATCTCTTGAATCTGATCAAGATCTGAACAAACCTGGACCGGGGAAATCAGAATTTCCTTCAGGGATGTCCAGAAAAATTCATGGTGGTTGCTCCATCTGGATTATATGAATTTTAAATGGGTCATTATCATTAAAGTTACCTTGAAGCATCTATAAACTTGTTCCTTGGATAAAATGTGAAACTGTGCGGTCATAGGATAATTTCAACTCAACATGATGGGTTGGCTATGGCAAGATTGAATAAGTCTCCTCTGATATATTAGGAAAGATGAACCTGTAAATTGGTACAAAGATTGTTGACCTAGGATAGGAGTTTGATCTATTTTCTGACCAAGAAGGTTCAACTTTACCTAAATTTTTTGGAAGCTTATAGGTCATATAGCCATTTTGATTATTAAAGGTTTAATGTGAATCAACAATTCGATTAAATTCAACTAAATCAGGAAAAGCGATTTTCCACCGTGCATGTATCTAGTGTAAAAAACCAACCCTAAATGTGGTTCAAAAATTTTTAGTAATATATTTTATTATTATTATTATTTTATTATATTAAAAATTATTTTTTTAATTTATTTTATTTGTTAATTTTAATTTAAATTTAATTATTAATTTTTAGTTAGTTTAATTTTAATTTTATTTTATTTTTAAGAGGAGTAAGGAGAAGGAAAGAAAGAGTAACTAAAGAAAGAGGTCCTAAGAGTCGCTGGAAACAAGAAGCAAAGAGAAGAATTAGTTTAATTAGATTTAATATTGGTTAGCAAATCAAGTTGGTCATCAAATCCTAACTAAAGATTGTCTAGATCTAGACAGCTCCTACTGCCAAAGGTCACCTTCAAGCCCGTCCAAGTGTAGGATTAGCCAACAACTAAGCTCAGGTAAGTGAAGATCGGTGGGGTCCCCCCGTTGCTTGCCTTAGACAATCAATTATGCCTTGGCCAGGTAAGCGAAGGAACCAATTAGAAACCCCTTCCTTCGGACCCAATCATCCCTGAACCATTTCCTAGACACCAGTCAAATTTACTTATCCTAATCCGATTCAACTCTTAGGATTCTTTGTCCTATTGAGCTCGAGTTCCTAGGGTTGATGTCTAATTGATTTTAAAATTAAAAGGCTTAGGTCAATGCAGGATGCTGGTTGGTTTATTTGTGGGCTAAGAAAGGGTGATCAAATCCCCACCTTATATTATTTAATTGAGTTGTGCCCTTAATTGATTTAATTATAATATGCCACGAAAAAAAAAAAAAAAATTCAATCAAAGGGTTTATGCAATTTAAACTAGTGCATGCAACTAATTGAATTCTGAAAGACTTACCTTACTTCCAACAATCACCAAAAAAAATAAAAATAAAAATAAAAATAAAACTAATATGATGCATGCTCTAAATAGTTAGGATTTCTAATCTTATCATGAGGCTTTTAATTAGATTTAAATGAATATTTTTTTAAATTAATTTAAAAATAAAATAAATAAATAAATAATTAAAAAGAAAAGAGTATTAGGGTTAGAATTGATCTCACCAAGCAAAACTTTCTGATTTTTTTGTTCTTTAAATCTCTTTTTTTGTAAAATAATAAAAAAAATTAGCAAGCAATATTTATAAGAAAGTAGAAATTTTATTTATAATTTATTTACAGAAAAATCAAAGAGATCAAAAATTTAATATCCATTCCTTCCCTGGTAATGGCGCCAAAAACTTGATGCGCCGAAATTATTTTTAATAAATCAAAGAAATCAAAATCAAAAATCAAAAACCTTCCCCGGCAACGGCGCCAAAAACATGATAGGAACGCGATGTTGTCGTTAAGACACCATGTTTATCAGTTTAATCCGACTTCTTCAAATAATTAAAAATACATAGATAGCAATGAGTCGGGTCGAATCCACAGGGAAGGTAGTGTTTTTAGATTTGAAATCTTTGATTTTTTAAAAGAAAAGAAGAAAAGGATTTGAGTTTTCAGAATTAAAAGTGAAGTCGGAAAATTAAAAGCAAAAATTAATAGGTGTAGAAATTTAAACTTGGTACTAAGATCTATTAGTTAGATCTTAGCATCTACTTGCAATAAAATAAAAGTAATAATAAAGTACAGAAATTAAATTTTAATAAATAAAAAAGTAAGAAATTAATAGCAAAAATAAAATTTTTTATTAATTAAAATTTTAGAATTTAAATACATAAAATTTAAAAAGAAAAGAAAATAAAATAAAATAGCCTGATCTTTGATCTTGGATCGGCATTCGCAGAAAGATGGTGTAGAAGCTCGACTCTTCTTCTCGACATCCGTTGCTTCGAAGCAGCCTTTAACCCATAGTCTAGCTTTGCCCTATACCAAAGCTTCACCTTGATCGGAGATATTGATTTTTGGAGGCCTGGGGTCCTTTTTATAGAGCTAGGAGGGCTGGAAAGTTTGCTTCTAAGCAATGTGGGACTAATGACCTTTGTAATCATCAAAATCTGAATAAAATTTGAATTAAAATAGCTCTGATATATCTCTGATAAATCTGATAAAATCCATCCATTCAATAGGAATCCAACGGTCCAAAAATCATCAAAATCGAATGCAGATCAGCTCAGATCGGGTCGGATTAAATTCTAGCCATTGGATCGCGCTTGATGGAGGAAATCTGGCCGCAAATCACGTGCCTGAGAGTTTGATCACCGTCGGGAGCTTTCTGGACCATCGGATCGTCTCCTGGATCGAGCACTGCCATCCGATGGTGATCCGCGTGATGTCTGGAGCTAAATAAAATCCGGAAGCAACCACAGTCATCCGATCCTGACCGCAAACAACCACATCCATCCGATCGCGCAATCACTTTTCCCATGGACTGCGTGGACCGACCGCACCGCATGCCGCAGCCAATCAGTGCTACTATTGCCGAGCGAAAAGACTAAATTGCCCTTGTGAGCCGTAATAAATTTTTGTAGACCCTTTAGGGGTCTAGGTCCACCACGTGGTAAGCTCTGATTCATCGGATTTTGCTGAGCTGGCGGTCCACGCCTGGATCGTGGACCGACTGATGGCTTCAACGGCTGAGTCAACTTTGATGGCTTGGCTTGGCTTGGTGGCTCGGCTTGGCTTGGTGGCTCGGCTTGCAGAGCCAGCTGAGCCATTTTCTTTTTTATTTAATTTTTATTTATTTTATATTTTTTTAAAAATTTATATCTTTTTTATTTTAGCTCCATTTTATTTGAAATTTATTTCATTGTGATCAAAAAAATAAGCTCTTTCTATTGATAATAAAATTTTATTTTTTAATTTTTATTATTTTTTATTATTTTTTAATTAATTTTTTAATTAATAAAAATATCAATTTCTCAAAAATTATATATAAATTAATTATTAATTCTTAAAAATTTATATTAATTAATTGATAAATTAATATTTTTATTGATGAATTTATTATACTTATCAGTAGCTATCTTTGGAGCATGCTTTGTTCAACTTTTTGAAGTCTATGCACATTCTCCACTTGCCATTCATCTTTTTAACGAGCACAATGTTGGAGACCCAGTTTGGATAGTTGATTTCTCGAATGAATTTGACCTTGAGGAGCTTGTCAACTTCCTCTATAATTGCTTTCTATCTTTCTGGAGCATGGCTGCGCATCTTTTCTTTCACTGGCCGATGTTTAGGATCAACAGTCAGGCAATATTCCATGACCTCTGCATCTATCCCGGGCATGTCGTCGGAGACCCAAGCAAAAATATCTGCATTCCTTCGTAGAAATTCAACAAGATGCTCTCGTATCTCTTCTATTAGGTTGAAGCCGATCTGTACCGTATGCTTCGCATTCCCATCATTCAGTGGGATGAAAATAAGGTCTTCCATGGGCTCTCCCCGCTCTTCCATTAGATCGTCACAGACATCCAGCCCATCAATCGAATAAGGATCTGGCCGCTCACCCTTCTGCAAGATAATTGAATAGCAATGCCTCATCATAGCTTGATCTCCTCTGACTTCTCCGATCCCATAGCTTGTTGAGAACTTCATTTTCAAGTGATATGTCGACACTACTGCCCGAAGTGCGTTTAGACCAGGTCGGCCGAAGATTACGTTATAAGTCGATGAAGCTTTTACTATCAGAAAGTCCACCTATGCCTTGGACTGTTTTGGATATTGTCCTGCAGCCATGACCAAAGTTATTACGTCTTCAACTAGTACCGCATCACTAGTGAAGCCTACTAATGGGGAATACATTAGTCCAAGCTGACTATGAGGTATAGACATTTTGGAGAAGGCATCATAAAATAAGACATTGGCCAAACTTTTATTATCAACAAGGATCAAGTATACATCATAGTCTGCAATATTTAAAGTAATTACAACTACATCATTATGCTGGAACTGAACTCCCTGGGCATCTACTTCAATGAAAGTTAGGATCTCCTCAATTCTCTGCCTCTTTGCTGGTCCCCTAGATCCACCAGTCCTCTCTTGTCGAAGTCCCCCAGAGATGGTATTAATGATGCTAAGAGGCGGTCGATCTCCTTGCTGTTCCTCCTTTCTTGGTGGTTCTGGTTGCGATAGTGCCCTTGGCTGACCCTTGCTTTTTTCAAGCCGTCGTCGTAGAAATTAGCCAAGCCAGCCTCGCCTGATGAGCTCCTCGATCTTGTCTTAGAGCTGAATGCACTTCTTAGTATCGTGACCATGGTCATAATGGTAGAGGCGGTATTTCGTTACTACAAAAAAGAGCTACGACAGCGGTTTGTAACCGCTACCGTAGTCCAAAAAATCGCTGCAATAGGCTATGGTAGTGATTTTCTAATCACTGATACTACGGCCATCGCCGTAGCTATATGGCAGCGGTTGTTGCAGTGGTTATTTGAACCGCTGCCATAGATAGCCTATTATAGTGGTTTATAAATCGCTATAATAGATCGACCTATAGCAGCGGTTATGTAACCACTGCCATAGTTAATCTATAGCAACGGTTGCCATAGGTAATCTATCATAGCGATTTCTTAACCACTGCCATAGATCTAATATAGCGATTGGCATCATTTGCACTAGAGACTTATGGCAGCGGTTGGCACGGATATGGCAGCGGTTATAAAATCGCCGTCGTAGGTCTTGAATAATTAAAAAAATAAAATTTTTATTTTTTATATATTTTATCTGATAAATGCAGATATATAACATAAGAAAATATAATAAACACAAAAAATATTCTGAAATGCTAAAATTTTATTATCAAATAAAATTTATTATAATATTTTTTAAAAAAAATAAAATACATCAAAAGTCTTCTAAATCTACATCATCGTCGTCATCATCGAGAGCCAGAGCTGAAGCTAGAGCTAGAGCTGGAGCCGAAGCCAAAGCCAGAGTTGGAGCTAGAGCTGGAGCTGAAGCTGGAGCTAGAATGCAAGCCAACGTATCCTCGAAGCCCATGACTCCAAAATACGTGCTGAGCATCGACATCATGTCTCTTACGATGTCCTCCAGATGATATGCGCGCTCCTCAACCCAATTTGCCTGCGTCACAGCAAGATCTGCCCATGCTAATGCCTCCTTAAGCTCCTCCCGACTGATGATACTGAAAGTCTATGAGGAGATGCTTGCCTCGGACCAGTAGCTCGTCAGCGTGTGTTTGGGCCTGCATCAGATCTTTCTAGAGTGCTCAGGCCCCAAGACCTGAGATAGATGGTCATGGAGCCCAGAGGTATCCGGGCCCTCACTCACGAGCGCTTCTAACTGATCCTGTAATTATAAATTAAAATAAAATTTTATAAGAAATGCTATAATACTAATCATATATACTAATATATTTAATACTTACAAAAATATGTCCGATCGTGACGTTCATCGACCTGCCCGTCTTATCCATGCGGCTGGATCGGAAGTTCTTGCTATGGCTGGGCATCACTCCATCTCTCATCAGCTATAACAAAGAATAAATTTATCAGAAAGATGATAAAAAATATGAATTTAATTTATCTAGTAAGATTTAGAATTAATTACTTCTCTATGCACATGACTGACCATAGACTCGCGGCCTAAAGTATGCGTAAACTCCTGGGCTACACGATTCTCCTGGTTCTGATGGAAGATAGCCTAACAAGTATTTAAATAAATAATAAATATTTAAAAAATATTTAAATAAAATTTTAAGCATATTGAAAAATTTAAAAGTTAGAAATTTTACCTTGAACTCTTGACTCCTCCAATGTCTAACCATCCTCTCCCATTGACTCGGAGAACACTCCTATATCCAGGAAACAAGCTCCTCCAGAGGGTCTCGTCGGTGCTCGAGCCATCCTTTATGGAGCTTGATCTTGTAACCTCGGTACAACTCTCCGATCTTCTTCAATCGGGTATCTCAAGCCCTCTCATGATTAGGAAAGTTGTACCTCCTCTACACAAATTTATCAAAAATTAGTTATAAAATTATTCTAATCAAACATATATAGCGTAAACATATAAAATGCATGAACATAACTAAGATGCGCATGTTTACTCATATCTTCTTCCATACCCGATCTTTGATGGCAGCATCCATCAAACGTCAGTCTCTGGGCTCTATGGGAATGATATCTGACCGCCTCACAAGCACTCCAAAAAAGGAATGCATCTTTCATGTGGTCTTCCCTACTGATCTCCCCTCCACATCGTAATAGACCATCACCTGATGCTGGTGGTTCCATACGTGTGCCATACATGTGGGACTGCGAAATGTCTGGCTGGATGATGCAACTATAATGCAAATACGTTATGCAAATATATAAGTATACAAATACTATATAAAAAATAAAATTATGCTAATATAATAAAAATATACACTCAGATGCCTACATAGTAGCATGCGCCTCAGATATGGACGATGGTAGAGGCTTAGCTATCGGTGGAGTAGATACCGTCGATGGAGTAGATACCATCGGTGGAGTAGATGCCAGCGGTGGAGGTCCCTGAGCAGTCGATACCGAGGTGGATGGAGTATGCTCCGACTGCTCCTCGAATGCTGAACTGCATGTAACCCACCAAGGGGTAGGGGTGAAAGCTATATGGTGTTTTGATGTCATCATGATCTACAACGTTAATGAACATTAATCAATATAATATGTTGAATAATAATATTAGTATAGCATCAATAAATAGTCTCTAATATGTACACTAATCAATTGATGGATCTATCATTATGCAATACAATAAACAAAAGCAACATGATATAAACATCCAAAAAATGTTATGTAATAAATTCTACAACATGAATTACATTCATAAATAATTAAGGATGAGCAACAGTCGTAGATCCAATCTCTTGTGTGAACCTTGGTGTTAATCCAAAAACCTAAAAGAAAAACAAAGTAGATGATGGTGGCACCTTAGGACTTAAAATTGAAAACTTAGAGAGATATATCAAATTCTATTCGCTCGAAAGCCGAGCCGACTCTATACTTGAGACAGCTGGCTCCATACCTGAGACATTCGGCTAGGATCCTACCCCAGTTGGCTTGATTATGGCCCGAGCCGGCTCGGTTGTGTATCCAAGCCAGCTCGGCGGTGTGCCATCCCCTCGATCACTTCCTCTCTCGATCTCTCTCATCGACAATGGTGGTGAGGTTGAACCCCTCCCTCCTAGCTTTTCTATCTCTTGATCTTTCTTTCTCCCTCTCTCGATCTTCCTCGTCGGTGAGGCCGAACCCCATCCCTTCCTCTCTTACTCTCTCGATCTCCCTCGCTGGCAAGGCCAGATTCCATCCCTTCGAGTGATGTCGGCGAGGTCGAACCCCCTCCCTCCCTCTCTCGCTCTCTCAATCTTCCACTCTCCCCGGTGAGGCCGAACCCCCTCCCTCCCAATGATGGCGGCAAGGTCGGACCCCCTCCCTTCTAATGATGGCGGCGAGGCCAGATCCCTCGCTTCCTCTCTCAAGTATAGACCCATTGGGTATTCGGGTTCGGATCCGATACCAATAATTAAAATTGGGTCCAAATCTAAATATCTAGGTTCCGATCTAAATTCAATCCGTTGATAGATCTAGTTCATAGCCACCAATATGGCACAGCCCAAGGCTACCGCCATGGCACGATCCAAAAACTATAGCATGTAGATAATTATAATATTTATAATAAATATTTATAATATTTATTATAAATATTCTATAAATTATTATAAATATATATGATTAATAAATAATACTATAAAATTTAAAAAAAATTATACATATGACTATAGAGAGCGGATTGCATCGAAAGCTTCGAGGGTCACCGGCAATGATGCTAGAGGAGGACGACGGTACTAGAGGTAACCTACAAAATAAAAGTAAGATAGTGAGATAGAGAAGAGAGAAAAAGAAGAGAGAAAGAGAGAGAGCAGGGGCGGCTAGGGATGGGGTCCAGGGGGAGGGGTACAGTGACAAAGAGGTCGAAGGAGGCTTCACACTCGACCAGGGAAGGGTCAGAATGGTGGTGGTGGGGCGGGTAGGATTTCACGGGGACCGAAGGAGGGTGGAGGGGGGCTCGTTGGAAGGGAGGTTTGGTTTTGCACTGAGGCTGGAGGAGGATAAAGTGTGGAGGAGGGGGTTCACAAAGGGTCAAGGATGGATGGGGGTTCATCGGAGGGGAGTTTCAACAGGGGCCGAGGGAGGGTCGGATGGGGGTTCGTCGGAGGGGGGGTTCGCTGGGGACCGAGGGGAGAGTCGAATGGGGGGATGGGGGGAGGGGTTTTACGGGGTGGCAAGCAAGGGTGGAGAGGGGTTCGTCGGAGGGGGGTTTCGTGGGGGCCGAGAAAGGGTCAGATGGGGGTTCGCCAGAGGAAGGTTTCGCTGGGGGCTGAGGGAGGATCGGATGGAGGGGTGGGGAGACTGAGTGGGGGGTGGCGGTGGCGGGGAGGGGCGGTTAGGGATGGAGGGGTGGAGGGGGAGGGGGAAGTAGGGGCGGTGCTGATCGAGGGGGGAAGGAGCAGCGGTGCTGACCGAGGGGGAAGGAGGGGCGATGTCGATCGGAGGGGAGGAGCCTCATCGACGATGAAGAGGAGGAAGAGAGAGAGAGAAAGATCGAGTGCGCACAGAAAAAAAAAAAATTTTGAAAATTTTTAACCTAATCTATGACAGTGGTTATCGAACCGTTACCATAGATCTATGACAGTGGTTATCGAACCACTGCCATAGATCTATGGCAGTGGTTATCCAAAACCCGCTGCCGTAGATCTATGGCAGCGGTTCTATAACCACTGCCGTAGATTTATAGCAGCAATTTTTGATAACCGCTGCCATAGATTGAAAATAATTTTTTTCTTATTTTTTCTTTAAATATTATATAATTTTAAAATTTAATGCCCATCTTCATCATTCATTATATAAATAATTATCATTAGAGTGTCATCGCAAAAGGTCGCCTCAATCCGATGGCCCTAGCTTCAACGATCAGAAAAATTCGATTTCAATGATCATGATCAATGATGCAATGATCTGATAGATGAAGATCTTCGATGGATCCAAAAAGCTGCAACATGATCTCGATGATGTTTGTAGCATACTATTAAAGTTTTATTTCAATTGGATATCGTTATCATGGTCAATTTTAGTATGGAATGATTTTGGTTGTTAAATTAGAAACAAGCGATCGAATGATTAAACGACATCAGATTATGAAATAACTTTTTAGTTAAATGATCTTTATTATAATTTTAAATATTTTATATGATGATGATAGTAAAATTTAAATCATTTTCGTATAAACTGTTCATGTTAAGCAGATATTGCAAAAGCATGAGCATAATAACCAGTGAAGTTTCAGAATGGTTATCAGGAGACATATAGTTTTAGATCGTTCTTCATCTCACGAGTTGAATTTTATAATCACCACTATAAAAAAATGATTAAAGTAGTAGCCAAGATCATTTATAAAAAAAATTATCTCATAATTGGACACCGTTTGATCCTTTGATTACTCGTTTATCATTTAACGGTCGAAACTAACCTATACTAAATTGACCAAGATAACGATATCCGATTGAAGTGAAACTTTGATAGTATACTACAAACATCACCGAGATCATCATTGCAAGTTTTTGGATCCATCAAAGATCTCCATCTATTAGATCATCGCATCGTCATTCGTGGTCATCGAAATCAAATTTTTTTGATCGACGAAGCTAGGGCCATCAGATCGAGGCGATCTTTTGCAATGACACTCTAATGATAATTATTTAGATAATAAACAGTGAAGATGGATATTAAATTTTAAAATTATATAATATTTAAAGAAAAAAAAAATATGATAGTGGTTATAATTAACCGCTATCATAAATTATATTATAGCAGCAGTTCCTACTAACCGCTGCTATAGGTCCGACTTATGGCAGTGGTTACAATGAACCGCTACTATAGATCGACCTATGATAGCGGTTTTTTGTAATTACTGCTATAGATCCTGTTAGATATGTGTGCCCTAGAAGCCAAAATTGACTGACACTTGTAATACACTTCTAAGAGCAAAATTATAATTTTGACTATAAATAATAAAATGAATTATTTTTTTATCATAAATGTGTATTTAGTGTCTATGATACATCCCTTAAGTTAATGGTAATGATAATTCTTATTTTCAAGAGTTGAAAATTTAAGACATGAAGATATCAGGACTGCTTACCAAATGTTGGCTCACCTACAGGAGATGTTTGGTGAACAGAGTCGCACAGCCAAGTATCAAGTCACTAAACGATTGTTCAAGGCTAAGATGCATGATGGACAGTCAGTCCAAGATCATTGTCTGATGATAATCAAAGACATGGAAGAGCTTAAGAAGCTCGGAGTAAGGTTGGACTTGGATCTATAGAATGATATAATTCTGCAATCTTTGACTGATGCGTATGGGCAGTTCATCATGAACTACCATATGCATAAACTTCAAAACTCCTTGGCCGAACTTATGAACATGCTGGTTACCGCTGAGCTTTTCATGAAAGATTCTAAAGGCTCAGTACTTGCTATGGAACGGACTTCTTTCAAGAGAAAGTTTTTTAGAAAGAAGAAGAAGTCTGTGAAAAAGTAGAAGATGGAAGAAAAAAAGAAGAAAAAGGCAGAGCTGAAGAAGAAGGCCGCTAACAAAGAAAACTATTTTCATTGCAACAATGACGGCCACTGAAAGCGGAACTGCCCTACTTATCTGGCCACCCTAAAGAAGAAGGAGGCAGGTCCTTCTAAAGGTATGCTCATTATTGAGTCTAACCTTCTCATCGATGGCTGACTCGAAGTTGCAGTGGTGTGTCTGGTTCTTTGACCTGAGGTGCATCGGCAATTCACCTTGAGGATGTTATAGTTTGACTACACCATGACTCAGTCTCCTAGCCATTCGGAACCCTGAGGTGTATGTTGGCTGTAGCATGTTCATTGTAAGAATTGGATTGCACCAAGTTATCTACCTCAGTGGATGAGGAGTAGTCCTATGATGATCATGAGAATCAAGTCCATAAGCCCATGGTCATGGTAAAGAGTGAAATAATAGAAAGAGTTTCTATTAAGATTTTCACATCGGACTTGAATCAAATGATTAAATCATATGATAGAAATTAGGATTTGATGAGTTCACCTTAACCCTAATCTGATCGAGGCTCAAGATAGAAGAACTTAATCACACAAGTAGCTGCACTGAGAGGTTCATTTTCAGTTTTGATGGGTTGCCACCATATACTGCTAGGTGTCATTGATGGATTTTGGAAGCAATTAGAATGATTTAGATGATCAATCATTCCAGTTGTCTGAATCAGAAGAGTTCTGATCCATCGAAAGGAGTTTCGATGATATTGATGATGGAGATCATGACATATCTCATTACCATATAAAACTGAACCTAACTGGATCACACAAATAAGGGTTTAGATTTGAATATCATCAATTGGACTAATCCAGTTCAATTGATTTGAATTAGATTCAATTAGGTTCAAGGAAATCGTGCTAGCACACGATTAAGCCTAATATTCTCTTTTTCTATCATTAAAAGTTATCTCGACCAAGCCAAATGAGTTTGTGCTGACTCAGGTACCTTTACCTGGTTTGACTAGAGCTTGTCTAGGTTAGAAAAGAATTGTCTTAATTTATGAGATAAATTTGAGACAACACCTGCCATTTTCCATCACCTTCTAATTCTTGTCCTTTGACTTTGGTCAAACATTGACCTTTGATCCTTGGACATCTGCCCATGTGTCATGCACTTATTAGAGAGCAGATTGAGGCTTGTCCCCTTATTGGATTTTGAAAAGGAAGGGGCACACACCTAGGATGGCGTGTGCCCATGGATAGGGATGCCTGGAGTCCCATATGGATGGGACTCTAGGTTGCTTCTTAGATTCAAACTAAGTGACCCTCACCTATAGACTTTGACCAATCTTAGGTGCCATCTAAGGATGAATCTATGGGTCTCTCATCCGATTGGATCAGGTGATATCATCCCATCAATTAGATGTAGATCTGATTGTACGAAGCAATGTGATTGGATGGGGTGATGTGGCACTACGTGGCGCAGCAGGGTCTATATAAAGACCTGTCTGTGCCCAACTTTGATAAGAACTTTCTCCTAGCCATGCCCCAAGACTTCCCCTCTCCCTCCTCCATGCCACCTTTCTGATCCTCTCTCTCCTCTCCATGCCTAAGGATAGTTGGAATTCAGATTAGCGTGATTCAAGCAAGAAAAGGCTGACGAGAAAGGAAGAAGGCAGCACTGCTGTAGAGACGATAGCAGATCTTCGAAAGAAGTTTCAAAGATCCTCTAAATCAGATCCAGATTTAATTTTTGGAGATGTGATAAAGAAAGAAAAGATCTCCAGATTCAATCTAAGTGGATACCGATAGAGGCTAGGTGCTTGCGTGGCTAGATCCAGAACCTCAGGCCATCAGCAAATCATCAACGGGTAATCGGATTACCCATATCAAGGTAAAACTAATTTAGATTTAATTTAATTTAATTTTTTTATTTATCAAATCATAATATCAGATCTAAAAAATATTAGATCTGATTTGGATCTAAAAGAAAATTTTTAAAATATGCCTCTTGATCTAATCAGATTTGAACGAATCTGATCCGAGAAATCAGAATTTTTTCTTCAGATCCGACCTGCGACAGTAATTTTCTGTAACCACTTCTATATGTCGGACCTATGGCAGTGGTTATAAAAATCACTGTCATAGGTCCGACTTATAGCAGCGATTAACGAAAATCACTGCCGTAGAAGCTATGGTAGCGATTTCGAAAACTACTGCCATAGTAAGCACTGCCATATATCATTTTTGTAGTAGTATTTGTTGGGATTGCGCTTTTCGGGATGAGTATGCATCCTCTCCGACCTCGATAGCTTCTCCTTGATTTCCATTAGCACTTGAGTTTTTGGCGCGTTGAGGGGTGCGTAGTTGTGGAACCTTCTAAGGGGGGAGCCCTGCCGCATCCTTCTATTAGGACTTCTTTATTTTCAAGCTCGAAAAGGGGTTCGAACTTGCTTGCGCTTGGAGGGAGTTCTGGAGCGTGGCCGAGCTTCGCTTGGCTTTTCTCCAACTTCTGGCATACTCGACTCTCTCTCTTGCCGCTCTCCGATGGCTTCACCATCATTGGCCTTAAAGGCCTCTTCTGCTCCGACATAACCTTCAGCCCGGGCCAGCATATCAGCAAAGTCCCTGGGATACTTCTTCTCCAAGAAGAACAGCAGATTATTTTTCTGAAGGTTATCCTTCAGTGCGGTCATAGCGACAGACTAGTCCAGATTATGGACCTCCAGTACAGCAGCATTAAACCAAGTAACATAAGTCCAGATGGACTCTCCTTCCTTCTGCTTGTTAACAAGGAAGTCCGAACCTCGGTGGGAGCATCGGTTGCTGCTGAAGTGAGCCACGAACTGGTGGCTCATCTGATCGAAGGAGAAGATGGTACCCGACTTAAGTGTCAAGTACCAGTTCTTGGCTGCTCCCTTCAAAGTGGATGGAAAAGCTCGGCAAAGAATGGCATCTGGTGCACCATAGAGTAGCATCATCATCTGAAAGGCTTTTAGATAATCAATCGAATCGATAGTTCCATCGTAGCTCTCGAACTGAGGAAGCTTAAAGTTCGACAGGATTGATTCCTACATGATTTGATGAGAGAAAGGAGGGTCGGTGTCATTGTCATTACCATAAGAGAATGGAGCATGGAGTTTCTCAATCCATCGATTCATTTCTTGTAGCTTTCGGTCTAGGAGATCTTCGCGGTCATGGATCTCTAAAGTTTTTTGGCCGAATAGGAACAGAGTCCCTTTTTGGGTAGAGTCATGGTCAGAGCACTGGCTCCCTATCCTCTGCTTTCCTTTCTCCAAGGTGATCGGCCGACCCGTCCAAGTTGGTCATCCCTGGATTGGGTCCTGAGATTTTGGAGAAGCCTGCTCCGACCGAGCCAGCATCGAAGGTCGCTGCTGCTGCATGGCTTGTACTGCTTCAGTAAGGCCCCTAACTATTAGATATATGTGCCCTAGAAGCCAGAATTGGCTGACACTTGTAATACACTTCTAGGGGCAAAATTATAATTTTGACTATAATTTAATGAAATGGGTTATTTTCTATCACACATGTGTATTTAGTGTCTGTGATACATCCTTTGAGTTAATGGTAATGATAATTCATATTTTCAAGAGTTGAAAATTTAAGACATGAATAATCATTATTAACTCATAAATAGCTCCCGACCATAGGATCATCACGAGGATGGTGATTGATCCGGAAGGTTGGTGTACGATCGCTTCTCTTTAGTAGATGAGTCTTGAGTCTACGGTGTGGAGACATCGGAGCGAGAGTACAGGTACTCGTTAGAGAACGAGGGCACTGAGCGTGACCACCTCGAGTAGTCATTAGGAAGTCTACCTTCTCGTCAATGACTGACTCGATGCTGCAGTAGTGTGTCTGGTTCTTTGACCTGAGATGCATCGGTAGTTCACCTTGAGGGTGTTATAGTTTGACTACACCATTACTCGGTCTCCTAGCCATATGGAATCCTGAGGTGTATGTTGGCTATAGCATGTTCATTGTAGGAACTGGATTGCATCAAGATGGAATCTATCTACCTCGGTGGTAGAGGAGTAGCCCTATGATGATCATGAGAATCAAGTCCAGAAATCCATGGCCATGGTAGAGTGAAATAATAGAAAGAGTTTCTATTTAGATTTTCACATTGGACTCGAATCGAATGATTACATCATATGACAGAGACTAGGGTTTGACGAGTTCACCTTAACCCTAATCTGATCGGGGCTCAAGATAGAAGAACTGAATCACATAGGTAGCTGCACCAAGAGGTTCACATTCAGCTCTGATGGGTTGCCACCATATACTGCTAGGTGTCACTGGTGGATTTTGGGAGCAATTAGAATGATTTAGATGATCGATCATTCTAGCTGTTCGAATCAGAAGAGTTCTGATCCATCGAAAGGAGTTTCGATGATGTCTATGATAGAGATCATGACATATCCCATTACCATACAGAACTGAACCTAACTGGGTCACACAAACAAGGGTTTGAATCTGGTGATCATCAATTGAACTGATCTAGTTCAATTGATCTGAATGAGATTCAATTAGGTTCAAGGAAATCGTGCTAGCACTCGATTGAACCTAACGTTCTTCTTTTACTATCACAAATAAGTTATCCTGACTGAGCCAAAGGAGTTTGTGCTCAATCAGAGGCCTTCATATGGTCTGACTGGAGGTTGTCCAAGTCAGAATAGGTTGTCTTATTTGTAAGACATTACCTGCCATTTTTGGTCACCTGCCATTTCTTGTTCTTTGACTTTGGTCAAAAGTCTACCTTTGACTGGTCAAACGTTGACCATTGACCCTTTGACTTTTGACCACATGTCATGCACCTATTGGAGAGCTGGTGGGGGCTTGTCCCCCTGCCAGAACCTGGCAAGGAGAAGGGCGCACGCCAAGGGTGGCGTGAGCCCAAGTAGGAGGCGCCTAGGAGTCCTTGTTGGACAAGGACTCCACCTCCCTTTTGGATTCCAATCAGAGTTCTACTAAGAATCCAGTTTGACTGGTCTTAGGCACCCTCTAAGGAGGAATCCAGGGGTCTCTTTTTCAACCAATCAGATTTAGATCTGATTTCACAAAGGGTTGTGATTGGTTGAGAGGAAGAGGAGTTGGATCACAAGAGGTCTATAAATAAGACCCTGCGCCCAACCCTAATCCTAAGTGAATTCAATAGAGATTTCCCACGTCCAAGGCTGCCTCTCCCCTCCTTCTCCATGCCATACTCTCTTCTCCCTTTGCTCTCCACGTCCAAAAGTGTTTTGGACTTAGTTTGGTGCGATTCAGATCAAGGAAAGGCGATCAAAAGCAAGAAGGCTGCGCTGCTGCAAAAGGACGACTGCAGATCTTCAAAAGAGTTTTGAAGATCCTCCAGATCAGATCCAGATCTGATTTTTGGAGGTGTGATAGAGAAGAAGAGGATCTCTAGATCCAACCCGAGTGGATACCGGTAGAGGCCAGGCACTTGCATGGCTAAGATCCAGAACCTTTCGCTGCAATCAGGATCATCTACAGGGTAATAGGATTACCCAAATCAGATAAATTAAATTTGATTTAATTTATCTTATTTTATTTTATTTATTAAAATAATAATAATCAGATCTGAAACTTATCAAGATCTGATTGAGACCAAAAGAAATTTTTGAAATATATCTCTTGATCTAATCAGATCTGGATGAACCTGGATCGGGAAATTAGGATTTCCCTTCACTAACTTGCTGAACCAATAGGTTAAATTGCTCTACATCCACCATTGTCATCGATGGAACTTGAGATGCTAGGGGTGAAATAGGGAAGGATAGATCTAGATAAGATCTGGCCACGGAGGTGGTCGATCGTCGGATGGAAGCCTTTCTAGGAGGCATCCTCATGAGATCGACTGGAAAAGAAGAACTCCGAGGGGTAAGGAAAGAGATATCTACTGAGCACTCCTTTAAGAACAAGAGAACCTCAAGAGAAATAGGATTCTTCCTCAAGCGCCAATTCTGTTGGTGCAAAATTTGATTGATGTCGAAATCCATGCTGGAGTCGGAGAGGAGGAGGTCACCGTTGGTGATCTCCAAAATAAGTCTCATCTGGAGTCGAGGGTGGTGGCTCTGATAAGACCCTCGGATGATCAAGTCAGCTCTTTCGGTCAATAGAAATGGAGTGCTCAGAAAAAAAAGTGGTAGAGTATTAAGAAGAAGAAGAGAGCCCAGGAAAAACGTATTTGGAGGGTCTACGGAGCCTGTAACAAACTGATGGTGACAGTCGTAACTACCGAATAGTGGACCGTTCAGGCCACATGGAGTTTGTTGCAAAGAGTGGTATCCATTATCGTGACATGCCAGTCCGTTGGGATTTAATAGTTGAAGTTCAGAGGAGGTAGGCACTGGCAGTGAAGAGCCTTAAGTTTCATCAATTCTAGCGAGGTTCGGACTCCTTCAGGATCATCTATGTGTAAGTGGATTCATGCTGTGCAGATTGCTAGATCCATGAAGACGTGGAGGCCCTTCAAGGCAACTATAGGAAGTTCGATCGGAAGGAGCTCGGAAGTCCTTTAACTGGAGAAATTCTGAAGGAAGTCCACTAGAGAAATCTAGAAGGAGGTCTGCTGGAATGATTCGAAAAGAGTTTGACTGATGGAGTAATCCGATTGAAGATGAAGTTCGGAAGGAGTCTGACTGCTGGAGGAGTCCAACCATTGGAGAAGTTCGGAAGACTTGCAATCGGAGAAGGTTGGCTACCTGGGGTGGAGCAGCTTGGCCACCCCTGCCATTCAAGCTCATCTGGGCGAGGTCTGGAGGGATCTTGCGAATTCGATCGAGGGTCAATCTTGGTCATCGCTATCGGATGGGATCATTCAGCAATCAGATATCTAGCCGAACTTCGGCAGAAATGGGTTTGCCTCCAACAGAACCTAAAGGAGTTCAACACTATGGAGGCAAAAAAAATGTTTAAAAAGCAAAAGAGGGCAACAACGAAAGGGAGAGAGGAAGTCTAAGTTCGGCATAGAAAGCCTCTAAATCTAGACAAAAATAGCCTGGAGGAGGGGAGCAAGCTCAGTCGCTTGATCCAAGGATTTTTGATTCATACTCGAGCGAGATTCTGTGTTGGATTCTAATTAAGAAATAGTCGTCAAGGGATAAGAAACACGAAATAGTTCCGAGTATGAAGTTTGGTTGGGGTACATCCCTAAGTTCAATTTTTTCTTTGAAATTTGGATTTTGGAAAGAGGGATTGGACGGACTCCTAGAATCGGATGACCATAATGTTTCAGAAGACATTTGAATCAAAAGAAACTTAAAAATCTCTAGGAAAGCAGCGAGAAAAAGGTTATGAAACCTTATAGGAAGAACAGTGAAACTCAAATAGAAGACTAAAAGGCCAAAAAACAAAAGGAAAGAAGAAAGGACGATGGAGGACTAACCTAGGTCGGTAAGGAAATGATCAAAAAGATGAGATGCAGCCGAGAGGGACTCCAATGGCTGAAAGGGTTGTAGACGAGAAGAAATAAGATGAAATGATCGAGAGGGCAGGAATCAATCATTGATGGTCAAAAAATCGATGGAAAGTTTGAAGCACCCGAAGATGGAGAAGAATGTATGAAAAAAGAAGGAAGACTCGGATAGAGATGAAGAACTAGAAAAGAGAAGAAGAAAGACTTAAATAGGTATATGGAATTAGTGAAAGTTATGATTATAGATCCTCCTTGGCTGATCCTAGTCTGTCGCATGCCCCACTCACCCCGAATGCTTGTCAGGACAATAATTGCACCATAATATGGAGCTTCGTGCCATGTGAGTTTTTCAAAGGATTTCGTCTCTTCAGGTCATTTAGCATTAAAAACATCGGTGTCAATTCAAAAAAGGCCAAATTGATTCATTTTTCGAGAGCGGGAATAAGACTGGCCTCGGAGGACTTTGATGCCAGTAATTTTCGTACTTCTTTCATCTAAAATTTGAACTTGAAAGTAGGAGGACAAGTATTGAGGGTAAAATAACCCCCGTTGAAGTCCTTGGCTGCCATTCTACAAGAATTCGCTAATCTTCTTGACCACAGAATTAGTGATTTTCTCGACCTTGATCGGTGATGAATTTCGAAGATGGATGACATCCATATTGTAAACAATGGACTTCTTCAGCAGCGCTCCTTCCGGACGGACTCCTTTAGCAGTGCTCCTTCTGGATGGACTCCTTCAACAGCGCTCCTTCCAGACGAACTTCTTTAGTAATGCTCCTTCTGGATAGATTTCTTCAGCCGCACTCCTTCCAAATGAACTCCTTCAGCAATGCTTCTTTCAGATGGACTCTTTCAGTAGCGCTCCTTCCGAACGAACTCCTTCAGCCATGCTTCTTCTAGAAAAAATTCTTCAATAGCGCTCCTTCCCGACGAACTCCTCCGATCGTGCTACCTCCAATTGGACTCAGTCGGAAAGGGTCCACTTATAGAAGACCTAGAATATGGCCGAACTTCTCAAAGCCATAGGAGGCTGCTTCGATGGACTTCAACCAGATGCTGGTTCATTATATATTGATTAACTCTCAAGCTCAACCGGCTAATCCTAAACCTGACTCGCCAACACCCATAATCAATCGATAAGCACTAAAATCCCCAATCTCTATCCGAACTTCCTCAAATAGATCCAAACTGCTTGCAAATCGCAATAAATGATAACTCATCCTCTGTAACAAACTCTACGAAGCCTGAGCGGCCCACTACCAAATAGTTATGGTTGTCATCATCAGTTTGTTACATGCTTCATCTATAAAAGAGAGCCTCTAGATACATTTTTCTCCAAGCTCTCTTCTCTCTCGTTACTCTGCTTTTCTATTTTCTGAGCACCCCATTCTAGTTGGCCAGAAACTTGAGCATCAGAGGGTCCTGTCGAAGCCACGCACCTCCAATTTGGATTTTGTTTTGTAGGTCCTATCGGTGGCCTCATCTTTCCACTCTAGCTATCTCTGGCATCCTCATAGATTTTTGCACCAATAATTACTTTCACTGACAATCTATCTAGGTATGGGTATATCTATTTGATGCAACATAAGTCGAATTCATTTGAAATATTCAAAAAAATTTAAAATGAGGTAAAAAAATAAACTTGAAAGAGTATTAAAATTCTTTGATCTGATCGAGGAGGTGAATATCTTTCCGATGAGTTTCTCACATATGTAGGAGAGAATGGAATTCTCTTTCAATGAACTCCTCTAGAGATATTATAGCATGATAGGATGTCTGTAAGGAGAAATTAGACTCTATTAAACGTGGTCCAATCCATTGTGAGTTTTGCCAGCTTGCCAATATTCTTTTAGGGATATGCACTTGAATCAGCTTACTATCTTTTAAATAGGGTTCCAAGTAAATCTATAGTTAAAACTCCATATGAGATGTAGACAGGGTATAAGCAAGTACTTTCACACCTTAGGGTCCGAAGGTGCCCGGCTTACGTCAAATATTTAATGATAGATACAATTAGATCTAGGTCTGACAAGTGCACTTTCATAGGGTATCCAAAAGAAATCAAAAGATATTACTTCTACCATGCTGATGAATAAAATGCATTCATCAGTCCTAAGACAATATTTTAGAAAAGGAGTTCCTTGGTGAAGGAATTATTGCCTCTAAGATTGAACTTTAGGAAGTTCAACAGATAGAAAAATCAACACCAATAGTAGAGCCTAAACCTAATTTGATTAGATCAAATCTGGAGCCTACTGTACTTGAACCATTAAAATGATTCAATAGAGTACCACATCAGTCAGACAGATACTACATTTCTTGGTTCGAGATGGTGATCCTATCAAACTCGATAAGAACAATGAGGATCCGATCATTTACATGGATGCGATGTAGAGATCTGATTTTGAGAAATGGCATAAGGCCATGAAATTCGAAATGGAGTCTATGAAGATTAATGATGTATGGACATTGGCTGACCCACCTGAAAGGGTTAAACCCATTGGGTCTAAGTAGGTCTTCAAAAAAAAAGGTGGAGTCCTATAAAACCCATTTGGTTGTCAAGGGGCATCATCAATATTATGGTATTGACTATAACGAGATGTTCTCTCCTATGGTAATGCTCAAATTCATTCAGATTATGCTTGTGATAGGTACTCATCTAGACTATAAAATCTAGTAGATGGATTTGAAAATAGCTTTTTTGAATGGAGAGCTAACTGAAGAGGTGTATATGAGAAAGATTCACATCCATAGATCAGTCCAAAGTGTGCAAGCTTCAAAGATCAATTTATGGATTGAAACAATCATTTTGGAGTTGGAATATGTATTTTAATAAGGTGATCAAAATATATAGCTTCATTAAGAATGGAGAAGAGTCTTGCATATACAAATAGACAAATGGTCTGATAGTGGTATTTCTTATCTTGTATGTGGATGATATTCTCTTAATTGAGAATGACATCCTCATACTATAAGGAATAAAAGTATGGATGTCATCTCAATTCTCCATGAAGGACTTGGGTGAAGCATCCTACATCCTAGGGATAAAGATCTATAGGGATAGATCTAAGAGGATGCTTGGGTTATCTGGTCCACATACATAGAAACTATACTGAAGAGGTTCAACATGGAGAAGTCCAAAAAAGGCTATCTTTGATAGGCCATGGAATTTCTTTTTCTAAGAAGGATTGTCCAATAACTTTTCAAGAGAAAGAGCGTATGAGTAGAATTTCATATGCTTCGATAGTGGGATCTATCATGTACGCCACGACATACACGAGATCAGATGTGGTATACTCACTAGGAGTAATGAGTAGATACCAATCTGATCCAGGCGAGAACCATGAGAAGGTTATGAAAACTATTCTTAAGTATTTGAAAAATACTAAGAACTAGTTTAAAAGATAGCAAGTATATAGCAGTTAACAAACTATATACTTAGCTCTCAGGAGAACATTTCCTACAAGGAACATTTTCTCTACATCCTCTAAGAGGTACTTAGGTATTGTTTCATACGGTGTGGTAGGAACGGTTTTAGAGGGAATCCTATTCAGTAAGTATATAGTAGTTAACAAACAGTATCTCCAAAAAAATCAGAGAGGTCTGTGAAGCTCATCATGGATCGGACCATATCTAATAGAGTTCGGTTCCTCCATTATGAAATCCCGTTGAGTTGAGGTGTTCCTAATGGAGTCCATTGAGAGACTATGCCATTTTCTTTGAGATAGTCCAAGAATTTCTGACTAAGGTATTCACCTCCTCAATCTGATCGAAGAATCTTAATAGATTTTCCAATTTACTTTTCTACTTCATGTCTAAATTCTTCAAATTTTTCAAAAGCTTCAGACTTGTGTCTCATAAGATACACATATCCATACCTAGATAAATCATCGATAAAGGTTATGAAGTAGACTAGATTGTCTCTAGCCGGCACATCAAATGGGCCGCACACACTAGTATATATTAGGGCAAGAAGATCTATGGCTCTTTCCCCATGTCCTACAAAAGGGAGCTTAGTCATTTTGTCATGAAGACACGATTCACAAATTGGATATGACTCAAAAGTCAACGAACTCAATAGCCCAATTTTTTCTAATTTGTTAATCCTATCTTCTGCTATATGACCTAATCTTAGGTGCCATAGATACCTTGAAGGAAAATCCTGATTTTTCGATCTAGGTTCGTTCAGATCTGATCAGATCAAGAGATATATTTCAAAATTTTCTCTTTGATCTAGATCAGATCTAGGATGTTTTAAATTTGATTCATATTATTTTAATAATTAAAATAAAATTAGATAAATTAAATCAAATTTAATTTATCTTGAAGTAGGTAATCCTATTACCCAATGATGATCCTGTGAGCAGCGAAAGGTTCTGGATCTAGTCATGCAAGTGCCTAGCCTCTACCAATATCCACTTAGGCTGGATCTGGAGATCCTCTTCTTCTCTATCACGTCTCCAAAAATTAGATCTGGATCTGATCTGGAGGATCTTCAAAACACCTTTCGAAGATCAGCAGTCATCCATTACAGCAGCGCAGTCTTCTAGCTTTCAATCGCCTTTCTCTCATCTAGATTGCACCAACCAAGGTCCAAAACTCCTTTTGGACGTAGAGAGGAGAAAGAGAAGGTGGGTTTACAATGGAGGAGGAGAGGAGAAGCAGCCTTGGGGCATGGAGAATTGTGATGCTCTTTGAGTTGGGCGTAGGGTCTTATTTATAGACTAAGCGTGATCCAACTCCTCTTCTTCCCAACCAATCATAAACCTTTGTGAAATCAGATCTAAATCTGATTGGTGGGAATAGAGTCCCCTGGATTCCTCCTTAGATGGCACCTAAGACCAGTCAAAGTTGGTTCTTAGGAGAACTCTAATCGAAATCCAAAAAGGAGATGGAGTCCCTGTCCAACAGAGACTCTTGGGCGCCTCTAGCTTGGGCACACGCCAAGGATGGAGTGTGCCCTCCTCCTTGCTAGGTTCTAGTAGGGGGACAGGCCCCCACTAGCCCTCCAATAGGTGTATGACACATGGACAAAAGTCAAAGTGTTAATGGTCAACATTTGACCAGTCAAAGGTCAACTTTTGACCAAAGTCAAAGGATGAGAAATGGTAGGTGACCAAAAATGGCAGATAATATCTTACAAAATAAGACAACCTTTTCTAATTTAGACAAGCTCCAGTCAGACAAAGTGAAGGCCTCTAAAAGAGCACAAACTCCTTTGGCTCAATCAGGACAACTATTTATGATAGTAAAAGAAGAACGTTAGATTCAATCGAGTGCTAGCACGATTTTCTTGAACCTAATTGAATCTCATTCAGATCAATTGAACTGGATCAGTTCAATTGATGATCACCAGATTCAAACTCTTGTTTGTGTGACCCAGTTAGGTTCAGTTCTGTATGGTAATGGGATATATCATGATCTCTATCATCGACATCATCGAAACTCCTTTCGATGGATCAGAACTCTTTTGATTCGAACAGCTAGAATGATCGATCATCTAAATCATTCTAATTGCTCCCAAAATCCACCAGTGACACCTAGCAGTATATGGTGGCAACCCATCAGAGCTGAATGTGAACCTCTTGGTGTAGCTACTTGTGTGATTAAGTTCTTCTATCTTGAGCCCCGATCAGATTAGGGTTAAGGTAAACTCGTCAAACCCTAGTCTCTGTCATATGATGTAATCATTCGATTTAAGTCCAATGTGAAAACCTAAATAGAAACTCTTTCTATTATTTCACTCTGCCATGGCCATGGACTTCTGGACTTGATTCTCATGATCATCATAGGGCTACTCCTCTACCACCGAGGTAGATAGATTCTATCTTGATGCTATCCAGTTCCTACAATGAACATGCTATAGCCAACATACACCTTCAGGTTCCATATGGCTAGAAGATCGAGTAATGGTGTAGTCAAACTATAACACCCTGAAGGTGAACTGCCGATGTATCTCAGATCAAAGAAGCGAGTCATTGATGAGAAGGTAGACTCCCTAATGACTACTCGAGATGGTCATGCTCAGTGCCCTCATTCTCTAATGAATACCTGTACTCTCGCTCTGGTGTCTCCACACCATAGACTCAAGACTCATCTACTAAAGAGAAGCGATTGTACACCAACCTTCCGGATCAATCACCATCCTCGTGATGATCCTATGGTCGGGAGCATTTTATGAGTTAATAATGATTATTCATGTCTTAAATTTTCAACTCTTGAAAATATGAATTATCATTACCATTAACTCAAAGGATGTATCACAGACACTAAATACACATATGTGATAGAAAATAACCCATTTTATTGATATTAGTCAAAATTATAATTTTGCCCCAAGAAGTATATTACAAGTGTCAGCCAATTCTGGCTTCTAGGGCACATATATCTAACAATCTCCCACTTGTCCTAAAGCCAATTGGCTACAAGTCTAAGTCCCATCTTCTCAAGGTGGGCTTCGATCTTCTGCTGGCCCAACGGCTTTGTAAGTGGGTCTGCCATATTATCTGCGGAGTTGACTCTCTTGACCTCGACATAACCCTTCTCGAGGTAATCGCGGATGAGGTGGTATCGCCGCTCAATGTGCTTGAATTTTTGGTGAGACCTTGGCTCCTTAGCAAGGGCTATGGCGCCATTATTGTCGCAGTACAGAGGAATGGCATCTGATGGCATTACTCCAATTTCTGCAGCAAACTTCTTGTACCAGAATGCTTCCTTCGCAGCCTCTGATGCAGTGATATATTCTGCTTCCATGGTAGAATCTGCTATCACCATTTGCTTGAAACTCTTCCAACTAACAGCACCACCATTGCACACAAACAGACTCCCAGATGTCGACTTTCGATCATCTACATCGGACATAAAATCTGAGTCTGTGTATCCCTGAACTTGGAGTTCTCCATTACCAAAGACCAACATCATATCCTTAGTTCTTCTTAAGTACTTAAGGATACATTTCACAGAAGTCCAGTGTTCTTCATCCTAGATTTGACTGATATCTGCTTGTGACACTCACAGCATGGGCTATATCAGGTCGTGTACATAGCATGGCATACATGAGGCTCCCTATTGCAGAAGCATAAGGGATCTTGCTCATGCATTCTATTTCCTCAGATGTGCTAGGGCACATCTTCTTGGAAAGATGAATACCATGTCTGAAGGGTATTAATCCCCTCTTAGAGTTTTCCATACTAAACCTCTTTAGTACTTCCTCTATGTACATCTTCTGTGAAAGTCCTAGCATCCTATTCGGTCTATCCCTATAGACCTTAATTCCTAGAATAAAGGATGCTTCACCTAGGTCTTTCATGGAGAATTCCTTGGACAACCATAATTTGACTGTTGTCATCATGGGAAATATCATTCCCAATAAGGAGGATGTCATCCACGTACAATACGAGGAAGACAACAGCGCTCCCACTGACCTTTTTGAAGACACACATTTTCTCTTCATTTTTGATGAAACCAAATGTTTTGATCACATCATTAAAACGAGTGTTCCAGCTCCGAGATGCTTGCTTAAGTCCATATATGGACCTTTGCAGCTTGCAAATCTTATGATCAGTATCACTGGATGTGAAACCTAGCGGCTGTTCCATATAGATATCTTCCTCAAGATATCCATTCAAGAATGCCATTTTCACGTCCATTTGCCATATTTCATAATCGAAATAGGCTGCAACGGCAAGCAATGTGCGGATGGATTTTAGCATAGCCACTGGGGAAAAGGTATCCTGATAGTCAATGCCTTCGTGTTGACTATAACCTTTTGCCACTAGTCTAGCCTTGAATGTCTCCACATTCCCATCTGCACCAATCTTTCTCTTGAAGATCCATTTACACCCAATAGGTACTATACCTTCTGGTGGATCTACCAAGGTCCAGACTTGGTTTGAGTGCATCGAGTCAATTTCTGACTGCATTGCCTCTAGCCATTTCTCGGAGTCGATATCTGATATCGCCTCGTTGTAGGTTTTGGGATCATCACCATGAGCACCATTACCTACGAGGAACATTTTCTCTACATCCTCTGAAATAATACCTAAGTATCTTTCAGGGGGATGGAAAACTCTTTCCGATCTACGAGGTGGAGGAGGTAGTGTTCTTATTGGCTCAACCTGATTTGGTTCCAATTGGTCCTTAGCTCATTGTACTTGTGAGACTTTCTCATCAAGCTTAATCTGCTTTCCAATGCTGCTATCTTGAATAAACTATTTTTCAAGAAAGATGGCATGTCGACTCACAATCACATTATGGTCTTCTGGAATGTAGAAATAGTATCCTAATGACTCTTTAGGATATCCTATGAATCGAGCTCTGAAGGACCTAAACTCTAACTTGTCCGCTTGTTGTCTTTTGACATGAGCCGGACAACCCCAAATTCTGAGATGACTCAGACTTGGTTTCTTACCATGCCATATCTCATACGGTGTGGTAGGAACGGTTTTAGAGGGAACCCTATTCAGTAGATAAATTGAAGTTAACAATGAATGTCCCCAAAGAAAATCAGGGAGGTCTGTGAAGCTCATCATGGATCGGACCATATCCAATAGAGTCTGATTTTTTTGTTCTGAAACCCCGTTGAGTTGAGGTGTTCCTGGTGGAGTCCATTGAGAGACTATGCCATTATCCTTGAGATAGTCTAGGAATTTTCGGCTAAGGTATTCACCTCCTCGATCTGATCGAAGAACCTTAATGGGTTTTCCAATTTATTTTTCTACTTCATGTCTGAATTCTTTGAACTTTTCAAAAGCTTCAGACTTGTGTCTCATAAGATACACATACCCATACCTAGACAGATCATCGGTAAAGATAATGAAGTAGACAAAATTGCCTCTAGTCGGCACATCAAATGGGCCGCACACATCAGTATGTACTAGGATAAGAAGATCTGTGGCCCTTTCCCCATGTCCAACAAAAGGGAGTTTAGTCATTTTGCCTTGAAGACAAGATTCACAAATTGGATATGACTCGAAAGTCAATGGACTCAATAGCCCATTTTTCTCCAATTTGTTGATCCTATCTTCTGCTATATGACCTAATCTCAGGTGCCATAGATATCTATCGTTTGGACTATCCCTAGGTCGTTTGGCATTCATGTTTTGCTCGATAGTTAGAATAGGTACATCAATATGTAGCTGATAAAGATCATTAATAAGGAAACCATTTGCAATTTTATTTCTTTCATAAAGAATGTTACAATGGTCCTTAAAGAAGGTAATCACATAGCCTTCTAGTGCTAAGCATGAAATAGAAATCAAATTCCTGCTAGCTGCAGGCACATAATAACAGTCTTTCAAAACTAAGTCTAAACCAGATGGTAATCGAAGAGGGTATGTTCCCACCGGCCACTGCAGCAACTCTTGCTCCATTATCGATGCACGTAGGATCATGTCTCCATCCCTCAGCCTCCTGCTATCCTCAAGACCCTGCATGGAAGTGCACAGATGAGCACTAGAACCAGAGTCAAGCACCCAACTGGATGCAGAAGAAACCGTAAGGTTAGACTCAATAACGAGCATACCTCCAGAAGGACCTTCCTTCTTGTTTTTCAGGGTGGCTAGGCAAGTAGGGCAGTTCCGCTTCCAATGGCCGTCATTGTTACAATGGAAATACTTTCCTTTGACATTGGCCTTTTTCTTCGACTCTGCCTTCTTCTTCTTTCCTTCCTTCCATCTTCTACTTTTTCGCAGACTTCTTTTTCTTTCATAAGACTTTCTTTTGGAAGAAGTCCGTTCCATAGCAAGAACTGAGCCTTTAGAACCTTTCATAGAAAGCTCAGCGGTGACCAGCATATTCATTAATTCGGCCAAGGAAATTTTGAAGTTTATGCATATGGTAATTCATGATGAATTGCCCATATGCATCAGTCAAGGATTGCAGAATAATATCATTCTGCAGATCCAAGTCTAACTTCACACTGAGCTTCTCAAGCTCTTCCAAGTCCTTGATCATCATCAGACAATGATCTTGGACTGACTGCCCATCATGCATCTTAGCCTTAAAAAGTCATTTCGTGACTTGATACTTGGCTGCACGACTCTGTTCACCAAACATCTCCTGCAGGTGAGCCAACATTTGGCGAGCAGTCCCGATATCTTCATGTTGGCGCTGGAGCTCATCAGACATCGAGCCCAACATGTAATATCTGGCCTTATTATCTTCGTCTATCCATTTTTTCAGAGACGCTCTCTGTTCAGTGGATGGATGGGCTGGTAAGGTGGGAGGGTCCTGGTCCAATACATGGGTTAACTTCTCAAAACCAAAATGATTTTATAGTTTCTGAGCCAATCTTTATAATTGGGTTCGGTCAGTCTATGTGTGTCCAGGATACGTGCTAATGGGTTGGATGCAGACATTTTCCTGTAGAGAGTCAAAGATTCTAGTTAGATACTGTAATTATGACTTGACCAATTTATTTAGGGAATTTTATTTTTAAACAAATTAGCTTCCACTATTTTCTCGGATCCCTACACTTCCTCTATAGAGATGCAAAAATCTCCATGATTAATGATTTCTAGTGGGTGGTGCGGTCTCACCAACTGACTCATCACCTCACCTAACAGTTATTGGTGATGGGTTAGCCAATGAGTGAACAACTCTTGTTCAATGATTCTCTAATCATGGTGCACCCAAACTTGGTCTCTAATTCATGAATCTCACCATATCCAGAATATTGATCCACTCCTTAGTTAAGTCAGACCCACCATTTGCACAGACTGGATTCCTAATTGAGTCTCTCACCGTATCCAAAATATTGAGCCCAACTCATCCTCCAGCCCATAGCATCCAATGCCTAATAGACATGGTTGCATCTTCCCAGTGCAACTGAGCCACTGTATCCAGTCGAGAACAATCAACCCCGGGAAGGGCCCGCACATCTACAATGGTGGAAGACCTCAGACTTAATCTTTTCTTAGGAAGAATTGATTCAGGTCTCATTAAACTAGACTTGTCATAGTCATAACAATTATGACTAACCTAGTGGCATGGGTTAGCTCGGATTATTGACCACCTCAGATCAGAACTGTAGTCAATAGATATGGCCAGGTAAGTGAGATCGGTGGAAGGAATATGCCATTAACTCGTACAAGAATGCATTCAGATCGAGTAGCTTCCAATTAAAAATCAGTCGGTCGTATGTGCCAAACTTACCTTAGACACCAAATTATTGAGTCAGAACCAATTGGGTTAGCCTACAATCCAGACTCTAACCTCTGAGCCTAATTAGGTCTTGCTTGATCGTGACTCGATCTTGACCCAGACTTAATCCTATTAGGCTGGTCAATTTAAGCATTGTTGATCCCATCTAACCAACTCTTGATTCGGTTTGATCAACCGCTTAGACCTAATTGAGCTACCCAAGCCCGAACCCAGTATTATGAATATGTCTTAGATCTGAAAATTCTCAATTTTAGACCTAATTAATATTCCATAATCTTAATTCTTTAATTAAGTAGGGTTCATAAATAAAATATGCATAATAAATCCTAGGGTTTCAGGATCTAGGGTTTTGCAGAAAGTAAGTTTTGGATTTCTTGATTAAGGACGAACACGCAGCACCCCTACACATCATAAGAACACCCCATCGGATGGGAAGGAGAGGGCCTTTAAACCCTTCTTCATTCTTATGATCGGACGGCCAAGAGGAATGCCTTAATCAGGAACATGCAATACTACAAAATAGTTTTAGATCTATATCATATATCTCATATACAAATTAGATCTAATCATGGCATATTTTGCATACATCTCATGTATCGAATCATGCATATTTTCAGATCTAAATTATCTCATAATAATCTAAAAAATTAGATTTAAATTGATCTTAATCAAAATAAATTCTAATCTAGATAATTATGTAGAACTATTCTACAACTAGTCTAGACATGCATCAATCATATCTCATATGATGTTTAAAATTAAATAATTTTTTATTTACTATTTTTTAGATGTTATTATAATAATTATAATATCAAAAAATAATAAATAAATAGATCTAAAATATGATTTAATCAAATTAAATTGAAAACATGCAAGACTATTCTATAGAACTATTCTATTTTAGAACTAGTCATGCATATTTTCTAATCTTAGATCCAAATTATTTAATTTTAATTTTTTTCTAATTTTAGATCTGATCACATCTCATGTGACATCTAAAATTACTTATTTTCTAATTAAAATAAATTTAAAATTAGATCTAAATACTTTTAGAACCTTGGCTCTGATACCAGTTGAAGGAAAATCCTGATTTTTCGGACCAGGTTCGTTCAGATCTGATCGGATCAAGAGATATATTTCAAAATTTTTTTCTTTGATCTAAATTAGATCTAGGAATATTTTAGATCTAATTCTTATTATTCTTAATAATTAAAATAAAATTAGATAAATTAAATCAAATTTAATTTACCTTGATGTAGGGTAATCCTATTACCCGTTGATGATCCTGTAAGCAGCGGAAGGTTCTGGATCTAGCCACGCAAGTGCCTGGCCTCTACCGGTATCCACTCAGGTTGGATCTAGAGATCCTCTTCTTCTCTATCACATCTCCAAAAATTAGATCTGAATCTGATTTGGAGGATCTTCAAAATAACCTTTCGAAGATCAGCAGTTATCCTTTGCAGCAGTGCAGCCTTCTAGCTTTCTATCGCCTTTCTCTCACCTAGGATTGCACCAACTTAGATCCCAAACTACTTTGGGCATGGAGAGGAGAGGGAGAAGATGGACTTGGCATGGAGGAGGAGGAGAGAGGCAGCCTTGGGGCATGGGGAATTTTCAGATGTATTTTGAGTTGGGCGCAGGGTCTTATTTATAGACTATGCATGATCCAACTCCTCTTCTTCCCAACCAATCACAACCCTTTATGAAATCAGATCTAAATCTGATTGGTGGGAATAGAGTCCCTTGGATTCATCCTTAGATGGTGCCTAAGACCAATCAAAGTTGGTTCTTAGGAGAAGTCTAATCGGAATCCAAAAAGGAGATGGAGTCCCTGTCCAACAGGGACTCCTGGGCGCCTCAAACTTGGGCGCATGCCAAGGGTGGCGTGCGCCCTCCTCCTTGCCAGGTTCTGGCAGGGGGACAAGCCCCCACCAGCTCTCCAATAGGTGTGTGACATATGGACAGAAGTCAAAGTGTCAATGGTCAACATTTGACCAGTCAAAGGTCAACTTTTGACCAAAGTCAAAGGACGAGAAATGGCAAAGGTGACCAAAAATGGTAGGTATTGTCTTATAAAATAAGACAACCCTTTTCTGACCTGGACAGGCTCCAGTCAGACCATGTGAAGGCCTCTGATCGAGCACAAACTCCTTTGGCTCAGTCAGGACAACTATTTATGATAGTAAAAGAAGAACGTTAGGTTCAATCGAGTGCTAGCACGATTTTTTTGAACCTAATTGAATCTCATTCAGATCAATTGAACTAGATCAGTTCAATTGATGATCACCAGATTCAAACCCTTATTTGTGTGACCCAGTTAGGTTCAGTTCTGTATGGTAATGGGATATGTCATGATCTCTATCATCGACATCATCGAAACTCCTTTCGATGGATCAGAACTCTTCTGATTCGAACAGCTAGAATGATCGATCATCTAAATCATTCTAATTGCTCCCAAAATCCACCAGTGACACCTAGCAGTATATGGTGGCAACCCATCAGAGCTGAATGCGAACCTCTTGGTGCAGCTACCTATGTGATTAAGTTCTTCTATCTTGAGCCCCGATCAGATTAGGGTTAAGGTGAACTCGTCAAACCCTAGTTTCTATCATATGATGTAATCATTCGATTCAAGTCCGAATGTGAAAACCTAAATAGAAACTCTTTCTATTATTTCACTCTTGCCATGGCCATGGGCTTCTGGACTTGATTCTCATGATCATCATAGGGCTGCTCCTCTACCACCGAGGTAGATAGATTCCATCTTGATGCAATCCAGTTCCTACAATGAACATGCTATAGCCAACATACACCTCAGGGTTCCATATGGCTAGGAGACCGAGTAATGGTGTAGTCAAACTATAACACCCTCAAGGTGAACTGCCGATGCACCTCAGGTCAAAGAACCAGACACACTACTGCAGCATCGAGTCAGTCATTGACGAGAAGGTAGACTCCCTAATGACTACTCGAGGTGGTCACGCTCAGTGCCCTCGTTCTCTAACGAGTACCTATACTCTCACTCTGGTGTCTCCACACCGTAGACTCAAGACTCATCTACTAAAGAGAAGCGATTGTACACCAATCTTCTGGATTAATCACCATCCTCGTGATGATCCTATGGTCGGGAGCATTTTATGAGTTAATAATGATTATTCATGTCTTAAATTTTCAACTCTTGAAAATATAAATTATCATTACCATTAACTCAAAGGATGTATCACAGACACTAAATACACATATGTGATAGAAAATAACCCATTTGATTATAGTCAAAATTATAATTTTGCTCCCAGAAGTGTATTACAAGTATCGACCAATTCTGGCTTCTAGGGCACATATATCTAACAACGCCTACGCTGATCTGCGATCTCCTTCTAGTTTTTTTTTCTCTTTCTTTTTCTTTAATTTTTTGTATTTAAATTCTACATTTTAATTTTATTCTTTGTTTTAATTTCTTATATTTAAATTATGCATCTGAGTTTTAATTTTAATAAAGAAAGCTTTATTGCTCTTTTCAATTCTAGCTCTTTAAATTAATTATTCTTTATTGCTCTTTAATGTTATTGTAAGTAGCCGCTAAGATCTAAATAGTCGATCTTAGTACCAAATTTATTTATGCATAATTTAAATTCTACTTTTGTTTGTAAATCTATTTTTCAACTTTAATTTTCAAAAACTCTTCTTTTCTTTTCTTTTAAAAAAATTATAAAAAAAATAAAAGAATCAAAGATTTTAGAATTAAATCATTATCTCTCTATGGATTCGACCTGACTCACTACTTTCTTCATAATTTTTAATTAATTTAAAAAGTAAAAAATTTGATTTAAACTGATAAACATGGTGTCTTAATGACAACATCGCATTCCTATCAAGTTTTTGGTGCCGTTGCTGGGAAGGCATAAAAATTAAATTTTTTTGATTTCTTTGATTTGTTTTATTGCCTACTAATTATTTTCTTATTTATTTATAGAAAAAAATAGAGAAAAGAATAAAGAAGATTAGGGCACGAACAAAACTCTCAATCCTCTTTGGTGAGATTATTCCTAAACCCTAAATCTCTTTTCTTATTTTTAATATTTACTTTATTTTTAAATTAACTAAAAATTACCTACTTAAATCTAATTAAAACTCTCATCACAAGATTAGAAATCCTAATTGTTTAGAGCATCCATCATATTAGTTTTATTTTTATTTTTATTTATTTATTTTTTTTGGTGATTGCTGGAGGCAAGGTAAGTCTTTCAGAATTTAATTAGTTGCATGCATCTAGTTTAAATTGCATAGAACTCTTTGATTGGAATTTTTTTTTTGCATATTCATATTAAATCAAATTAAGGGCATGACCCATTAAACAAGACAACGTAGGAATTTGATCACCCTTCCTTGGCCCACAAACAACCAACCAACATCCTGCATTAACCCAAACCTTAACTCTTAAAATCAATTAGACTTCAACCCTTAAGGATATTCGAGCTCAATAGGACAAGGAACCCTAATAGTTGAACTAAGTTAGGGATAATCAATTTGACTGGTGTCTAGGAAAGTGGTTCAGGGATGACTGGGCCCAAAGAAAGGTGGTTACTTAATTGATTCTATTCGCTTACCTGGCCAAGCATAATTGATATCTAAGGCAAGCAATAGGAGGACTCCCACCGACCTTACACTTACCTGACCAGTTGATTGGCTGATCCTCTACTTGGAGGGCTCGAAGGTGATCTTGATAGTTAGGAGATATCTAGACCTAAGACAACCTTCAGTCTGGATTGATTGCCTAACTTTGCTAAATAACATCAAACATAAACCATAAATTAGCTCTTCTCTCTATCATCTCTAGATTTAAGACTCCTTAGGATCTTTCTTTAGAACCCTCTTCTTTCTTTCTCTCCTCTTTTCTTAAAAATAATAATAATAATAAAATAAAATAAAAATAAAAAATATATATCTTGAACCATATATCAGGTTGCACTAGTACATGCACGGTAGAAGATCGCTTTTTCCTGAAATAGTTAAACCAAATTTTGAAATTGATGACTAATTCATATAAGATTAGATAATCAAATGACTGAAAATCATGAAGAACCACCTAGATAGATGAAGAAATACTTTATTCCTTCCACCTACAACCCATCGACTTGCATCCACTTACCTGATATCCTTGCTAGCCACTATGAGATCAAGTCGACCATAATCTAGATGCTTTCATCTTTTTATGGGAACACCAATGAAGATCCTTACAAACATCTAGATGAATTCTTAGAAATCTGCTCTATGGTAAAAATTCAGAATTTTTCTAATGATGCCCTTAGACTAATCTTGTTCCCTTTTTCATTAAAAGATAAAGCCAAGTACTGGCTTGGCACATTAGGAAGAACAATTCAGACATGGGCAGAGATGCAACATGAATTTCTTAAGAAATTTTATCCCATAGGATGAACCAATACTATGAGGCGAGCCATCATAGGATTTGCTTAGCTTTCAGGGGAACAAATTCATGAATCATGGGAAAGACTTAAGAAACTTCTTAGAAAATGCCCATACCATGGTCGATCTAAGTGGCAAATTGTACAAGCTTTCTATGAAGGTTTAGGAGATCAATATAAGCAGATGGTTGATAAATCCTATGGAGGTGCATTCATGAGCAAAAGTGAGGATGAAGCTTATACCTTGTTTGAAACCTTAAGTGAAAACTCTATTAACCATGCTTCATTATCCTCTTATGAAAGATCAATTTCTCAACAAAAATGGGCAGAAATTTATGAGATCAAAACTTCAGAACTTAATTCTAAGACAGACTTGAACATAATAGCACAAAAATTAGATAAAGTCGATCTTATTGCCCAAAAATTAGATCAATTCCTAAATCTAGGTCAACAATCTCTTGCACAAGGCACATCAGCTTCTAATTATCAGGAGATTTGCTTTATTTGTGCTAGTTCAACACATCATGTAAGCGAATGTCCCATGGCTGCACAATTACCATCTCTTTATTCCAAGAACAAGTTCAAGCTTGCTCAAGGTTACTCCAAACCACTTAATGACCCATATTCAAATTCATATAATCCCTGGTTGGAGAAACCATCCTAATTTCTCTTGGAAAACCACAACAGACTCAGGCTCAGACCCAAGTCTCACCAGTCCAAAATTATCAAAATAGGCTTCAGTACCAGAACTATGCCTATAATAAGGGACAACCTAGTCAGTCTTCTCAATCATTACATTATAATCAGCCCTCATACCCACCTCCTCATCAACAGACCAATCTAGTTGATGATAAATTCAATCAACTTCAACAATTGATTCTAAGCTAACAACAATCAATTCTGATCCAACAACAATCAATTACCAGGCTAGAAGCTCAAATAGGATAATTAGCTGAGTCTAGCATGAGGACAGTGTTAGATATATGTCCCTAGAAGCCAGAATTGTGACACTTGTAATACACTTCTAGGGCAAAATTGTAATTTTGACTAAATCAATAAAATGGGTTATTTTCTATCATATATGTGTATTTAGTGTTTGATACATCCTTTGAGTTAATGGTAATGATAATTCATATTTTCAAGAGTTGAAAATTTAAGACATGAATAATCATTGTTAAGTCATAAAATGCTCCTAACCATAGGATCATCACGAGGATGGTGATTGATCTGAAAGGTTGGTGTACAATCGCTTCTCTTTAGTAGATGAGTCTTATTGACCTAATCTCAGGTGCCATAGATACCTGTTGTTTGGACTATCCCAGGTCATTTGGTATTCACAATTTTGCTTGATAGTTAGAACAGATACATCAATATGTAGCTTGATAATGACCGTTAATAAAGAAACCATTTCAATTTTATTTCTTTCATAAAGAATGTTACAATGGTCCTTAAAGAAGGTAATCACATAGCCTTCTAGTGCTAAGCATGAAACAAGAAATCAAATTCCTCTAGCTGTAGGCACATAATAACATCTTTCAAAAACTAAATCTAAAAAGATGGTAATCGAAGAGGTAATGTTTCCCACCCCACTACAGCAACTCTTGCTCCTTTTCGATGCGTAGGATCATGTCCATCCCTCAGCCTCCTGCTATCCTCAAGACCCTGCATGGAAGTGCACAGATGAGCACTAGAACTAGAGTCAAGCACCCAACTGGATGCAGAAGAAACCGTAAGGTTAGACTCAATAATGAGCATACCTCCAGAAGAACCTTCCTTCTTATTCTTCAGGGTGGTTAGGTAAGTAGGGCAGTTTCGCTTCCAGTGGCCGTCGCTGTTGCAATGGAAATACTTTCCTTTGACAACGGCCTTCTTCTTCGGCTCTGCCTCTTTCTTCTTTGCTCCTTCCACCTTCTGCTTTTTCGCAGACTTTTTTTTCTTTTCAGAAGACTTTCTTTTGAAAGAAGTCTGTTTCATAGCAAGAACTGTGCCTTTAGAAACTTTCATAGAAAGCTCAGCGGTAACCAGCATGTTCATTAATTCGGCCAAGGAATTTTGAAGTTTATGCATGTGGTAATTCATGATAAATTGCCCATATGCATCAGTCAAGGATTGCAGAATAACATCGTTCTACATATCCAAGTCTAACTTTACACCAAGCTTCTCAAGCTCTTCCAAGTTCTCGATCATCATCAGATAGAGATCTTGGACTGACTATCCATCACGCATCTTAGCCTTAAAAAGTCATTTCATGACTTGATACTTGGCTGCGTAACTCTGTTCATCAAACATCTCTTATAGGTGAGCCAACATTTGGCGAGCAGTCCCGATATCTTCATGTTGGCACTAGAGCTCATCAGGCATCGAGCCCAACATGTAATATCTGGCCTTATTATCTTCGTTTATCCATTTTTGCAGAGACGCTCTCTATTCAACGGATGGACAGACTGGTAAGGTGGGAGGGTCCTAGTCCAATACATGGGTTAACTTTTGAAATCCAAAATGATTTTGTAGTTCCTGAGCCAATCTTTATAATTGGATCCGGTCAGTCTATGTGTGTCTAGGATACGTGCTAATGGGTTGGACGTAGACATTTTTCTATAGAGAGTCAAAGATTCTAGTTAGATACTATAATTATGACTTGACTAATTTATTTAGAAATTTTATTTTCAAATAAATTAGCTTCTACTATTTTCTTGGATCCCTACACTCCCTCTTAGAGATGTGAAAATCTCCATGATTAATAATTTCTATTGGATGGTGCGGTCTCACCAACTAACTCATCACCTCACCTAACAGTTATTGGTGATGGGTTAGCCAATGAGTGAACAACTCTTGTTCAATGATTCTCTAATCATGGTGCACCCCAAATTTGGTCTCTAATTCATGAATCTCACCATATCCAGAATGTTGATCCACTCCTTAGTTAAGTCAGACCCACCATTTGCATAGACTGGATTCCTAATTGAGTCTCTCACCATATCCAAAATATTAAGCCCAATTCATCCTCCAGCCCATAGCATCCAATGCCTAATAGACATGGTTGCATCTTTTCGGTGCAACTGAGCCACTGTATCCAGTCGAGAACAATCAACCTCAGGAAGGGCCCGCACATCTACAATGGTGGAAGACCTCAGACTTAATCTTTTCTTAGGGAGAATTAATTCAGGTCTCATTAAACTAGACTTGTCATAGTCATAACAATTATGACTAACCTAGTGGCTTAGGTTAGCTCAGATTATTGACCACCTCAAATCAGAACTAAGTCAATAGATATGGCCAGGTAAGTGAGACCGATGGAAGGGATATGCCATTAACTCGTACAAGAACGCATTCAGATCGAGTAGCTTCCAATTAAAAATCAGTCGATCGTATCTGCCAAACTTATCTTAGACACCAAATTATTGAGATAGAACTAATTAGGTTAGCCTACAATCCCAGACTCTAACCTCTAAGCCTAATTAGGTCTTGCTTGATCGTGACTCGATCTTGACCCAGACTTAATCCTATTAGACTGGTCAATTTAAGCATTGTTGATCCCCATATGCATCAGTCAAGGATTGCAGAATAACATCGTTCTACATATCCAAGTCTAACTTTACACCAAGCTTCTCAAGCTCTTCCAAGTTCTCGATCATCATCAGATAGAGATCTTGGACTGACTATCCATCACGCATCTTAGCCTTAAAAAGTCATTTCATGACTTGATACTTGGCTGCGTAACTCTGTTCATCAAACATCTCTTATAGGTGAGCCAACATTTGGCGAGCAGTCCCGATATCTTCATGTTGGCACTAGAGCTCATCAGGCATCGAGCCCAACATGTAATATCTGGCCTTATTATCTTCGTTTATCCATTTTTGCAGAGACGCTCTCTATTCAACGGATGGACAGACTGGTAAGGTGGGAGGGTCCTAGTCCAATACATGGGTTAACTTTTTGAAATCCAAAATGATTTTGTAGTTCCTGAGCCAATCTTTATAATTGGATCCGGTCAGTCTATGTGTGTCTAGGATACGTGCTAATAGTTGGACGTAGACATTTTTCTATAGAGAGTCAAAGATTCTAGTTAGATACTGTAATTATGACTTGACTAATTTATTTAGAAATTTTATTTTCAAATAAATTAGCTTCTACTATTTTCTTGGATCCCTACACTCCCTCTTAGAGATGTGAAAATCTTCATGATTAATAATTTCTATTGGATGGTGCGGTCTCACCAACTAACTCATCACCTCACCTAACAGTTATTGGTGATGGGTTAGCCAATGAGTGAACAACTCTTGTTCAATGATTCTCTAATCATGGTGCACCCAAATTGGTCTC
>QRFJ01001610.1:43895-98698 GCA_006176705.1 Cocos nucifera
CTAACGCTTATGTGGTAGGGGGAAACACTAGAATGAGAGTATAGATACTCGTTGGAGAATGAGGGCACTGAGCGTGACCACTCGAGTAGTCATTAGAGAGTCTACCTTCTCTCAATGACTGACTCGATGCTGCAGTGTGTGTTTGGTTCTTTGACCTGAGGTGCATCGATAGTTCACCTTGAGTGTTTATTTGACTACACCATTACTCGACTCCTAGCCATATGAAATCTGAGGTGTATGTTGGCTATAGCATGTTATTTAGGAACTGGAGGCATTAAGATGGAATCTATCTACCTCGGTGGTAGAGGAGCAGCCCTATGATGATCATAAATCAAGTCGAAGCCATGGCCATGGCAGAGTGAATAATAGAAAGAGTTTCTATTTAAGTTCATATTGGACTGAATCAATGATTACATCATATGATAGAGACTAGGGTTTGAGAGTTCACCTTTACCTAATCTGATTCTCTCATGTAATTCAGAATCTCACATATCCAGAATGTTGATCCACTCCTTAGTTAAGTCAGACCCACCATTTGCATAGACTGGATTCCTAATTGAGTCTCTCACCATATCCAAATATTAGCCCAATTCATCCCCAGCCCATAGCATCCAATGCCTAATAGACATGGTTGCATCTTTCGGTGCAACTGAGCCACTGTATCCAGTCGAGAACAATCAACCTCAGGAAGGCCCGCACATCTACAATGATGGAAGACCTCAGACTTAATCTTTTCTTTAGGGAGAATTAATTCAGGTCTCATTAAACTAGACTTGACATAGTCATAACAATTATGACTAACCTAGTGGCTTAGGTTAGCTCAGATTATTGACCACCTCAAATCAGAACTAAGTCAATAGATATGGCCAGGTAAGTGAGACCGATGGAAGGATTATGCCATTAACTCGTACAAGAACGCATTCAGATCGAGTAGCTTCCAATTAAAAATCAGTCGATCGTATCTGCCAAACTTATCTTAGACCACCAAATTATTGAGATAGAACTAATTAGGTTAGCCTACAATCCAGACTCTAACCTCTAAGCCTAATTAGGTCTTGCTTGATCGTGACTCGATCTTGACCCAGACTTAATCCTATTAGACTGGTCAATTTAAGCATTGTTGATCCCCATATGCATCAGTCAAGGATTGCAGAATAACATCGTTCTGCATATCCAAGTCTAACTTCACACCGAGCTTCTCAAGCTCTTCCAAGTCCTTGATCATCATCAGACAGTGATCTTGGACTGACTGCCCATCACGCATCTTAGCCTTAAAAAAGTTCATTTCGTGACTTGATACTTGGCTGCGTGACTCTGTTCACCAAACATCTCCTTATAGGTGAGCCAACATTTGGCGAGCAGTCCCGATATCTTCATGTTGGCACTGGAGCTCATCAGACATCGAGCCCAACATGTAATATCTGGCCTTATTATCTTCGTCTATCCATTTTTTCAGAGACGCTCTCTGTTCAGTGGATGGACAGACTGGTAAGGTGGGAGGGTCCTGGTCCAATACATGGGTTAACTTCTTGAAATCCAAAATGATTTTGTAGTTCCTGAGCCAATCTTTATAATTGGGATCGGTCAGTCTATGTGTGTCTAGGATACGTGCCTAATGGGTTGGACGCAGACATTTTTCTATAGAGAGTCAAAGATTCTAGTTAGATACTGTAATTATGACTTGACCAATTTATTTAGAAATTTTATTTTTAAACAAATTAGCTCCCACTATTTTCTCGGATCCCTACACTCCCTCTGTAGAGATGCGAAAATCTCCACGATTAATGATTTCTAGTGGGATGGTGCGGTCTCACCAACTGACTCATCACCTCACCTAACAGTTATTGGTGATGGGTTAGCCAATGAGTGAACAACTCTTGTTCAATGATTCTCTAATCATGGTGCACCCAAACTTGGTCTCTAATTCATGAATCTCACCGTATCCAGAATATTGATCCACTCCTTAGTTAAGTCAGACCCACCATTTGCATAGACTGGATTCCTAATTGAGTCTCTCACCGTATCCAAAATATTGAGCCCAACTCATCCTCCAGCCCATAGCATCCAATGCCTAATAGACATGGTTGCATCTTTTCGGTGCAACTGAGCCACTGTATCCAGCCGAGAACAATCAACCCTCGGGAAGGGCCCGCACATCTACAATGGTGGAAGACCTCAGACTTAATCTTTTCTTAGGGAGAATTGATTCAGGTCTCATTAAACTAGACTTGTCATAGTCATAACAATTATGACTAACCTAGTGGCATGGGTTAGCTCGGATTATTGACCACCTCAAATCAGAACTGTGTCAACAGATATGGCCAGGTAAGTGAGACCGATGGAAGGGATATGCCATTAACTCGTACAAGAACGCATTCAGATCGAGTAGCTTCCAATTAAAAATCAGTCGGTCGTATGTGCCAAACTTACCTTAGACACCAAATTGTTGAGTCAGAACCAATTGGGTTAGCCTACAATCCAGACTCTAACCTCTGAGCCTAATTAGGTCTTGCTTGATCGTGACTCGATCTTGACCCAGACTTAATCCTATTAGGCTGGTCAATTTAAGCATTGTTGATCCCATCTAACCAACTCTTGATTCGGTTTGATCAACCGCTTAGACCTAATTGAGCTACCCAAGCCCAAACCCAGTATTATGAATATGTCTTAGATCTGAAATTTTCAATTTTAGACCTAATTAATATTTCATAATCTTAATTTTTAATTAAGTAGGGTTCATAAACAAAATATGCACAATAAATCCTAGGGTTTCAGGATCTAGGGTTTTGCAGAAAGTAAGTTTTGGATTTCTGATTAAGGACGAACGCGCAGCACCCCTACACGTCATAAGAACACCCCATCAGATGGGAAGGAGAGGGCCTTTAAACCCTTCTTCATTCTTATGACCGGACGGCCAAGAGGAACGCCTTAATCAGGAACATGTAATACTACAAAATAGTTTTAGATCTATATCATATATCTCATATACAAATTAGATCTAATCATGGCATATTTTGCATACATCTCATGTATCAAATCATGCATGTTTTCAGATCTAAATTATCTCATAATAATCTAAAAAATTAGATTTAAATTGATCTTATCAAAATAAACTCTAATCTAGACATGACTATGTAGAACTATTCTACAACTAGTCTAGACATGCATCAATCATATCTCATATGATATTTAAAATTAAATAATTTTTTATTTACTATTTTTTAGATGTTATTATAATAATTATAATATTCAAAAAATAGTAAATAAATAGATCTAAAATATGATTTAATCAAATTAAATTATAAACATGCAAGACTATTCTATAGAACTATTCTATTTTAGAACTAGTCATGCATATTTTCTAATCTTAGATCCAAATCATTTAATTTTAATTTTTTTTTATTTCAGATCTGATCACATCTCTTGTGATATTTGAAATCACTTATTTTTTGATTATAATAAATTTAAAATTAGATCTAAACACTTTAGAACCTGAGCTTTGATACCAGTTGAAGGAAAATCCTGATTTCTCGGATCAGGTTCGTTCAGATCTGATCGGATCAAGAGATATATTTCAAAAATTTTTCTCTTTAATCCAAATCAAATCTAAAATATTTCAAATTTGATTTTTATTATTTTAATAATTAAAATAAAATATAGATAAATTAAATCAAATTTAATTTATCTTGATTTAGGATAATCCTATTACCCGTTGATGATCCTGTAAGCAGCGGAAGGTTTTGGATCTAGCCACATAAGTGTCTGGCCTCTATCAGTATCCACTCAGGTTGGATCTGGAGATTCTCTTCTTCTCTATCACATCTCCAAAAATTAGATCTAAATCTGATTTGGAGGATCTTCAAACAGCTTTTGAAGATCAACAGTTGTCCTTTGCAGCAGCGCAGCCTTCTAACTTTCTATCGCCTTTCTCTCGCCTAGATTGTACCAACTGAGATCCCAAACTTCTTTGGGCATGGAGAGTAGAGGGAGAAGATGAACTTGGCATGGAGGAGGAAGAGAGAGGCAGCCTTGGGGCGTAGAGAATTGCTCCCTTTTTTTTTGAGTTGGGCACAGGGTCTTATTTATAGACTATGCGTGATCCAACTCCTCTTCATCCCAATCAATCACAACCCTTTATGAAATTAGATCTAAATCTGATTGGTGGAAATAGAGTTTCTTGGATTCATCCTTAGATGGCACCTAAGACCAATCAAAGTTGGTTCTTAGGAGGAGTCAAATCAAAATCCAATAAGGAGATGGAGTCCCTGTCCAACAGGGACTCCTAGGCATCTCAAGCTTGGGCGCACACCACCTTCGACGTGCGCCCTCCTCCTTGCTAGTTTCTGGCAGGGGGACAAGCCCCCACCAGCTCTCCAATAGGTGCATGACACGTGGGCAAAATTCAAAGTGTCAATGGTCAACATTTGACCAGTCAAAGGTTAACTTTTGACCAAAGTCAAAGAACGAGAAATGGTAGGTGACCAAAAATGGCAGGTATTATCTTACAAAATAAGACAACCCTTTTTCTGACCTGGACAGAGCTCCAGTCAGACCAAGTGAAGGCCTCTGATCGAGCACAAACTCCTTTGGCTCAGTCAGGACAACTATTTATGATAGTAAAAGAAGAACGTTAGGTTCAATCGAGTGCTAGCACGATTTCCTTGAACCTAATTGAATCTCATTCAGATCAATTGAACTGGATCAGTTCAATTGATGATCACCAGATTCAAACCCTTATTTGTGTGACCCAGTTAGGTTCAGTTCTGTATGGTAATGGGATATGTCATGATCTCTATCATCGACATCATCGAAACTTCTTTCGATGGATCAGAACTCTTCTGATTCGAACAGCTAGAATGATCGATCATCTAAATCATTCTAATTGCTCCCAAAATCCACCAGTGACACCTAGCAGTATATGGTGGCAACCCATCAGAGCTGAATGCGAACCTCTTGGTGCAGCTACCTATGTGATTAAGTTCTTCTATCTTGAGCCCCGATCAGATTAGGGTTAAGGTGAACTCGTCAAACCCTAGTTTCTGTCATATGATGTAATCATTCGATTCAAGTCCAATGTGAAAATCTAAATAGAAACTCTTTCTATTATTTCACTCTGCCATGGCCATAGGCTTCTGGACTTGATTCTCATGATCATCATAGGGCTGCTCCTCTACCACCGAGGTAGATAGATTCCATCTTGATGCAATCCAGTTCCTACAATGAACATGCTATAGCCAACATACACCTCAGGATTTCGAATGGCTAGGAGATCGAGTTATGGTGTAGTCAAACTATAACACCCTCAAGGTGAACTATCGATGCACCTCAGGTCAAAGAACCAGACACACCACTGCAGCATCGAGTCAGTCATTGATGAGAAGGTAGACTTCCTAATGACTACTCGAGGTGGTCACGCTCAGTGCCCTCATTCTCTAACGAGTATCTGTACTCTCGCTCCGATGTCTCCACACCATAGACTCAAGACTCATCTACTAAAGAGAAGCGATTGTACACCAACCTTTCGGATCAATCACCATCCTTGTGATGATCCTATGGTTGGAAGCATTTATGAGTTAATAATGATTATTCATGTCTTAAATTTTCAACTCTTGAAAATATGAATTATCATTACCATTAACTCAAAGGATGTATCACAGACACTAAATACACATATGTGATAGAAAATAATCCATTTTATTGATTATAATTAAAATTATAATTTTATCCCTAGAAGTGTATTACAAGTGTCAGCCAATTCTAGCATCTAGGGCACATATATCTAACAGAAACCACTTGCAATTTTATTTCTTTCATAAAGAATGTTACAATGGTTCTTAAGAAAATTAATTACATAGCCTTCTAGTGCAAGGCAAGAAATAGAAATCAAATTCCTGCTTGCTGCAGGCATATAATAACAATCTTTTAATACTAAGTCTAAACCAGATGGTAGTCGAAGAGGATATGTTTCCATGGCCACGACAGCAATTCTTGCTCCATTTTCAATGCGCAGGATCATCTCACCATCCCTCAGCCTCTTGCTATCCTCAAGACCCTGCATAGAAGTGCACAAGTGAGCACTAGAACTAGGGTTAAGCACCCAACTGGATGCAGAAGAAACCGTAAGATTAGACTCAATAACGAACATACCTCTAGAAGGATCTACCTCCTTCTTCTTTAGGATGGTCAGGTAAGTAAGACAGTTTTGCTTTTAGTGGTCGTCATTGTTACAATGGAAACACTTTTCTTTGTCAGCGGCCATCTTCTTCAACTCAGCCTTTTTCTTCTTTCCTCCTTCCATCTTCTACTTTTTCATAGACTTCTTCTTCTTCTTTCCAAAAGACTTTCTCTTGAAAGAAGTCCATTCCATAGAGCCTTTAGAACCTTTTATGGAAAGCTCGGTAACCAGCATGTTCATAAGTTCGACCAAGAAGTTTTGAAGTTTATGCATATAGTAGTTCATGATGAACTGCCCATACGCATCAATCAAAGATTGCAGAATTATATCATTCTGTAGATCCAAGTCCAACCTCACTCTGAGCTTCTCAAGCTCTTCCATGTCCTTAATCATCAGATGATGATGATCTTGGACTGACTGTCCATCACGCATCTTAGTCTTGAACAGTCATTTAGTGACTTGATATTTGGTTGTGCAACTCTGTTCACCAAACATCTCCTGTAGGTGAGCCAACATTTGGCGAGCAATCCTGATATCTTCATGTTGACGCTGCAGTTCATCAGACATCGAGCCCAACATGTAGTATCCGGCCTTGTTGTCATCGTCTGTCCACTTATCCAGAGATGCTCTCTACTCAGTGGATGGATGAGCTGGTAAGATGGGAGGATTCTGGTCCAGTACATGAGTTAACTTTTCAGAATCCAAAATGATTTTGAAGTTCTAGAGCCAATCCTTGTAATTTGGTTCGATTAGTCTATGGGTGTCCAGGATTCATGCTAGTGGGTTAGATGCAAACATTTTCCTGTAGAGAGTCAAAGTTTCTAGTTAGATATTATAATTAAGACTTAATCAGTTTGTTTAGAGATTTTATTTTAAAATAAACTAGCTCCCACTATTTTCTCGAATCCCTACACTTCCTCTGTAGAGATGCAAAAATCTCCATGATTACTAATTTCTAGTGGGTGGTGCGGTCCCACCAATTGACTCATCATCTCACCTAATAGTTATTGATGATGGGTTAGTTAATGAGTGAACAACTCTTGTTCAATGATTCTCTAATCATGATGCACCCAAACTTGATCTCTAATTCATGAATCTCACCGTGTCTAGAATATTGATTCACTTCTTAGTTAAGTCAGACCCACCATTTGCATAGATTGGATTTCTAATTGAGTCCCTCACCGTATCTGGAATATTGAGCCTAATTCATCCTCCAGCCCATAGTATCCAATGCCTAATAGACATGGTTGCATCTTTTCAGTGCAACTGAGCCACTGTAACCAATCGAGAATAATCAACCCCAGGAAGGGCCCACACATCTACAATGGTGGAAGATCTTAGACTTAATCTTTTCTTAGGGAGATTTAATTTAGGTCTCATTAAACTAGACTTGACATAGTCATAACTATTATGACTAACCTATTGGCATGGGTTAGCTCGGATTATTGACCACCTCAGATTAGAACTAAGTCAACAAACATTGCCAGATAAGTGAGATCGGTGGAAGGGATATGCTATTAACTCAACAAGAAAGCATTCAAGTCGAATAGCTCCTAACTAAAAATCAGTCGATCGTATCTGCCAAACTTACCTTAGACACCAAATTATTGAGCCAGAACCAATCAGGTTAGCCTACAATCCAAACTCTAACCACTGAGTCTAATTAGGTCTTAGCTTGATCGATCACTCACGTGACTCGATCTTGACCCAGACTTAATCCTATTAGGCTGGTCAATTTAAGCATTGTTGATCCCATCTAACCAACTCTTGATTCGGTTTGATCAACTGCTAGACCTGATTGAGCTACCCAAGACCAAACCCAATTTTATGAACATGTCTTAGATCTTCAAATTTTTAATTTTAGACCTAATATGTTTCACAATCTTAATTCTTAATTAAGTTTAGGGTTCATAAGCAAAACATGTAAATAAGATCCTAGAATTTCAGGATCTAGGATTTTGCAGAAAGTAAATTTTCAATTTCTGATTAAGGACGAACGTGAAGCATCCCTACACATCATAAGAACACCCCATCGAATGGAAGGAGAGGGTCTTTAAATCCTACTTTGTTCTTATGACCGGATGGCCAAGGAGAACGTCTTAATCAGAAATACAACTAATCTATAAAAACTAATTAAATCTGAGCATATATCTCATATAAGAAAATAGATCTAATTAAAACATGTTTTGTATACATCATATCATGCATGTTTTTCAGATCTAAATTATCTCATAATCATCTAAAAAATTAAATTTAAATTTGATCTCATCAAATAAAATTTAATCTAGATCCTATTATAGAATTATCTACAACTAGTCTAAATATGCAACTATCATATCTCATATGAATAAATTAAATTTAATTTATTTTCTATTTTTAGATCTAATTATAATATTTATAAGATTAGAAAATAGTAAATAAATAAATCTTAAAATCATATTTAATCAAATAAAAATTATGATTATACTAGACTACACATAGAATAATTCTATTCCTAGCCTAGTTATATATCTCATACATATTAGATCTAGATTAATTAATTTTAATTTTCTAATTTTTTGATTTTAGATCTAATCACATCTCATGTGATATCTAAAATTACTAATTTATCAGATTAAATTAGATCTAAATAAATTTTATGTAAACCTGGCTCTGCCATGGCCATGGGCTTATGGACTTGATTCTCATGATCATCATAGAACTACTCCTCATCCATCGAGGTGGATAGATTCCATTTTGGTGTAATCTAATTTCTACAATGAATATGCTATAGCCAACATACACCTTAGGATTCCGAATGGCTAGGAGATCGAGTCATGATGTAGTCAAACTATAACACCCTCATGGTGAACTGCCGATGCACCTCAGGTCAAAGAATCAGACACACCACTGTAGCTTCGAGTCAGTCATCGATGAGAAGGTAGACTTTCTTATGACTACTCGAGGTAGTCACACTCAGTACCCTCATTCTCTAATAAGTATCTGTACTCTCGCTCTGGTGTCTCTATACCGTAGACTCAAGACTCATCTACTATAAAGAAGTGATTGTATACTAACCTTCCGGATCAATCACCATCCGCATGATGATCCTACGGTCAGGAGCATTTTATGAGTTAATAATGAAAATTCTTGTCTTAAATTTTCAACTCTTAAAAAATAAGAATTATCATTATCATTAACTCAAGAAATATATCACAGACACTAAATACATATATATGATAGAAAATAACCCATTTTATTATTTATAGTCAAAATTATAATTTTGCCCTTAGAAGTATATTACAAGTGTCAATCAATTCTGGCTTCTAGGGCACACATATCTAATAAGGAAGAGTACATTGCGGCATCCGATATCATGAAAAAAGCTATGTAGCTGAGAAATTTATCAGTGAGCTCAAAGTGGCATCCTTTCTAGATGGTTCGATCCTGTTCTACTATGACAGCACTAGAGCCATTGCTCAGGTGAAGGAACTGAAGGCACACTAATGGATAAAATATATTCTACACTGCTACCATCTTGTCTGAAAGGTCGTGGATCAAGATGACATCGATCTTCAGAAGATCGATGGAAAGAAGAACCTGGTTGATCCATTCACTAAAGCCTTGGTGGTAAAGGAGTTCGACAACCACAAGTCGAAGATGGGTATTAGATACTATACCGAGTAGCTTTAGAATAAGTGGGAGTTATTGAAAAATATGTCCTAAAGTCAATCATCAGCCTGTTAATGGTTGTGCTATACTTATAAAATATAAATAATTTATAATAAATAAAAATTTTATTATAATATTTTTCATCATAAATGTACATCTTCTAATGAACTCCTATGTTGTAATGAAGTCCTTAGGACTATTTAGATTTGATAAAGAGAAGATTTATCGATTAGTTCTTAAAACTATTCACGATCAAATGATATGTTGTTAACTAAGATGACAACATTTATCGAGTGTTGGTCATTGTGTGCATATAGATTGGTTGTCCTCTTAGCCAAGGAGTGTGAAGATACTTGTATGGCATACAAGCAAGATGTAGAGGTGCATCATCACTGAATGTAACCAACTTCGGAGCATTTTGCTGTCGAAAATTGCTTTAATGGAATATAGATATAAGTGTCCCTTGGATTTGAGATCATCACGGTGGCTTGCAAGCAACTCATTATGCTTTGGTACCAGACTACCTGAATTTCTAATTCAGTGACAGAAGATTTCTAAGCATAGTCAAGTACTTATAAAGTTGATGAGTGATTAAAATGGGATTGACCACTCTAAGATTGCATTTGGTAGCCAGCAATCTATCTAAGTTGCTGATAATTTAAAAGGATCTCACCAAATTATCATGTTTCATATACCTTTTAGGTTGGTAATCCAGATTGCTAGATAATCTAGATTATCTCTCATAAGGTAAACTAAATTACCAATGGGATGGGTGGCTATCTAGATTATCAAACATTTGATAATCTGACAATGACATATTTGGACAAAAATGCCCTCATCAAAAATATATATAATATAATATAATATTATATTATATTATATTATAATAATATAATATAATATAATATATTATAATAATATTATAATAATATTATTATTATATAATAATATGTGATAATAAAATAATAATATATTATAATATTATTATAATAATATCATATTATGTATTATAATATTATATTATATTATAATAATATATTATAATATATATTATAAGTATAAATATATAGAATATAATATATTATATATAATATATATTATAATATATAATATATTATATATTATATTTATATTTTATACATGGGATGTGATTTTTAATAAATTGATTTGAGAATATTTTAAAAATTTAATATTATATTATCAGTAATCTGATTGTCATACCAAATATGTCAATCAAAATTTTTAGTAATTTTACTATAATATTACATATATGTACCAAACACAGAAATCAATATTACTAGCAATCTATCCAGATTATAGGTAATCTAAATTATTAAGTAATTTAGATTATCACTGCCTGATAATGCACCAAATGCAACATAAAAGTTTGAAGATAATGTATTGTTGTATTTTAATTTAGCAAAATCTTAGTCAGAATAATCCATATGATGAATTTGGTATTTTAAAATACAATGTGGATGATCTAATCAGGATTGATAGTCAAACCTTGAGTCATTCTATGAGCATTCATGGTTAGCGGGATGAATTATATGGAAACCATATCCACATAGGTTCTAGAATATTGCTTTATACATTCGACCTATCCGACCATCGAGTATCATTACTAGATGATCACTTCAATTGGTACAAAAATTTATTTCTATGCTACTGACTTAGGTTTAAACCTATAGGATCATATATATTAGAGGTCTCGATCTGATCAAATGGTTGATCAATGATTAAGAATTATTCTAAGGCCAAACAATTAATACGATTGATATTTGACCTAGTGCAAGTATTGTAAGAGGATTAATTAGCAATTGAATTACTAATTCATTCAATTTGATTGAATAAGAGGGCTAAGATCAAGTCTAATTAAATAAAATTTAATTAGATTTGGTTTGATCTTAATTGGATTAAGTCTAATTGATTTATGGGATGAGCCAATTGCAAGGAAGATCAATTTCCTGTTGAATTTGGACTTAAATGCACCTAATTACTAATTTGATTAGAATTTAAATTAAGATTAAATTTGATTTAATCTGATTTAATTGGACTATTAATTGGACTAAGATCGTCCTTAATTGGGTTGTACAAGTTTTAATTTAATTAGATTTAAAAACTACTTTGACTAGTCAAAACATGAAAGACTTAGTTTAACTAGGACTCTCTCCCTTGCGCCATATCACCTTGTGCTCCACCTCTACCCATGCCCATTCCAACTTTTTTGGAGTTGGGCATGGGATTCTTCACACCAAAGAGGAGCCCCTTGCACCTTGTATCTCTCTTGACAAAAAGTGGTTTTGGATCAAGTCAAAACTAGGAAGTAGTTTTAATTTCAAATTCTATTTGATAGAGTTTGAAGTAACTAAAACACTATCCCCTTTGTGTGGCCAACCAACCTGATATTCGTCTAATTTTTTCAGTGGAAATAAAGGAAGGTTTGCACCAATTTTAGGTTCTCCACTCCAAAAGAAAAGGAGGAGGCACCCAAAAGTTGGGCACCCCAAATCTTGTCTTAATTGAACATGCCTTTTTAGGTGTTTGACCTAGACAAGAACTCCTCTCTATCTTCTTATTTAAAGGGGCTTTGGGCATGGGATTTCTACAAAAATTACATATGAGAGAGAGGGCTTTTTGTGTGGGTTCCTCGAGCACAAAAAGATCTTGGACGTGGGCTATTGTAAGGACACAAGTTCAAGTATCTAGGTGAGAAGAAAGAAAGAGAGAAGAAGGATCTTCTTTAGGGTTTTAATTTTAGATCTTCTTCCACTATTTTTAAGAAAAAAGGGTGATGAAGAAGACTTTTTTCAAATCCTCCCAATCTTCTTTTAGTCCTTGGAAGGTCCATGCAACTTGAATAAGGAAGTTCGTGATCAACCATCGAAAAAGAATCAGCATAGTGCTAAAACATTATGCTGATTTTCAAAGAATGGACTTCAGATCAAGATCGAGGCTTCTTATGGACTTTTCATAGAGACCGGATGTATGTGTGGCTCGAAGCGATGACCTCAACCTCATGTCAGCAAGTAGAGATCTCAATCCGCAAAAAAGATAAAAGAGATATGATCTCTTTCACTTACTAGATTAGATCTAGTTTTGTTCAATGTTGATATGATCAACATTCTTGCTTTTTGTTTATATTTAATTTTTAGATTTACTACATGCATGAATCATGTCATAAGATCCTAGATCTAGGGATTTTTTGCATAGTTTATAGATTAATATGATTAATCTATTGTTTTTGCTGTTCTTATTTTGAAAAATTTTCGAAATAGATGCTTGCAAACTCTAGGTTTTTCCTTCAGTTATTCAAATCTCCTTCTACACCCGGTCCTTGACACCAGTGTTTATCAATCATCAATCTATGGGCAATATAGGAATGATGTCAGACCATCTCACAAGCACTTTGAAAAAGGAATGCATCTTCCATACGATCTCTCCTACTGGCATCCCCTTTTGATCATACTCCACCATGACCTGATGCTGGCAGTTCTATGCATGTGACATGAGTGTGGGACTGTAAAATATCTAGATGATGCATCTACAATAAAAATATGTTACAGATATATAAGAATGTACAATAACTATACAAAAAAAAAATATAATAAATAACATAATGAAAACCTACTCTCATTGGGATTGTGCAACGTAGATGCTGGTGGAGCTAGATCAATAGGTGGAGTATGTGCCAGAGATATATAGGCTGACAACATAGCTATCGGTGGCAGCTTAGATGTACCGATGGGAGGAATACATGCCTATAAAGCCAAAGCCGATGTGGAGGTAGATGGAATATGCGTTAGCAATAGCTTAGATGCGAAGCTCCGTGTAGCCCACTGAGGGATGGGGGTGAAAGCTAGATGGTATTTCAATACCATCGTGACCTACAATATTAATAAATATTAATAAATATAATATGTTGAATAATAATATTAGTAAAGTATTAATAAATAAATACTAATATTTATATCAGGTGATCAATTAAATTCATTGCCTACTGGCATCTATAATATGGACATCACCATTGCTCCTGACAACTATATCTAGAATCTCAACAACACCAGATAAATTTTATCCTAGACAAATACTTCATATGCACAGTCCAATATCATCATCAACCTCAGTATCATCAAAGATATGCCTAGGCACCATCCTAATAACAATACCCCATTGAGGCTCCAAGGGATCACTAATATAGAAGACTTGACTAGCTTGGGAGGCAAGTATATATAGTTCTTTAGTGCGAAGATGGCGTTACATATTGACTAGAATAAAACTGCACTCATCAGTCTTCATACCTGACTAAGATAAGGTGTCAAACCAATCACATTTCATCAACGTAACCCTTCCTTTAGATATTAGTCCAAGATGATTATCTTCTCCACAATCCCATAATAGTAGTACAAGGATCTGTTGCCATGTAATACAAATTTTATTAAAATTAACACATAATTAATACTGTCCGACGTCTTCCATCCGCCTGAGCATATAGGGTAGCAAGGGCTAGATGTCTTGGATGCTAGTTGTGACTCGAGACATGGCCCAAAACCAACCAGCATGGTCCAAAATTCACCGACATGGCTCAGAACCTAACAACCCAAAATCCGCCGGCACAGTCCAAAACCCGTCAGCATAATCCAGAACCTATTGGCTTGACCCAAAATCTGATAGTCCAAAATCTATCAGCACGATCCAGAACCCGTCGGTCCAGCTTAGAACCCGATGGCCTAGAACCTACCAGCATAGCCTAGAATCCACCGGCCCGACCCAAAGCTTGCCGACCCGACCCAAAACCCACCGGTACGGCCCAAAACTTGATGGCACAAAATCCGCCGGCATGATCCAAAACTTGTCGATAGGGGTTCTCTTTAAATATTATTATAAAATAATTATAATTATTATTATAAAAATAATATGAAATGAAATGAAAAAAATACCTATGAAGCTATGGGGAGAGGGTTTGCGCATAGTTGTGGGGGTCATCGGAGGTAGTGTTAGAAGAAGGGGGCGGTGGTGGGGCGGGGCATAGTACTAGATTCAAACCTAAATTTATGTATTGTACATAAATTTAGATTCAAACCTATAACTAGTAGTTGTTTATGAAATGAGCCAACCTATTTTTTGAATGAGTCGATCCATTTAGTGGATAATACTAGATTATAAAAATCTTTCAAAATTTAAAAATTATTTTTAGAATGCCGAACCCCAACCCATTAGTCCAAAACTTAATTAAAAATTAAGGATTATAAATTAGAATCTAGAATTCTGAATTAAAGATCTTAAGACATAAACATAAAATTTAAGTTATTGGGTTAGATGAATTAGGTCCATTAATTGGATTAGACCTAAGATTAGATTAAAGAATGGACTAAATTAGAGTAATTGATCAAATCTAACCAAATATTGATTTAGATTAGGTCAAGGATTCTTTAGATTCAATTACAATAGTTGTAGTTGATCAAGTCCATATCTTTAATGAGAACCAAATGGACTTATAAGCACGAAATTACTAGGTTGATCAAGTTGAAACTAATAAATCGGTTGGTGTCTAAGGTAAGTTTGGCAATCTAAACCAGTGATTTTTAATTGAAAGCTACTCGTACTGATTCGATCTTTAACAAGTTAATGATATATCCCTTCCACTGATCTCACTTAGTTGGCCAAATTGGTGAATTAGATTTTGATTAGATCACTTGGTAATTCGAGCTCACCCATATTAATTAGATAAATTAGTATGACTGATTTAGGTGCTTCTAGGACCAGCTTGAATTAGATCCTTTTTTTACCCGACTTGATGAAGTCAATGGAAGGATCAAAATTGACTAGTCAATCTTCTCTCTTCTTCTCAAAATAAGTTAATCAAATCATCTAAAATTATTAGATCCTTTAAAATGATATAGTTATGGTGATAACTAGATCATAGCCTCCCATTAAGTTGAGTGATGATAGGTCCATTAGTTTAATAATCATTGGAGGCCCAAAGAAATGGTACTTATTGACTAATAGAATTATCATTCATAATATGATGATTTGATTGTGTATCTCTAATGGTGGTTAGGTTGGCCGACCAAAGTCAAGCCTAATCGTTAATTTGTTAGGTAGATACACCATATATGGTCATGTTAATGGTTGGACCTAACTGAATCTTTTCAGTGGAGGCCAAGGCCTACTGATTAGGCTTTTGGGGCAAAATTTAAATTACTAGAAGTTGTTTACAGAAATAATTGGTTAAGAACCTACCCATAGATATACATGGATTGACCGACCAAAGTTGGACTTATGTATAATCTATGTGGATTCTAGTATCCACTAAGGAATTAAGGTAATGCATCAGATTGGAGGTAGAGGCTATCAGTTTATATAAAATAGTGGAAGAACCTTAAGACTAAAGTCTAAGTCTTTAGGCTAAATAATTCATATACTAATTAGGTTTTGATTTTTTTTGTATAGTTATGACCACTACCTTGTCGCTCCAATTATTGTTGGACAATGACAAAGTAATAGGATCCAACTTCGATAGCTAGCATCGAAAGTTGAAAATAGTCCTAGAGCATGAATAGATTCTACACATATTGACAGATCTGCCACCTAAGGGGCCAACTCCAAATCCTAGAGGAATAGTCTAAAACACTTATCAGAAGTGGCTTAATAACTGTACCATGGTTCGGTGTATTATACTGGTAGCAATGAGCAATAAATTCAATTGCAGATTCGAGAATGCTCAGCCACAGAACATGCTTCAAATGTTGAACAAGTTCTTTGGCATGCTTGATAATGTAGAGAGGCACAAGACTACCTATGCCATTTTCAATACTTAGATGAGGGATAGGGCATCAATCATCGATCATGTATTGTACATGATTGAGATGATTGAATGCCTGAGCAAGCTTAGCTTTTTCTTGCATGAGCAGCTTGGGAAAGATGCAATGCTGAACTTTGCCCAAGTCCTTCCTTCCCTTTCTTACTCATTTCAGAATGATAAAGCCTACAGTCAACTACCATGGTTTACTGGGGTTGCTATAGAACTTTGAGAAGGATCACTAGCTGCACAAGGAGTCGGTGAATGTAGTGGGAGGGTCTTCTTCTGGTCATTGATCCTTTAAGAAAGGAAAGAAGAATAAAAAGAAGAAGAATAAAAAGGTGCAGCCGCATGCTGGAACGTCTGTACAGGATCAGATCAAGAAACCCAAGCCCAACCAGAGCTAGGTAGAGTGCTTCTACTATAAGAAGCTGAGGCACTAGAAGAGAAACTATCTTCAATATATTGCCTTCCTAGACCCAAATAAGCTGAGAAAGAAGCAAGTAGTTATTGGGCAAGGTAATTGTATAATAGCACCATGCAATTTCTCAATATGTGATACTACTATTTGGATATTTGACATAGATATCATAGCCAATAGATATAAGAATTTAAGGGATCAGAGCTGAAATAATGCAAATTCAACCTGATTACACTGATTCTGCAAGGTTCTAACACTGCTGAGCTAGAACGGCCATAATTTTATCATCCGATATCAAAATTCTTATTATGACCCCATTCTAGAAATCTCTCTTTGAGGCCTATAGGCTTATCAGGTTTACCATCACTAAAAATTTTGGAGCCTAATTATATTACTTGACAAACTTACGGGAGTGTTTAAGTTTACTAGGATTCCTAGTACAAGTAGAAGTCTAGTTTTTGATTTTGTTTTATTTTGTTCTTTTTTATTTCATTTAGGATTTCTTTTGTGACTTTATTTAGACTTTCTTTTGCTTTCAAATTAAGTCTTTTACACTATAAATAAGGCCTTTGGCCTTCATTATAGCTGGTCAATTTTCGAGTTATTGAATAAAAGTTTGAGAGAAGAGCTTTTCTTCCTCTTTCTTCCATTTTCTTTTGTCTTGTGCATCTTCCATCCTTCTTTTCCAATGATCATCACGCTATAGACTGCATCAGTTGGTATCAAAACCCTTTAGATCCATAAGCAATAATTCTTTCTTATAGTTCAGATGATTGGTGATGGTCGCAAGAAGAATCAACCAGCGAACCAACCAGCAGCCCATGAAGAAATTACGTAATGAGAATGGGACCTGATGTTGGAGTGTGAAGATTTAAGGAGGCAATTGGTGGATCTAACTGCACATCTTACATAGTTAAAAATCTAGGATGTGAGATCTGAGGTGGAACCTAATGATCATAGATCTGAAGGGGAGTTGTCAGATTTCGAAAATCCCTTTCATAGGGATCTTCCAATACGTCGATGAGAGGGTCGTGGAGAATTGTTTGAGTGATCAACCCATCAGTTCAACTCAATCATAGTAGATTTATCTAAATATTTGGGTAATCTATAAATGGAGGTGTTTCTCGATTGATTAGATCAAATCGAGCACATCTTCGAATACAAAGAGATTCATGAGAACAAAAAGGTAAAGTTTATTGCCCTTAAATTAACTGGTCATGCTTCTGCTTGGTGGCAGCAATTGAAGAAAATCTAGGAGCATAGAAGCAAACCAAAAATTCAAGATTGGAAGAAGATGAAGAAGATATTAAGGGAGCAGTTCCTACTGTTCAACTACACCCAAACCTTATATCAGTGCCTGCAGAATCTTTGGCAAGGCCCTAGATCCATTGATGAATATATGGAAGAGTTTTATTAGCTAGTGGTGTGAAACAATCTAGTAGAGAGCGAGGAGCAGATGGTCGCTCAATATCTCAAAGGTCTATAGCAACAGATCCAAGATGCCCTATAGTTTCACACCATGTGGACGGTTAAAGAAGCATACCATAGAGCTATAGTGGCTAAGGAGCAATTGCAGTGAAGACCTTTTCCCCAACTTGAACCTTTTCTACAAAGCAATAGAGCACCAACAACTGACAATTAGAGGGATATGCAGCACAACCCAGCCCCAGCCCCCACCCTCCTATCCATACTGCTGATACGAGGCCTTCAAGACTAGTTCAAGTCGGATCTTCCATGAGTAGATGTTTTAATTATGGTGAAGTGGGCTTACTCGAAATGAGTGCTAGAAACCTGCTAGTCATCCTAGGAAACAACTACTGATTGAAGAAGAAGAACCTGCTAATGAACAAGAGAAACCTACATATGATGAAACTGGTGGTGAGGAGGATGATTCTATATTTTGGGGGGATAGCGGAGCAGCCCTCATTGTGCAAAAGAGCTTGCTATTTCCGAAAAAAGAAGGGGAAGAAGACTGGAAGCAAAAAAATATTTTTCATACTTATTGTACCATTGCAAAGAAAGTTTGCAAGATAATCATCGATGGTGGTAGCTATGAGAATGTTATCTCATAGGAGACCATCAAGAAGCTGAACCTATCAATAGAAGAACACCCTCGGCCACACAAACTATCATGGTTCAAAAAAAAAAGTAAAGTCATTGTCAATAGTTGCTGCCATGTATCCTTCTCCATCAGGCAAAAGTACTACGACAGTATTTGGTGTGATGTAGTAGCCATAGATGCCTATCATCTACTCCTAGGGAGGCCATGGCAGTATGACTATAATGTCACTCATGATGGCCAATGGAATACATATACATTTTTCAAAGATAATCAGAAGATCATCTTGGCAGTGATGAAGGAAGAAGATCTACCCAAATCAAAATCAGAGTCTAACATCAATCTTCTAATAAAACATGCATGCCTAAAGGAGGTGATGGAGGCCAGTTACTTGCTAGTGATAGTAGAGTAGGGAAAATTAGCCAAGCATGATATTCCACCCTAGGTTCATTCTATTCTTCAAAAATTTGCTAATGTATTTTCTAAAGACTTGCCTGTAGGATTACCACCAGAACGAGATATTCAACACCACATCAACCTTGTCCTAAGACAAATCTACCGAACAAGCCAGCATATTGCATGAGCCCAGCTAAACATGAGGAGCTGTAGTAATAGGTCCAGGAGCTATTAGACAAAGGATACATCCATCCGAGCATGAGTTCGTGTGCAACACTTGCCCTACTAGTTCCAAAAAAAGATCTTTCTTGGCACATGTGCATCAATTGCCAAGCCATCAATCGGATCACTATCAAATATTGATTTCTAATCCCAAGGCTGGACGACATGCTTGATCAACTTGCTAGGGCCAAGATATTCACCAAGATCGATTTGAAGAGTGGCTACCATCAGTTGTAGATCAAACTTGGGGATGAGTGGAAGATAGCCTTCAAAATAAGGGAAGGCCTATACCAGTGGCTAGTGATGCCGTTCAGACTTTCCAATGCTCCGGGTACCTTCATGAGACTAATGAACCATATGTTGCAGCCATATATTGGTAAACTTGTTGTGGTATACTTTAATGATATACTATTTATAGCCCTATATTAGAAGATCACCTGCACCATCTTACGAAGGTCCTTAGCACACTGAGAAGAGAGAAGTTATTCCCCAATCCTAAAAAATGCAGTTTTGTGGTGGATAGCCTAACTTTTTTTGGTTACATTGTCTCCGCTAAGGGGCTGTAAGCTGACCCATCCAAGATCCAGACTATTCAAAACTGGCCGGTGCCATGCAACATCTTTGAAGTCTAAAGTTTTTATGGCTTGGCGTCATTCTACCAAGGATTCATTCATGGTTTTTCTTCGATAATGTCTCCTATAACTGATTGCATGAAAGGATGGTGATTTCGGTGGACACCTGAGCAATAAATTATTTTTGAAGAAATCAAATCGAAGATCACCTCTACTGATATCCTTATCCTTGCTAATTTCACCAAGATCTTTAAGGTGGAGTGTGATGCATCATCTACTGGAGTCGGTGAAGTTTTAGTCAAGAGAGGTGACCTGTTGTTTCCATAGTGAAAAATTATCTAGGTTTAAGCTAAATTATTCAACATATGATGTAGAATTTTATATGATGATCAGCGCTCTTTGGTAGTAGCATTATTACTTAGTTGAAAAGGAGTTCATCTTATATACTGATCATGAAGCCCTCAAATAGATCAATGGTCAAGAAAAGTTGAGTCGCAGACATATCAAGTGGGTGAACTATTTGCAAGAGTTCTACTTTGTTCTGAAGCACAAATCTGGTACTCAGAATCGGGTAGCAAATGCGTTAAGCCAGATAGCCAAGCTGCTAGGAGTTCTTCGCATTGAGGTGATTGGATTTAATACTTTGAAAGATCTTTATGACAACGATCCTGACTTTGATTGAATTCTACAAGAGGTACATTCTCATACCCGAACTGATTACTAGTTGGATGATGGATTTTTGTTTTGAGGTGTGTAGCTATATGTTCCCAATTGTTTCTTACGAGAAAAGATTGTACAAGAGCTGCATAATGAAGGACACTTTGGCAGAGTCAAGACTCTCACGCTCATTCATAACAAATATTACTGGCCAAAGTTGAAGTGTGATGTAACCAAATTTATGGAGCGATGTAGGGTTTGTCAAGTATCAAAGGGGACCATGACAAATGTAGGATTATACACCCCTTTACCTATCCCAGACCATCCATAGGAAGAGATCAGTATGGATTTCATTTTGGGTCTACTTGTTACTTAGAGATGGTGTGATTCAGTGCTGGTTGTGGTAGATAGGTTCTTAAAGATGGCTTACTTCATCACCTATTGGAAGACCATGGATGCTTCAAATATAGCTCAATTATTCTTCAAAAAAATAGTGCATCTCCATAGAGTACCTAAATCTATTACCTCTGACCAAGATATAAAGTTTATGAGCCACTTTTGGAGGAGTCTATGGAGGAGCTTGGAAATCATATTGCAATTCAGTTCAGCCTATCATCCTCAAATGGATGGATAGATCGAATCCATCAATAGAAGCTTGGGAAATCTATTAAGGAGTCTTGCTGGAGAGCATCCAAAGCAATAGAATTTGGCTTTAGCACAAGCTGAGTTTGCATTCAATGATTCTATGAATAGGACCACAGGTTATAGTTCATTTCAGATTATCTATGGATTGAACCCGAGCGGTATTTTTGATTTAATCCCGACCAAGTTCAAAGGATGATCAAGTGCAAAGGTTGAGAATTTAGCTGCAGATCTTTAGATTATTCATCAATCAGTAAAATAACAGATTGAAGTCAACCATACTAAGTACAAAGAGACTCTGAATTAGTATAGAAAGAAGGTAACTTTTAAAGTCAATGACTATGTATGGGCTGTTCTAACCAAAGATCGATATCTGGTGGGAGAATACAACAAACTGAGCCAACGAAAGATGGATCCTTTCGAGATAATCAAAAAAATCAATGACAATGCCTATCAGCTGAAGTTACCAAATCATCTTTGAATCTCTGATGTGTTCAATGTGAAGCATCTAACTTTTTATACAGGAGATTCATCAGATGAAGAGGTTCTCAACTCGAGGATGATTTTTTTCTAGCTAAGGGAGGGTGATGTAGATGTTGCAGCCGACAGATATATGAATTTAAGAGATCAAACTTGAAAAGATGTGAATTCAACCTAATTGCATTGATTCTATAGAGTTCTGATAATGCTAAGCTAAAACGGCCATAACTTTGTCATTCGATATCAGAATCCTTATTATGATCCCATTCTAGAAACCTCTCTTCAAGCCCTATAGGCTTGATGCTTTGCTATCACTGAAGATTTTGGAGGCTAATTATATTGCTTGATAGGCTTATGGGAGTGCACATGTTTACTAGGATTCCTAGTCTGAGTAGGAGTCTAGTTTTTGACTTTATTTTATTTTATTCTTTTTTATTTCATTTAGGATTTCATTTATGACTTTGTTTAGGATTCCTTTTGCTTCCAAATTAAGTCTTTTACACTATAAATAAGATCCTTGGCCTTTGTTGTAGTCAGTTAATTTTTGAGTTAATGAGTAAAAGTTTGAGAGAAGAGCTTTTTTTCCTCTTTCTTCCATTTTCTTTTATTTTGTACATTTCTTTTCCAACAATCGCCATGCTATAGGCTGCGTCAGTATTAGATACCAGAATTTCTTATCATATTTGTAATTCAATGTAGGGTTTACATGTTAGTAGGAGATTTGATGAAGGCGAGAGGTTCCTGAATGTTGGAGATAGATGATAAGTTCTAGTTCTAACTTTAGAAATCATGAACCTTATAATCAATTCTCATAATATTATTCTTTGTGAATGTCACTATTATCCAAGCTTATTGTTGAATATTATCTCTATAGGCTTTTTGGTCAAAAATAGTTATAAATTTTTAATAAAAAAATTTTATAATATCATTTTGAATGATGCTATGAATTTTGTTGGATAATTGAATAGCAAAATTTATGTTGTATCACAGTCTGTTAGTATTGTTTAGTCCTCCGATAAATGTCCTAGAGTAAATGATGTGTCTGAAGTCTACCTTTGGCACTGTAGGCTAGGTTACATTGATAAGAATAGAATAAACAGGTTGACTCAAGAGAGAATTCTTAAAGTTGATAATTATGAATCACTTCCAACCTGCGAGTATTATCTTCTTGGTAAGATGACCAAATCATCTTTTACTGAAAAAGATGAGCGAGCTAGTGAACTCCTGGGTCTAGTACATACTGATGTATATGGACCCATGAGCTTAAGTACTAGAGAAGGATATTTCTACTTCATAACTTTCACTGACGATCTATCTAGATATGGATACGTCTACTTGATGAAACATAAGTTAGAATTATTTAAAATATTTAAACTATTCTGTAATGAGATTGAAAAGCAAACTAGAAAGAGTATTAAAATTCTTCGGTCTAACTGAGGAAGTGAGTATCTTTTCAGTGAGTTTCAGACATATCTAGGAGAGAATAGGATTCTCTTCCAATGAACTCCTCCTAAAATACTATAGAATAATGGTGTGTCTAAAAGGAAGAATCGGATCCTATTGGACATGATTCGATCTATGATAGGGTTTGCCACTCTGTTGATCTCCTTCTAAAGATATGTGCTTGAGTCAGCTTGTTACATTCTAAATAGAGTTTCAGCAAGTCTGTAGCTAAAACACTATATGAGATATGGACAGAGCATAAGCCAGTACTCTTGCACTTTAGGATTTGGGGGTGTTCAGCTTATGTCAAATATTTAGTGATGGATAAGCTTGGACTCAGGTCTGATAAGTATATTTTTATAGGATATCTAAAAGAGACTAAAGGATATTATTTCTACCTTACTAATAAATAAAAGATGTTTATCAGCCTCGAGATAATCTTTTTGAAAAAAGAGTTCCTTGGTGAAGAAACTAATGTTTCTAAGATCGAACTTAAGAAAGTTCGATAGGTAGAAAAATCGATACAAGTAGCTGAACCTGAACCGAATTTGATTAGATTAAACTCGAAGCTCATTGTACCTACACCCTTAAGGCGATCTGGTAGAGTACCACATCAATCGGACAGATACTATAATTTTTTTGGTCCAAGATGGTGATCCTATCAAACTTGATGAGAATGATGAGGATCCGATCACCTACATGGATGCAATACAGAGATCCAGTTTTAAGAAATGGCTTAAGACTGTGAAATCCAAAATGCAGTCCATAAAGATCAATGATGTATAGACATTTGTTGGTCCACCCGAAGAAGTAAAATCCATTAGATGTAAGTGAATCTTTAAGAGAAAGAGGGATGCAGATAGGAAGGTGGAGAACTATAAAGTCCATTTGGTTGCTAAGGGATATTATTAACATTATGGTATAGACTATAATAAGATGTTTTCTACTATGGTAATGCTCAAGTTCATTCAGATTATGCTTGCGATAGCTGTCCATCTAGACTATGAAATCTGATAGTTGGATGTGAAAATAGCTTTTCTTAATGGAGAGTTGGATGAAGAGGTATATATAATGCAACCTAAAATATTCACATCCACAAATAAGTCTAAGGTGTGTAAGCTTTAAAGATCCTTTTATAGACTAAAGCAGGTATCTCGGAGTTGGAACATATGTTTTAATAGGACGATCAAAATGTATGGCTTCATTAAGAAAAAAGAAGAGCCTTGCATATACAAGTGGACTAATGGTCCAACAGTTATATTTTTTATGTTGTATGCAGATGATATTCTCTTAATTGGGAATGATGTCCCTATATTATAAGAAATAAATATTTAGCTATCATCTTAGTTCTCCATGAAGGACTTGGAAGAAGCTTTCTATATCCTAGAAATGAAAATCTATAAAGATAGATCTAAGAGGTAGCTTGGGTTGTCCCAATCTACATACATAGATACTATGCTAAAGCAGTTCAGTATAGAGAATTTTAAAAAGGACTATCTATCGATAGGCCATGAAATTTTTTTCTTAGAGAGGGATTATCCGACAATACCTCAAGAAAGAGAGCGTATGAGTAGAATTTCTTATGCTTTGGTAGTGGGTTCTATCATATACACCATAACATGTACAAGACCGGATATGACATACTCACTAGGGGTAGTCAGTAGATACCAATCTGATCAAGGAAAGAACCACTGAAAGATTGTTAAAATCATCCTAAAGTACTTAACAAATACTAAGGACTAGTAGCTTATTTATGGTAAGTCAGATTTAAGACTTGTAGGGATTATAGACTCCAGTTTTCATGATGACAGTAAAAGTGTGTTAGGATATGTGTTTATCCTTAATGGTGGAGATATCTACTGAAAGAATTTCAAGCAGCACACTATGGCCGATTCAATATGCAACGTGAAGTTTGTTGCTACATAAGGATAGATGGTTGTCCATTCAAATTCAAATGAAATTTAAGTTTGAATGAAAACCACCTTATCCTTATCCACCCACATGCTTTGGACACTATTTGGTGCATATTAAATAGAAGCCTTCTCTGGGGCATGTGACAATCTAAGAGAGAGTGAGAAACCCCTTGCATTAGCCCCCTTCTATATGAGAAATTTTTTTTTGAAAAACTCCTGATAGTGAAAAAAAATAAAGAGAGGCGCAAAGTTTTGGGTGAGTGCTATCCTAAGATTTCAGTTTAGGATTTGGGAAAAGATTTTATGAGTTATGAGTGTCAAAAATTCACAAAATTTCTAGGAGAGCATCCTCTACCTCTCCCCTACCTCTATCGGTATTCTGGAGCATCCAAAAAATCGATGGAGGAAAATTGAACTAGTTCGATGTACGTCAACAGTCGAGGCTTCCGGCATTGAGCTAGCACTCACGAGGAACCGATCAGAACCAAAACCTCGTATGGACGATCCACAGAGGCCAGACGTCATATGTGGCCACATCATCATGAGAGGACCTCCCCAATGGTGTATCAATTGTGGCGATCGGCTACCCATGCAAGGTATTGTATTCTAAACACAAGTAGTGTAGGTATGGTAAATATGATTTACTACCTACGATTTTTGTTTTCAGATTTTTTTTATGCATATATGTTACATTATGATCCTACTTGTAGGGTTTTATTGATTTGATCATTCTAACTTATAAAATTAATTAGATTAATTTTTAAATTTTGTTGCATGATTTTCGAAAAAAAATTGAAAGTAAAGCTAGAAACCCTACTATTTTCTTTTAAAAGGGGGTTAGGGCCAAAGAGGGTCGGTGGCGACGCTAGAGGAAGGGGAACAACAATGGGGCGAGGCCAAAGGGGGTGACAAGATAGGGCCAGGGCCAAAGGAGGTAGGGCAAAGAGGGCTGGGGCTGAGGGAGGTAGGGTGCAGGGCCAAAGGGGCCAGCGGTGGGATGGGGTGTGGGGCCAAAGGGGGCCGAGGTGGAGGGAGGCGGGGCACGGGGCTAAAGGGGGCCAGGGCCAAAGTAGACCAACAACGAGGTGGGTTGGCAGCGGGGCAGGTAGGGCTCAGGTAGAGATGAGAGAGAAAGAGAGAGAGTTTGAGAAGGAAGATGAAAATGTTGGCGCATCATGGAAATTTAGCCAAACCTATGGCAGTAGTTTTTGAAACCGCTACCATAGGTCTATAGTAGCGATTACATATAATTACTATTGTTGATCTATAACAGTGATTATCAACCGTTGTAATTGATCCTATAGCAGCGGTAGCTTTCAACTGCTGCTATAGATGTAGAATATAATTTTTTTATATTTTTCTCTGAATATGATATAATTTTAGAATTTAAAGCCTATCTTCACTATTTATTATCTAAATTATTATCGTTAGACTATCATCATAAAATTTCATCTCGATCTAATAGTCCTAGCTAAATCAATCAATAAAATTTGATTTCGACGACCACGAACGACCGTATGATGATTTGATAAACAAAGATTATCAATTATTTCGAAAACTTACAACGATGATCTTAGTGATGTTTGTAGCATACTATCAAAAATTTTACTTTAATCAAATATCATTATCATGGTTAATCTAATATGGGATAATTTTGGTCGTTAAATAAAAAACAACTGATCAAAAGGCCAAACAGCATCCAATTATAAGATGATTTTTAGATAATTGATCTTATAGTTGATCTTTGCTACTATCTTAATTATTTGTATAGTGGTGATCATAAAATCTAAACTACACCTATATGAACCATCCATATTAAGTATATCTTACAAAAGCATAAGCATAATTACTTAAGGACCTTAAGAATGAGTATCAAGAGATATATAGTATTGGGTCATTCATATATGCATGATTTAAATTTTACGATCACTACCATACAAATGATCAAAGTAGTACTAAAGATTATTTATCTAAAAAATTACCTTATAATTGAATGATATTTGGTCTTTTGTGTTGGGAATTATGTTCTAAAGTCAATCATCATCTTATTGACGGTTGAGCTATTTTGTAATTATAATTAATTTATTAATTAATAAAAATATTTTGGCATCTTTTTCATCATAAGTTTACATCTTCTAATAAACTCCATTATTGTGATGAAGTCCTTAGGACTGTTTAGTTTCGATAAAAAGAGAATTTATTGATTAGTCCTTAAATTTGTTCACGATCAAATGATAGGCTATTAATTAGGACAACAGCGTCTATCGAGCATAGATCGCTATATGCTATATAGGTTGGTTGTCCTCTTAATCAAGGAGTATGGAGACACTAGTATGTCATATAGGTGAGATGTATGGGTACATCATCATTGAACGTGATCGACTTCAGAGTATTCTAGTATCCAGAATATCTCTAATGGGATATAGATATAAGTATCCCTTAGATCTGAGATCACCTCGGTGACTTTTAAGCAACTCACTATGCTTTGGTATCGGACTAACTGAATTTTTAATTCAACAATGAAAGACTTCTGACACAGCCAAGTGCTTATGAAGTCAGAGTGTGATCAAGATGGAATTGACCACTTCAAGAGTTGGAGAAGAATGTATCACTATATTTCAATAAAGCAAAACCTTGGTCAGGATAATCCATCAGATAGATTTAATATTTTAAAATATAATGTGAACAACCTGATCAGAGTTGATAGTTGAACTCTGAGATGTCCTACGAGTATTATGGTCAAGGGGATGAATTATATGAAAACTATATCCGCATGGGTTCTAAGGATGGTGTTCTACACCTTCGACCTATCCGGCCATCGAATATCATTGCTAGATGGTCACTTCGATTGGTACAGAAATTTATTTCTATGCTATCAACTTAGGTTCGAACCTATGAGGTCACACATATTAGAGCTTATGATCTGATCGGATGGTTGATCAATGATTAAGAATCATTCTAGGGTTAAACAATCAATATAATTAGTGTTTAACCTAGCATGGTGTTGCAGGAGAATCGATTAGCAATTAGATTGCTAATTAGTTTAATTTGATTAAATAAATAGGCTGAGATTAAGTCTAATTAAATATGATTTAATTAAATTTGGTTTGGGCTTGATTGGATCAAGTTCAATTGGTTTATTGGATAAGCCAAGTGCAAGGAAGAACTAGTCCTAGTCTAACTAGGACTCAGATTAACCCAATTTTCTAATTTAATTAGAAAATAAATAAAAATTAAATTTTATTTAATCTAATTTAATTAAATTCTTAAATGGGTTAGGGCCTTATTTAATTAGGTTGGTTTAATCTTGATTTTATTTGGTTAAAAGATCTTGTTTGACCAAATCAAAATAGGAGTACTTGTATGACTAGGACTCCCTATCTCCTTGCACCACCTTGGTCCCAACGCCCCCCATACCTATTTTTTAAATTTTTTTTATGAAAAATCTTTTTCTTCTTGATTTCCATGCCTCCTCTCTTCCTCCAAGTCATATTTGGAATTTAGGTGGGAGACCAAGTCAAAGGAGGAATTGATTTTGCTTAGGATTCTATGAGATAGAATCCTTGTTGACCAAAACATCTTTCCTTGAGTGCCGCCTCCTCTTTTAATCAATTCTTCTTTTACTCCATGAAAATAATCTCCTTTTTGTGTGCCCTCTCTTGCTGGTCCATGCCAAAAATTATGGAGGAGGACAACTTTCCATGTTTGGATATTCCTAGTCAAAAAATTTGATCTAACTTGGACTCTTCTTTTTTCCTATTTATTGGATGAATTTTATTCTAATTTTTTTATAAAATATAGAGCTTTAGAAAAGGTTTGGGGTGTGCAAAAATTAGAGGAAGAGGGTCCTTGGGCGTGGGGGTTCCATAGGCACCAAACTAGGTGTCTAGGTGAGAGAAAAGAGAAGAAGAAAAGGGTCTTCTTCTAGGGCTGTTTTATTTTTAATCTCTCCTCTTTTCTATTGAGTCTTTTTTTAAAGAGTCTCAAATCAGCAAACTTTTATCTTCTTTCTCATATTTTGGAGAGTCTAAATTTTGGAGAAGGGAGCATCGGATCAACCATCGAAGAAGGATCAGCACAGTACTAGCATGCTGTGCTGATTTTCTGCATCGGACTTTAGATCAGAAATCATAGGCTCGTGTGGATGACTCCTAGAGGTCGGATGCATGTGCAGCTCATGACATCATCCTCAAGTCGGGATCAGCAAGTTAGAACATCTAACTTGCTCAGGTAATAGATATAATCTATAAACTTTATACCTGCATTTAATGTAGTGTAGATCTAGGTTGATTTCATCAACCCTTTACTTTCTTATTTGATTTTAATTTTTGATTTAATATCATATCTTGATCATATAATAGATCCAAGATCTAGGTATTTATATATTTATTTAAATAAATATTTAATTTATTTAATTCTTTCGCTGCATGATCTTGAAAAAGTCTCAAGATCTATCCGTGAAACTCTAGATCTGGTTCCTTCAATTGGTATCGGAGCCTAGATTCTTATTACATGATTTTTTGTGCATGTCTAGATTATTTCTTTGATTAGATCTAATTTATAATCTAATTATTGAATCTAAAATTAAAAAAATAAAATATTTTAGATTGCATGGATTGCCATAAGATTGTCCTGCTGTAAGGTTTACCCCTTATAGTGAATAGATAATCCTAGTACATGTTGATCTAAAATATTGATCATAAAATTTTAGATTAGATCTAAAAGATTTTATGCCCTGATTAAAAATATTTTAATCTAATTTTAATTATCATAAATGTGTTAGATTTGATCTAGGGAGATTTATGATTGATTATTATTGAAACTGTTTCAATTACATGAACCTGTTTAGATTAGATCTAAAGTAGTTTTATGTTTATTTTACTTGCATATTGATTATGAATCAAATATGCAACTTGATTGATAGAACCATATTATAAAAATATTTTACAAAAATAAAAATTATTTTTGAAAAGTCAAACCCCAACCCTCAGTCCAAAACTTAATTAAGAATTAAGAAGTTGTTTGATTAGGTTCTAGGATTGTAAGTTGAAGATCCTAAGGCACAAATCATAACACATTGGATTAAATGGATTAGTGGGGATTAGGTCCATTAATTGGGTTAGACCTAGAGTTAGATTAAAGAATGGACTTAATTGGAGAATTGACTAAATCTAATCAATTGTTGTCTTAGATTAGGTCAAGGATTCTCTAGATCAATTGCAATAGTTGTAGTTGGTCAAGTCCATATCTTTAACAAGACCCAAGATGGACTTGATTCTTGACCATGCGGTCTAGCACGAACTATTAGATTGATCTAATTGAAATTAATTAAACCAGTTGGTGTCTAAGGTAAACTAGATCAGTGGTTTTTAATTGGCAGCCCACTTACCTGGCCATTTCTGATGGTGTCTAAGGCAAGCCTGGCAGATCCTTCCATTGATCAAACTTACCTGGCCTCTTGGTGAGATTATGTTTTGATTGGATCACTTGACTAATCGAGCTAACCCATGTTAGCTAGATAAATCAGTTTGACTGATTTAGGTGCTCCTAGACCAGCCTATTAATGGTCTCCCTTAAGCTGACTTGGTGAAGTTAGTAGGAGGATCATGACAAGTTGGTTAATCTAATATATTCACTTCTATAAATAAATCCTCTAAAATTATTAGGTCTCTAAAATGAAATAGTTATATGATAACTATGTTGGGAATATGCACTCTTCCCATATGGATCGGCATGGCCATAGATGATTAGCCTAGCAACAAGAAAGTACTTTTCAGAGATCTCTGCGGAAGCACGATCAAATAAATCAAGGAATAGAGAAGAAGAGAAGAAAAGAAGAAGAGATTTTCGAGCGAAAAGAGCTTTTATTCAGTATATTTCAGCACTCTTACAATCTTGATCTATTTTCAGTATATATACTTTACAAAGGATCAAGTCCAAACTCATAGAAAAACTTTCCAAACCCAAACAACCCACGTACACAAAATAATAACCCGCAAAAACTGAGCTGGCCTAGTTTCAGACTGAGCCAACTAACCTGCGACTGGGTCGGCTCAGTCTAGCCCAAAATGCTGCTCCTATCTGAATTTTTCTCTAAGACCTAGCCAACCTAGTCCTGCACTGAGCCGACCCAGTTTCCAACTGAGCCAGCTCAGTCTCAGAGTGAGCCAGCCCAGTTTCTGAACTTTACTATTGAAACTGATTCTTCTTCTGACTCGCTCCTATCTTTCCATGACCTATCTTCCCATATTTCCAAGACTTGGGAGTGCCACTTCTGAGCTCACATTCTCCACCTTGGTGCTTCCAAGTCCTTATGAACTCATCTCTTCTCAGCAGATCCATCCGTGCCACACATCTCTGAAAGCTATCTCTGGGGAGTATCTTCGTGAGTGCATCAAATTGATTCTCCTTGGTATGGACTTTCATCAGTTCCACTTCATCTTCCTCCACCAGCTTTCTGATCTTATGGTACCTCATGTTTATATGCTTTGTGCGTGCATGATAGACTGAGTTCTGTGCCAACAACAGAGCACTCTGACTATCACAAAATAGTGTAACCTTGCTCTGCTCTACCCCCAACTCATCAATCAACCTCCCAAGCCAAAGGACTTTCTTTGCAGCCTCCGTTATCCTAATGTACTCAACCTCTATGGTAGATAAGGCCGCGATAGGCTGAAGGGTTGATCTCCAAGACACCGATCCATCATATACGTAGAAGAGGTATCCAGTAGTAGACCTCCTTGTATCAAGATCATCAGCATAATTTGCATCAACAAATCCTTCCAGAGGACCTGAACCTTCACACATCTTCATAGATTGTTCTCCAAATCCTTCCAGCTATCCATCAAACCATAATCCCTTGTTCCATGCAGATATCTCAATATCCATTTCAACGCTTTCCGATGTTCTTTCCCAGGGTTAGCCATGTATCTACTAACCGTGCTCACAGCATGTGCTATATTTGGTCTACAGCACACCATAGTATACATCACACTGTCTACAGCATTTGCATAAGGGACTCATTTTATGTACTCTCTCTCCTTTTCTGATTGGGGGTACTGTAACTTGGAGAGAGACATATAGCTCAGCAATGGCGTCTCTACAGGTTTGGCCTTCTCCATCCCAAACCTCTTCAAAATCTTCTGGACAAACTTTTCTTGTGATAAATGGAGCACTCCTTTGCACCTATCTTTGCAAATCTCTATTCCAAGGATTTTCTCAGCTGGACCCAAATCTTTCATCTTAAACTCAGATGATAATATTATTTTCAACCTTTTCACAGCATCCATGCTTCTACTGACTATGAGCATATCATCTACATACAATAATAGGTACAAGGCATCCTCCTCATCTACATCCTTAACATAGATACAACAATCATATTTACATCTACTAAAACCCAGGCTCAAGACAAAACTATCAAACCTTCGATACCACTGATAAGGGGATTGTTTCAAGTCATACAAAGACTTCCTGAGTAAACACACATTTTCTTCCTATCCCATCTCCATGAAACCATCTGGCTGCTTCATGTAGATTCTTTCCCCCAAAGTCCCATGAAGGAAGGCTGTCTTCACGTTCATCTATTTCAATTCCATATTATGCTGTGCCACCAGCGATAGCAAAACTCGAATAGATGTATGACATACCACAAGAGAGAAAATTTCTGTGTAGTTAAACCCTTCTCTTTGTGAGTATCCCTTTGCTACCAACCTTGCTTTGAATCTGACTCCACCTTATTCAGAAGGTGCTTCTTTCTTCGTAAACACCCACTTTAAGCCAATAGGTCGAGCACCCTTTGGAAGATCCATCAGCTGCCATATCTGATTCTTCTCAAGTGATTCCATTGTTAGATATATGTGCCCTAGAAGCCAGAATTGGCTGACACTTGTAATACACTTCTAGTGGCAAAATTGTAATTTTGACTAAAATCAATAAATGGGTTATTTTCTATCACATATGTGTATTTAGTGTCTGTGATACATCCTTTGAGTTAATGGTAATGATAATTCATATTTTCAAGAGTTGAAAATTTAAGACATGAATAATCATTATTAACTCATAAATAGCTCCCGACCATAGGATCATCACGAGGATGGTGATTGATCCAGAAGATTGGTGTACAATCGCTTCTCTTTAGTAGATGAGTCTTGAGTCTACGGTGTAGAGACACCGGAGTGAGAGTACAGGTACTCGTTAGAGAACGAGGGCACTGAGCGTGACCACCTCGAGTAGTCATTAGGAAGTCTACCTTCTCGTCAATGACTGACTCGATGTTGCAGTAGTGTGTCTGGTTCTTTGACCTGAGATGCATCGGCAGTTCACCTTGAGGGTGTTATAGTTTGACTACACCATTACTCGATCTCCTAGCCATATGGAACCCTGAGGTGTATGTTGGCTATAGCATGTTCATTGTAGGAACTGGATTGCATCAAGATGGGATCTATCTACCTCGGTGGTAGAGGAGCAGCCCTATGATAATCATGAGAATCAAGTCCTGAAGCCCATGGCCATGGCAGAGTGAAATAATAGAAAGAGTTTCTATTTAGGTTTTCACATTGGACTTGAATCGAATGATTATATCATATGACAGAGACTAGGGTTTGACGAGTTTACCTTAACCCTAATCTGATCGGGGCTCAAGATAGAAGAACTTAATCACACAGCTAGCTGCACCAAGAGGTTCGCATTCAGCTCTGATGGGTTGCCACCATATACTGCTAGGTGTCACTGGTGGATTTTGGGAGCAATTAGAATGATTTAGATGATCGATCATTCTAGCTGTTCGAATCAGAAGAGTTCTGATCCATCGAAAGGAGTTTCGATGATGTCTATGATAGAGATCATGACATATCCCATTACCATACAGAACTGAACCTAACTGGGTCACACAAACAAGGGTTTGAATCTGGTGATCATCAATTGAACTAATCTAGTTCAATTGATCTGAATGAGATTCAATTAGGTTCAAGGAAATCGTGCTAGCACTCGATTGAACCTAATGTTCTTCTTTTGCTATCATAAATAAGTTGTCCTGACTGAGCCAAAGGAGTTTGTGCTCAATCAGAGGCCTTCATATGGTCTGATTGGAGGTTGTCCAAGTCAGAATAGGTTGTCTTATTTGTAAGACATTGCCTACCATTTTTGGTCACCTGCCATTTCTTGTTCTTTAACTTTGGTCAAAAGTCTACCTTTGACTGGTCAAACATTGACCATTGACCCTTTGACCTTTGACCACATGTCATGCACCTATTGGAGAGCTGGTGGGGGCCTGTCCCCCTGCCAGAACCTGGCAAGGAGAAGGGTGCATGCCAAGGGTGGCGTGAGCCCAAGTAGGAGGCGCCTAGGAGTCCTTGTTGGACAAGGACTCCATCTCCTTTTTGGATTCCAATTAGAGTTCTTCTAAGAACCAACTTTGACTGGTCTTAGGCACCCTCTAAGGAGGAATCCAGGGGTCTCTATTCCCACCAATCATATTTAGATCTGATTTCACAAAGGGTTGTGATTGGTTGGGAGGAAGAGGAGTTGGATCACGCTTAGTCTATAAATAAGACCCTGCGCCCAACTCAGATGAAAATGCAATTCAATTGAGAAACCCCACGCCCCAAGGCTGCCTCTCCCCTCCTCCTCCATGCCATAGCTTCTTCTCCCCTTGCTCTCCACGTCCAAAAGGTGTTTTGGATTTTGGTTGGTGCGATTCAGATCAAGGAAAGACGATCAAAAGCAAGAAGGCTGCGCTGCTGCAAAAGGACGGCTGCAGATCTTCAAAAGAGTTTTGAAGATCCTCCAGATCAGATCTTGATCTGATTTTTGGAGGTGTGATAGAGAAGAAGAGGATCTTCAGATCCAACCTGAGTGGATACCGATAGAGGCCAGGCGCTTGCGTGGCTAGATCCAGAAGCTTCCGCTGCAATCAGGATCATCTACAGGATAATAGGATTACCCGAATCAGATAAATTAAATTTGATTTAATTTATATTATTTTATTTTATTTAATAAAATAATAAGAATCAGATCTGAAACATATCAAGATCTGATTGTGATCAAGAGAAAAATTTTTGAAATATATCTCTTGATCTGATCAGATCTGGACGAATCTAGATCGGGAAATCAGGATTTTCCTTCATCCATCTCCTCCATCATGGCTTGCATCTATGAATCATGATCCTCACTCTCCATGGCCTCTGTATAATTCTTTGGATCTCTATTAGCAGTGATGAGTGTATAGGAGATAACTTCATCAATGCCATATCTAATCGATCTCCTAATAGTATGCTAGAATTTGTGTAAAGCCACTCCCACTGGCACATCTCTGTCTGATTCTGTGGCTGCTCCTGCACATCGGTCTGAACTGTCGGCCCTCCATATTGATTTTCAATCTGAGACAATACTTTTCTACCCAGCTCCACCTTAATAGGAACATTCCTGTAAGTAGATGTAACATGCATGCCATCATTCTCTGACTGGCCACTATTATTCACCTTTGTTTTTCCAATTTCATCTATCCCAGACCTCCTCAAGATGCTCTTCTCATTAAAGATAACATTCCTGCTGATCACTGACTTCTGTGCCTGAGAGTTTCACAGCAAATACCCCTTGACTCCTTGTAGATACCCTATGAATATCATCTTTTGAGATTTCGGATCCAATTTGCTCCTCTCGGTTGCCTTCACATGTGCATAGGCTGTGCAACTAAAGACTTTCAGATGGTCAAGCTCCACCTTCTTTCCACTCCAAATCTCTTCTGGAATGCCTTCATTCAACTTATAATGAGGGGATCTGTTCACAAGAAAATAAGAAAAAGTTAAAGCATCACCCCAAAAGGACTTTGGAAGTGATGTCTGCAGCCTTAAATTCCATGCCTTCTCGGTCAGTATCTGGTTCATCCTTTCCACAACACCATTCTACTAGCGAGTCATCCTTACCGTGTAATGGTGTTTGATGCCATTTTTCTCATAGTACCTTCTGAACTCTAAGCTAGTATACTCCCCTCTATTGTCCGACCTCAGATACTTTACTTATCTCCCTGACTCCTCTATTTTAGCTCTTCAGGCTCTGAACTAGGCAAACACCTCTAATTTTTCTCTGATCAGATAAACCCATACCTTTCTTGAGAAATCATCAATGAAAGTAATAAAGTATTTTGCTCCATCTCTAGCTGGTACAGGAGCTGATCCCGACACATCTGAATGCACTAAATTCAGCACTCCCTCGCTGCACTTGGTACTTCTGGCAAACTTCATCCTATGTTGTTTGCCAAAAATGCACAACTCACAAAAATCTGTGCCCTCCTTCTTTAGGGCTGGGATCATACTTCTTCTACTTAGTTCTGTGAGCTCATGGTTACTCATATGACCCATTCGATAGTTCCATAGTCGATATAAAATCTGCTCCTCCTGTATCACTGCTAGCACCACTGCACTATCATTTACCACTGAGCTTTCCATTCTGTAAAGATCGTTGCTCCATCTTCTACCTCTCATTACCACCAAAGCTTCCTTAAAAATTTTTAGACATCCACTCCCCATCTGGCTATTAAAAGCATAACCCTATTCCTCCAAGTAGCCCAAAGAAATCAAATTTTTTTTCGACTTTGATACATGCCTGACATTTGATAATGTACGAATAATCTCGTCGTACATCCTCATCCTGATAGAGCTAATTCCAGCTACTTTCCACGAATGATCATCTCCAAGGCTGACACTTCCATCATCAGCCTTCTGTAGGTAACAAACCACTTTCGATGAGAAGTATAGTGGCGCGAGCATACTGAATCTAATATCCACATAGTATCGTACTCTATGGATCCATCTAATACAACTAGCAGATCTTTTCCATAGCTCACAGAAGCTATATCATTTTTCTTGCTGGCCTTCCCTTTTTCTGATCTCAAAAGAGGACAATCTCTCCTCAGGTGTCCAGACTGATGATATTTATAATATTTCAATATCATCTTTCTCTGATCACGAGACTTTGACCTACCCTTGGATTTCCCTCTTGTCTTCTTCTTTGATCTTTTCTGTCTTTTGTTCACAGTGAAGATCTCAGACTTAGGATCTTCCATGCAGATCTTCTCCCTTTACTCATTTGATCTAAGCACACCAACAATTTTTTTATAGTTTAGGGTCTCCTTCTCATAAACTAGAGTTGTTATGAGACCATCATATGAACCTGGGAGAGAACGTAATAGCAGCAATGCCCAATCCTCCTCATCAATCTTCACATCCAAACTCATCACCTCAGAACACACTTGATTGAACCTTTGGATATATGCAACAAGATCTCCACCTTCGGGCATCCTCAGACTATACAGCTGTTTCTTCAACCACAGCTTGTTCGTCATGTTCTTTCCCATGTATGTGTTCTTCAGTCTCTCTTAGAGCCCCTTTGCCAAAATTTCTATGTAAACCTTGGGCAAAACATGATCGGCCAAGCACATCCGGATTGTGCTAAAAGTAATTTCCTCCAACTCTTCCCAATGCTCAGCATTGATCTTTTTTGGCATTTCTTTTGTCAAGACCTTGTAAATCTTCTGCTGAACCAACAAGTCCTTTACTCTTTTCTGCCATACGATAAAATTTTCTTTGCTGTCGAACTTCTCAAAATTCATCTTAAATCCACTTGATCCTATGACTTCAAACAAATCAAGAACAGATCCCTAACACCCTTCACGATCACACACTAGTAAAACTATCCTTCATAGAAGATCTAACTAGCCTTAGATCCTCTTTCCAAATTTTTATATCACCATTCCTCCGTGTAAACAATCTCCACCTTAATTTAGAGACAACCATGAAGCAAACTAGAAGTTTTAGGATAAAACATGGTGCAATAGATCTTGGATATAGTAAATCCTAGGTATCTTTCTTCCTTCCATGCAACACCGCTCTGATACCAAATGTTGGAAATATGCGCTCTTCCCACACAGATCAACATGGGCACCGATGATTAGCCAAGTAACAAGAAAGTACTTCTTAGAGATCTCTGCAGAAGCACGATCAAATATATCAAGGAATAAAGAAGAAGAGAAGAAGAGATTTTTGGAAGAAAAGAATTTTTATTTAGTATATTTCAGCACTCTTACAATCTTGACCTATTTTTAGTATATATACTTTACAAAGGATCAAGCCCAAGCTCATAGAAAAACTCTCCAAATCCAAATAACCTACGTACATAAAATAATAACCCATGAAAACTAAGCCAACTCAGTTTCAGACTGAGCTGGCTAACCTACGACTGGGTCGACTCAATCCCAAACTGAGCCGACCCTACCAACAGTCCAAAAATTCTGCTCTCTATCTAAATTTTTCTCTGAGACCTAGCCGACCCAGTCCTAGACTGAGCCGACCCAGTTTCTAACTGAGCCAGCTCAATCTCAGAGTGAGCCAGCCCAGTTTCTGAACTTTACTATTGAGACTGATTCTTCTTCCGGCTCACTCCCATCTTTTCATGACCTATCTTCTCATATTTTTAAGACTTGGGAATGCCACTTTTGAGCTCACAAACTGGATCATAGCCTCCCATTAAAGTGGATGATAATGGATCCATCAATTGGATAATCATTGGAGGCCCACAAAGGCCTGGTGCTTATTGGTTGATAGAATTATCATTCATTATATGATCTCTTGGATACATCTTTCTAAATAGTGGTCAAGTGGGCCAACCAAAGTTGGACCTAATTATTTATTAGTTGGATGGGCCAAGTATGGTCATGTTAATGGTTAGACCTAACTGAACTCTTTTCTGAGAAGACCAAAGCCAACTGATCAGGATCTGGGGCAAAATTTAATTACTGAAAATTATTTATAGAAATAATTGATTATGAACCTACCCTTAGATATACATGGATGGGCGAACCAAAGTTGGGCTTGTGTACAGTCTATATGAATTTCAGTACCCACTAAGAAATTAGGGTAATTCCTCGAATTGAAGGTAAAGACTACCAATTCAAATAAAATAGTGGAAGAAATCTTTTAATTAAAGTCCAATCTTTAGGTTTAATGAATCAATTACTAATTAGATTTTGATTTTTCTTTGTGCAGATATGGCCACTTCTCTATCGCTCCGATCATTGTTGGACAATGATAAGTTGATGGGATGAACTTCAGTAGCGGTACCGAAAGTTGAAGATTGTCCTGGAGAAAGAATGGATCCTATATGTGCTGATGGATCCTACACTTGAGGAGCCAGCTGCCAATGCATGTGAAATAGTCAGAGACACTTATTAGAAGTGGCTCAGTGATCGAACCACAGTATGCTGCATTATACAGGCTGCGATGAGCGACGAGTTCAGTCGTAAGTTTGAGATAGCTCAGCCAAACAAAATGCTCCAAGTATTGGAGGATTCTTTTAGCACACCTGATGATGTTGAGAGGCATAAGACTAATTATGCTATCTTCAATGTCAGAATGTGGGATGGTGTCTCTGTTACTGATCATGTATTGTACATGATCGAGCTGATAGAGCACTTGAGCAAGCTCGGCTTTTTCTTACACAAATAACTTGGAAAAGATGCAATACTAAACTCGCTACCCAAGTCTTATCTTCCATTCCTTACACATTATAGAATATCAAAGCCTGAAGTGGACTACCATGAATTAATGGGTTACTTTAAAACTTTGAGAAGGATCACCAACTCCATAAGGAGTCGGTGAACTTAGTGAGAGGTTCGTCTTCTTGTTCTCGATCCTTTGGGAAAGGGAAGAAGAACAAGAAGAAGAAAGCCAAGAAGGTGCATGTTCATGCTAGGATACCTGTGCAGGCTCAAACCCCAAAGACCAAGTCCGATAAGAATCAAGCTTAATGCTTCTTTTGCAAGAAGTGGGGGCACTAAAAGAGGAACTGTCCTTAGTACATTACCTTCCTGGACCCGAACAGGCAGAGAAAGAAACAAGCTATTGTTGGATAAGGTATTTATATGATAACTCCTTGCAATTTCTCTATTTGTGATATTACTAACTGGGTATTGAATATCGATAGCCCTTACCATATTTACAATTCATTACAGAAATTGCAGATTAGTAGAAGATTCAAGCAAGGTGAGATATTTCTGAATGTTGGAGATGGAAGATCAGTTCCAGTTCTAACTTTAGAAATTTTGAAACTTGTATTTGAATCTCATACCATTGTTCTTAGTGATTGTTATTTCTTTCCTAGTTTCTTTTAAATATCATTTCTATAGACCTTTTGGCCATGAACAATTATGAAATTTCAATAAAGAAATGAGTTTGTAATGTCATTATGAATGGTGTTACTATTTTTTATGGACAATTGAACAACGATGTATATATGTTATCACAACCTCTTAACATAGTCTATTCTACTAGTAAGCATCCTAGATTAGGTAATGTATCAGATATCTACTTGTGGCACTGTAGGCTAGGTTATATAAACAAGAATAGGATAAATAGGTTGACTTAGGAGGGAATCCTCGAAGTTAATGATTATGAATCACTTCTAATTTGTGAGTCCTATCTTCTTAGTAAAATGACCAAGTCACCTTTTACTAGAAAAGGTGAGAGAGCCAATGAGCACTTAGGTCTAGTACATACTGATGTATGTGGACCAATGAGCATAAGTGCCATAGGTGGATATGTCTACTTCATCACTTTCATAAATGATCTATCCAAATATGGATATATCTATCTGATGAAACATAAGTCGGATTCTTTTAAAATATTCAAATGATTCCAAAGTGAAGTAGAACAACAAACTGAAAAGAGTATTTAAACTCTTTGGTCTGACCGAGAAGGAGAATACCTTTCTAGTGAGTTTCTCACATATCTAGAAGAGAATGAAATTCTCTCCCAATGGACTCCTCCTGGAACACCACAGCATAATGGTGTATCTAAAAGAAGGAATTGGACTCTATTAGATATGGTCCGATCTATGATAGGATTTGCCAGCTTACCGATATCCTTCTGGGGATATGCACTCGAATTGGCTTATTATTTATTAAATAGGATTCTAAGTAAGTCTGTAGTTAAAACCTCATATGAGATATGGACAAGACGTAAGCCAGCACTTTCACACCTTACGATTTGGGGGTGCCTGGCTTATATCAAACGGTTAGTTACAAACAAACATGGACCTAGGTCTGACATGTGTACATTCATAGGATACCCAAAAGAGATCAAAGGATACTATTTCTACCATGCTGATGAATAAAAGGTGTTCGTCAGCCTTAAAGCAATCTTTTTGGAAAAGGAGTTCCTTGATGAAGGAACTGTTGCCTCTAAGGTTGAACTTGATGAAGTTCAATAGGTAGAAAGTCCGACATAGAATATTAAATCTAATTCGAATTTGATCAGATCAGATCCGAAGCTTAGTGAACCTACACCATTAAAATGATCTGGCAGAGTATCCCGCCATTCAGATAGATACTATGGATTTTTGATCCAGGATGGTGATCCCATCAAACTCGATGAGAACAATGAGGATCCAATCACTTATATGGATGCAATGCGGAGATCCGACTCTGAGAAATGGCTAGAAGCCATGAGATCCAAAATAGATTCCATGAAGGTCAATGATGTATGGACATTAGTTGATCCACCTGAAAGGGTTAAACCCATTGGGTGTAAATGGGTCTTCAAAAGGAAGAGGGGCATAGATGGAAAGGTGGAGACCTATAAAGCCCATCTGGTTGTCAAGTAATATCGTCAACATTATGATTTTGACTATGATGAGACATTCTCTCCTGTGGTAATGCTTAAGTTCATTCAGATCATGCTTGCCATTGCTGCCCATCTGGACTATGAAATCTGGCAGATGGATGTGAAGACAGCTTTTCTAAATGGAGAGCTGACCGAAGAGGTGTATATAATACAACCTAAAGGATTCACATTCACAAATGAGTTCAAGGTGTGCAAGCTTTAAAGATCTATTTATGGATTGAAGCAGGCATCTTGGAGTTAGAACATGCATTTTGATAAAGTGATCAAAATGTATGGCTTCATTAAAAATGGAGAAGAATTCTGTATTTACAAATGAGCAAATAGTCCAACAGTGGTATTTCTTATTTTGTATGTAGATGATATTCTCTTAATCGGGAATGACATCCCCGCACTATAAGGAATAAAAGTTTGGTTGTCATCACAGTTCTCCATAAAAGACTTGGATGAAGCATCCTACATCCTAGGAATGAAGATCTACATGGATAGATCTAAAAAGATGCTTGGTATATCATAATCCACGTACATAGAAACTGTACTAAAGAGGTTCAGCATGGAGAATTTCAAAAAGAATTATCTTTCAATAGGCCAAGAAATTTCTCTCTCTAAGAAGGATTGTCCGATAACTCTTGAAGAGAGAGAGCATATGAGTAGAATTTCATATGCTTCGATAGTGGGGTCTATTATGTATGCAATGACATGTATGAGACCAGACATGGCATACTCACTAGGAATAGTGAGTAGACACCAATCTAACCTCGGAGAAAATCACTGAAAGATGGTTAAAATCATCCTTAAGTATTTGAGAAATACTAAGGACCAATGGTTGGTTTATGATGATTCAGATCTGAAGCTTGTGGGATTTACAGACTCTAGCTTTCAATCTGATCATGATGACAGTAAAAGTGTGTCGGGGTATATCTTTACTCTAAATAGTGGGGCCATCTGCTGAAAAAATTTCAAGCAGCATATAGTGGTTAACTCTATTTGTGAAGTAGAGTACATGACAGCATCAGATGTAGTAAAGAAAGCATGTGGCTGAGGAAGTTCATCATCGAGCTCGGAGTAGCACCCTCCATTGATGGTCCAGTCTTGCTTTACTGGGACAGCACTGGCACCACAGCACAAGCAAAGGAATCGAAGGCACATCAACGAATAAAGCACATTCTATGCCGCTTTCATTTGGTCTATGAGATCGTGGATCATGGTGATGTCGAGCTTCAGAAGATCGATGGAAAGAAGAACCTAGCAGACCCCTTCACTAAAGCCCTAGCAATCAAGGAGTTCGACAACCATAAATCGAAGATGGATATTAGATACTATGTCGAGTGGTTTTAAGAAAAGTTGGAGTTGTTGGAAATTGAGTCCCAAAGTTAATTATCAATCAATTGATGGTTGAGCTATTTTGTAATTGTAATTGATTTATTAATTAATAAAAATAGTTTGGCATCTTTTTCATCATAAGCTTACATCTTCTAATGAACTCCATTATTGTGATGAAGTCCTTAGGACTGTTTATTTTGATAAAGAGAGGATTTATCAATTAGTCCTGAAATTTATTCATGATCAAATGATAGACTGTTAATTAGGACAACAATGTCTATTGAGCATAGATCGCTATTGAAGGAAAATCCTAATTTCCTGGTTCAGGTTCGTTCAGATCTGATCAGATCAAGAGATATATTTCAAAATTTTTTCTCTTTGATCTGTATCAGATCTGGGATGTTTCAGATCTGATTCTTATTATTTTAATAAATAAAATAAAATAAGAATAAATTAAATCAAATTTAATTTACCTGATTTGGGTAATCCTATTACCCATTGATGATCCTATTTGCAGCGGAAGGATCTTGTTTTTGCGAAAGGATCTGGATCTAGCTGTTAGATATATGTGCCCTAGAAGCCAGAATTGGCTGACACTTGTAATACACTTCTAGGGGCAAAATTATAATTTTGACTATAATTAATAAAATGGGTTATTTTCTATCACATATGTGTATTTAGTGTCTGTGATACATCCTTTGAGTTAATGGTAATGATAATTCATATTTTCAAGAGTTGAAAATTTAAGACATGAATAATCATTATTAACTCATAAAATGCTCCCGACCATAGGATCATCACGAGGATGGTGATTGATCCGGAAGGTTGGTGTACAATCGCTTCTCTTTAGTAGATGAGTCTTGAGTCTACGGTGTGGAGACACCGGAGCGAGAGTACAGGTACTCGTTAGAGAACGAGGGCACTGAGCGTGACCACCTCGAGTAGTCATTAGGGAAGTCTACCTTCTCGTCAATGACTGACTCGATGCTGCAGTAGTGTGTCTGGTTCTTTGACCTGAGATGCATCGGCAGTTCACCTTGAGGGTGTTATAGTTTGACTACACCATTACTCGGTCTCCTAGCCATATGGAACCCTGAGGTGTATGTTGGCTATAGCATGTTCATTGTAGGAACTGGATTGCATCAAGATGGAATCTATCTACCTCGGTGGTAGAGGAGCAGCCCTATGATGATCATGAGAATCAAGTCCAGAAGCCCATGGCCATGGCAGAGTGAAATAATAGAAAGAGTTTCTATTTAGATTTTCACATTGGACTCGAATCGAATGATTACATCATATGACAGAGACTAGGGTTTGACGAGTTCACCTTAACCCTAATCTGATCGGGGCTCAAGATAGAAGAACTTAATCACACAGGTAGCTGCACCAAGAGGTTCGCATTCAGCTCTGATGGGTTGCCACCATATACTGCTAGGTGTCACTGGTGGATTTTGGGAGCAATTAGAATGATTTAGATGATCGATCATTCTAGCTGTTCGAATCAGAAGAGTTCTGATCCATCGAAAGGAGTTTCGATGATGTCGATGATAGAGATCATGACATATCCCATTACCATACAGAACTGAACCTAACTGGGTCACACAAACAAGGGTTTGAATCTGGTGATCATCAATTGAACTGATCTAGTTCAATTGATCTGAATGAGATTCAATTAGGTTCAAGGAAAATCGTGCTAGCACTCGATTGAACCTAACGTTCTTCTTTTACTATCATAAATAAGTTGTCCTGACTGAGCCAAAGGAGTTTGTGCTCAATCAGAGGCCTTCATATGGTCTGACTGGAGGTTGTCCAAGTCAGAAAAGGTTGTCTTATTTTGTAAGACATTACCTGCCATTTTTGGTCACCTGCCATTTCTTGTTCTTTGACTTTGGTCAAAAGTCTACCTTTGACTGGTCAAATGTTGACCATTGACACTTTGACTTTTGACCACATGTCATGCACCTATTGGAGAGCTGGTGGGGGCCTGTCCCCCTGCCAGAACCTGGCAAGGAGAAGGGCGCACGCCAAGGGTGGCGTGTGCCCAAGTTGGAGGCGCCTAGGAGTCCTTGTTGGACAAGGACTCCATCTCCCTTTTGGATTCCAATTAGAGTTCTCCTAAGAATCCAAGTTTGACTGGTCTTAGGCACCCTCTAAGGAGGAATCCAGGGGACTCTATTCCCACCAATCAGATTTAGATCTGATTTCACAAAGGGTTGTGATTGGTTGGGAAGGAAGAGGAGTTGGATCACAGCTTAGTCTATAAATAAGACCCTGCGCCCAACTCAGATTCTAAGAAATTCAATAGAGATTTTCCCATGCCCCAAGGCTGCCTCTCCCCTCCTTCCTCCATGCCAAACCTTCTCCCCTTCTCCTCTCCACGTCCAAAAGAGTTTTGGACTTGGTTGGTGCGATTCCAGATCAAAAGAAAGGCGATCAAAAGCAAGAAGGCTGCGCTGCTGCAAAGGACGACTGCTGATCTTCAAAAGGAGTTTTGAAGATCCTCCAGATCAGATCCAGATCTGATTTTTGGAGATGTGATAGAGAAGAAGAGGATCTCCAGATCCAACCCGAGTGGATACCGGTAGAGGCCAGGCGCTTGCGTGGCTAGATCCAGAACCTTCCGCTGCAATCAGGATCATCAACAGGGTAATAGGATTACCCAAATCAAGGTAAATTAAATTTGATTTAATTTATCTTATTTTATTTTATTTATTAAAATAATAAGAATTCAGATCTGAAATATATCAAGATCTGATTAGATCAAGAGAAAAAATTTTTGAAATATATCTCTTGATCTGATCAGATCTGAACGAACCTGGACCGGGAAATCAGGATTTTCCTTCAACTGGTATCAGAGCCATGGTTCTAAATTGTTTAGATCTGATTTTAAATTTATTTTAATTAAAAAATAAAGTGATTTTAGATGTCACATGAGATGTGATCAGATCTGAAATCAGAAAAAATTAAAATTAAATGATTTGGATCTAAGATTAGAGAAGATATGCATGACTAGTTCTAAGAATAGAATAGTTCTATAGAATAGTCTTGCATGTTTTGATTTAATCTGATTAAATCATATTTTAGATCTATTTATTTACTATTTTTTGATATTATAAGTGTTATAATAACATCTAAAAAATAGCAAATAAAAATTATTTAATTTTAAATATCATATGAGATATGATTGATGCATGTCTAGACTAGTTGTAGAATAGTTCTACATAATTGTCTAGATTAGAATTTATTTTGATTAGATCAATTTAAATCTAATTTTTTAGATTATTATGAGATAATTTAGATCTGAAAATATGCATGATTTGATACATGAGATGTATGCAAAATATGCCATGATTAGATCTAATTTGTATATGAGATATATGATATAGATCTAAAACTGTTTTGTAGTATTGACATGTTCCTGATTAAGGCGTTCCTCTTGGCCGTCCGGTCATAAGAACGAAGAAGGGTTTAAAGGCCCTCTCTTCCCATTCGATGGGGTGTTCTTATGATGTGTAGGGGTGCTGCGTGTTCGTCCTTAATCAGAAACCCAAAACTTACTTTCTGCAAAACCCTAGATCCTGAAACCCTAGGATTTATTGTGCATATTTTGTTTATGAACCCTACTTAATTAAGAATTAAGTTTATGGAATATTAATTAGGTCTAAAATTGAGAATTTTCAGATCTAAGACATATTCATAATACTGGGTTCGGGCTTGGGTAGCTCAATTAGGTCTAAGCGGTTGATCAAACCGAATCAAGAGTTGGTTAGATGGGATCAACAATGCTTAAATTGACCAGCCTAATAGGATTAAGTCTGGGTCAAGATCGAGTCACGATCAAGCAAGACCTAATTAGGCTCAGAGGTTAGAGTCTGGATTGTAGGCTAACCCAATTGGTTCTGACTCAACAATTTGGTGTCTAAGGTAAGTTTGGCACATACGACCGACTGGTTTTTAATTGGAAGCTACTCGACCTGAATGCGTTCTTGTACGAGTTAATGGCATATTCCTTCCACCGGTCTCACTTACCTGGCCATATCTGTTGACACAGTTCTGATCTGAGGTGGTCAATAATCCGAGCTAACCCATGCCACTAGGTTAGTCATAATTGTTATGACTAATGCCAAGTCTAGTTTAATGAGACCTGAATCAATTCTCCCTAAGAAAAGATTAAGTCTGAGGTCTTCCACCATTGTAGATGTGCGGGCCCTTCCCGGGGTTGATTGTTCTCGGCTGGATACAGTGGCTCAGTTGCACCGGGAAGATGCAACCATGTCTATTAGGCATTGGATGCTATGGGCTGGAGGATGAGTTGGGCTCAATATTTCGGATACGGTGAGAGACTCAATTAGGAACCCAGTCTATGCAAATGGTGGGTCTGACTTAACTAAGGAGTGGATCAATATTTTGGATACGGTGAGATTCATGAATTAGAGACCAAGTTTGGGTGCACCATGATTAGAGAATCATTGAACAAGAGTTGTTCACTCATTGGCTAACCCATCACCAATAACTGTTAGGTGAGGTGATGAGTCAGTTGGTGAGACCGCACCACCCACTAGAAATCATTAATCATGGAGATTTTTCGCATCTCTACAGAGGGAGTGTAGGGATCCGAGAAAATAGTGGGAGCTAATTTGTTTAAAAATAAAATTCCCTAAATAAATTGGTCAAGTCATAATTACAGTATCTAACTAGAATCTTTGACTCTCTACAGGAAAATGTCTGCGTCCAACCCATTGGCACGTATCCTGGACACACATAGACTGACTGGACCCAATTATAAAGATTGGCTCAGGAACTACAAAATTATTTTGGGTTCGAGAAGTTAACCCATGTTTTGGACCAGGACCCTCCCACCTTACCAGCCCGTCCATCCACTGAACAGAGAGCGTCTCTGGAAAAAATGGATAGACGAAGATAATAAGGCCAGATATTACATGTTGGGCTCGATGTCTGATGAGCTCCAGCGCCAACATGAAGATATCGGGACTGCTCGCCAAATGTTGGCTCACCTGCAGGAGATGTTTGGTGAACAGAGTCGCGCAGCCAAATATCAAGTCACGAAATGACTTTTTAAGGCTAAGATGCGTGATGGGCAGTCAGTCCAAGATCACTGTCTGACAATGATCAAGGACATGGAAGAGCTTGAGAAGCTCGTGTGAAGTTAGACTTGGATCTGCAGAATGATATTATTCTGCAATCCTTGACTGATGCATATGGGCAATTCATCATGAATTACCACATGCATAAACTTCAAAATTCCTTGGCCGAATTAATGAATATGCTGGTTACCGCTGAGCTTTCTATGAAAGGTTCTAAAGGCTCAGTTCTTGCTATGGAACGGACTTCTTCCAAAAGAAAGTCTTATGGAAAGAAAAAGAAGTCTGTGAAAAAGCAAAAGGTGGAAGGATCAAAGAAGAAGAAGGCAGAGCCGAAGAAGAAGGCCGATGTCAAAGGAAAGTGTTTCCATTGCAACAGCGACGGCCATTGGAAGCGGAACTGCCCTACTTACCTGGCCACCCTGAAGAACAAGAAGGAAGGTCCTTCTGGAGGTATGCTCGTTATTGAGTCTAACCTTACGGTTTCTTCTGCATCCAGTTGGGTGCTTGACTCTGGTTCTAGTGCTCATCTGTGCACTTCCATGCAGGGTCTTGAGGATAGCAGGAGGCTGAGGGATGGAGACATGATCCTACGCATCGGTAATGGAGCAAGAGTTGCTGCAGTAGCCGTGGGAACATACCCTCTTCGATTACCATCTGGTTTAGACTTAGTTTTGAAAGACTGTTATTATGTGCCTGCAGCTAGCAGGAATTTGATTTCTGTTTCATGCTTAGCACAAGAAGGCTATGTGATTCACCTTCTTTAAGGACCATTGTAACATTCTTTATGAAAGAAATAAAATTGCAAATGGTTTCCTTATTAATGGTCTTTATCAGCTACATATTGATGTACCTGTTCTAACTATCGAGCAAAACGTGAATGCCAAACGACCTAGGGATAGTCCAAACGACAGATATCTATGGCACCTGAGATTAGGTCATATAGCAGAAGATAGGATCAACAAATTGGAGAAAAATGGGCTATTGAGTCCATTGACTTTCGAGTCATATCCAACTTGTGAATCTTGTCTTCAAGGCAAAATGACTAAACTCCCTTTTGTTGGACATGGGGAGAGGGCCACAGATCTCCTTGCCCTAGTACATACTGATGTGTGCGGCCCATTTGATGTGCCGGCTAGAGGCAATTTTGTCTACTTCATTACCTTTACCGATGATCTGTCTAGGTATGGGTATGTGTATCTTATGAGACACAAGTCTGAAGCTTTTGAAAAGTTCAAAGAATTCAGACATGAAGTAGAAAAACAAACTGGAAAACCCATTAAGGTTCTTCGATCAGATCGAGGAGGTGAATACCTTAGCCGGGAATTCCTAGACTATCTCAAGGAAAATGGCATAGTCTCTCAATGGACTCCACCAGGAACACCTCAACTCAACGGGGTTTCAGAATGGAGAAATCGGACTCTATTGGATATGGTTCGATCCATGATGAGCTTCACAGACCTCCCTGATTTTCTTTGGGGACACTCATTGTTAACTTCAATTTATCTACTGAATAGGGTTCCCTCTAAAACCGTTCCTACCACACCGTATGAGATATGGCACGGTAAGAAACCAAGTCTGAGTCATCTCAGAATTTGGGGTTGTCCGGCTCATGTCAAAAGACAACAAGCGGACAAGTTAGAGTTTAGGTCCTTTAGAGCTCGATTCATAGGATATCCTAAAGAGTCATTAGGATACTATTTCTACATTCCAGAAGACCACAATGTGATTGTGAGTCGACATGCCATCTTTCTTGAAAAATAGTTTATTCAAGATAGCGGCATTGGAAAGCAGATTAAGCTTGATGAGAAAGTCTCACAAGTACAACGAGCTAAGGACCAATTGGAACCAAATCAGGTTGAGCCAATAAGAACACTACCTCCTCCACCTCGTAGATCGGAAAGAGTTTTCCGTCCCCCTGAAAGATACTTAGGTATTATTTCAGAGGAGTAGAGGAAATGTTCCTCGTAGGTAATGGTGCTCATGGTGATGATCCCAAAACCTACAACGAGGCGATATCAGATATCGACTCCGAGAAATGGCTTGAGGCAATGAAGCCGACATCTCTTTCAAAAATAGTTTATTCAAGATAGCGGCATTGGAAAGCAGGCCTTCATATGGTCTAACTGGAGGTTGTCCAAGTTAGAGAAGGTTGTCTTATTTTGTAAGACATTACCTGCCATTTTTGGTCACCTGCCATTTCTTGTTCTTTGACTTTGGTCAAAAGTCTACCTTTGACTGGTCAAATATTGACCATTGACCACTTTGACTTTTGACCACATGTCATGCACCTATTGGAGAGCTGGTGGGGGCCTGTCCCCCTGCCAGAACCTGGCAAGGAGAAGGGCGCACGCCAAGGGTGGCGTGAGCCCAAGTAGGAGGCGCCTAGGAGTCCTTGTTGGACAAGGACTCCACCTCCCTTTTGGATTCCAATCAGAGTTCTACTAAGAATCCAGTTTGACTGGTCTTAGGCGCCCTCTAAGGAGGAATCCAGGGGTCTCTATTCCAACCAATCAGATTTAGATCTGATTTCACAAAGGGTTGTGATTGGTTGAGAGGAAGAGGAGTTGGATCACGCTTAGTCTATAAATAAGACCCTGCGCCCAACCCTAATTATATGAACGAAATTCAATAGAGATTTCCCATGCCCCAAGGCTGCCTCTCCCCTCTTCCTCCATGCCTAAACTTCTCCTCCTTCTGCTCTCCACGTCCAAAAGGTGTTTTGGACTTAGGTTGGTGCGATTCAGATCAAGGAAAGGCGATCAAAAGCAAGAAGGCTGCGCTGCTGCAAAAGGACGACTGCAGATCTTCAAAAGAGTTTTGAAGATCCTCCAGATCAGATCCAGATCTGATTTTTGGAGGCGTGATAGAGAAGAAGAGGATCTCCAGATCCAATCCGAGTGGATACCGATAGAGGCCAGGCGCTTGCGTGGCTAGATCCAGAACCTTCCGCTGCAATCAGGATCATCTACAGGGTAATAGGATTACCCAAATCAGGTAAATTAAATTTGATTTAATTTATCTTATTTTATTTTATTTATTAAAATAATAAGAATCAGATCTGAAACATATCAAGATCTGATTGGGATCAAGAAAAAAATTTTTGAAATATATCTCTTGATCTGATCAGATCTGGACGAACCTGGACCGGAAAATCAGGATTTCCCTTCATTTAGCACTTTCTCTATGTACATCTTCTATGAAAGTCCAAGCATCCTATTCGGTCTATCCCTATAGACGTTAATTCCTAGAATAAAGGATGCTTCGCCTAGGTCTTTCATGGAGAATTCCTTGGACAACCATAATTTGACTGTTGTCATCATGGGAACATCATTCCCAATAAGGAGGATGTCATCCACGTACAATACGAGGAAGACAACGGTGCTCCCACTGATCCTTTTGAAAACACATGGTTCCTCTTCATTTTTGATGAAACTAAACGTTTTGATTACATCATTGAAACGAGTGTTCCAGCTCCGAGATGCTTGCTTAAGTCCATATATGGACCTTTGCAGCTTGCAAACCTTGTGATCAGTATCACTGGATGTGAAACCTAGCGGCTGTTCCATATAGATATCTTCCTCAAGATATCCATTTAAGAATGCCATTTTCACGTCCATTTGCCATATTTCATAATCGAAATAGGCTGCAATGGCAAGCAATGTGCGGATGGATTTTAGCATAGCCACTGGGAAAAGGTATCCTGATAGTCAATGCCTTCGCGTTGACTATAACCTTTTGCCACTAGTCTAGCCTTGAATGTCTCCACATTCCCATCTGCACCAATCTTTCTCTTGAAGATCCATTTACACCCAATAGGTACTATACCTTCTGGTGGATCTACCAAGGTCCAGACTTGGTTTGAGTGCATCGAGTCAATTTCTGACTGCATTGCCTCTAGCCATTTCTCGGAGTCGATATCTGATATCGCCTCGTTGTAGGTTTTGGGATCATCACCATGAGCACCATTACCTACGAGGAACATTTTCTCTACTTTCCTCTGAAATAATACCTAAGTATCTTTCAGGGGGATGGGAAAACTCTTTTCGATCTACGAGGTGGAGGAGGTAGTGTTCTTATTGGCTCAACCTGATTTGGTTCCAATTGGTCCTTAGCTCGTTGTACTTGTGAGACTTTCTCATCAAGCTTAATCTGCTTTCCAATGCCGCTATCTTGAATAAACTATTTTTCAAGAAAGATGGCATGTCGACTCACAATCACATTGTGGTCTTCTGGAATGTAGAAATAGTATCCTAATGACTCTTTAGGATATCCTATGAATCGAGCTCTAAAGGACCTAAACTCTAACTTGTCCGCTTGTTGTCTTTTGACATGAGCCGGACAACCCCAAATTCTGAGATGACTCAGACTTGGTTTCTTACCATGCCATATCTCATACGGTGTGGTAGGAACGGTTTTAGAGGGAACCCTATTCAGTAGATAAATTGAAGTTAACAATGAAGTGTCCCCAAAGAAAATCAGGGAGGTCTGTGAAGCTCATCATGGATCGAACCATATCCAATAGAGTCCGATTTCTCCATTCTGAAACCCCGTTGAGTTGAGGTGTTCCTGGTGGAGTCCATTGAGAGACTATGCCATTTTTCTTGAGATAGTCTAGGAATTTTCGGCTAAGGTATTCACCTCCTCGATCTGATCGAAGAACCTTAATGGGTTTTTCCAGTTTGTTTTTCTACTTCATGTCTGAATTCTTTGAACTTTTCAAAAGCTTCAGACTTGTGTCTCATAAGATACACATACCCATACCTAGACAGATCATCGGTAAAGGTAATGAAGTAGACAAAATTGCCTCTAGCCGGCACATCAAATGGGCCGCACACATCAGTATGTACTAGGGCAAGGAGATCTGTGGCCCTCTCCCCATGTCCAACAAAAGGGAGTTTAGTCATTTTGCCTTGAAGACAAGATTCACAAGTTGGATATGACTCGAAAGTCAATGGACTCAATAGCCCATTTTTCTCCAATTTGTTGATCCTATCTTCTGCTATATGACCTAATCTCAGGTGCCATAGATATCTATCATTTGGACTATCCCTAGGTCGTTTGGCATTCACGTTTTGCTCGATAGTTAGAACAGGTACATCAATATGTAGCTGATAAAGACCATTAATAAGGAAACCATTTGCAATTTTATTTCTTTCATAAAGAATGTTACAATGGTCCTTAAAGAAGGTAATCACATAGCCTTCTTGTGCTAAGCATGAAACAGAAATCAAATTCCTGCTAGCTGCAGGCACATAATAACAGTCTTTCAAAACTAAGTCTAAACCAGATGGTAATCGAAGAGGGTATGTTCCCACGGCTACTGCAGCAACTCTTGCTCCATTACCGATGCGTAGGATCATGTCTCCATCCCTCAGCCTCCTGCTATCCTCAAGACCCTGCATGGAAGTGCATAGATGAGCACTAGAACCAGAGTCAAGCACCCAACTGGATGCAGAAGAAACCGTAAGGTTAGACTCAATAACGAGCATACCTCCAGAAGGACCTTCCTTCTTGTTCTTCAGGGTGGCCAGGTAAGTAGGGCAGTTCCGCTTCCAATGGCCGTCGCTGTTGCAATGGAAACACTTTCCTTTGACATCGGCCTTTTTCTTCGGCTCTGCCTTCTTCTTCTTTGCTCCTTCCACCTTCTGCTTTTTCGCAGACTTCTTTTTCTTTCCATAAGACTTTCTTTTGGAAGAAGTCCATTCCATAGCAAGAACTGAGCCTTTAGAACCTTTCATAGAAAGCTCAGCGGTGACCAGCATATTCATTAATTCGGCCAAGGAATTTTGAAGTTTATGCATGTGGTAATTCATGATGAATTGCCCATATGCATCAGTCAAGGATTGCAGAATAATATCATTCTGCAGATCCAAGTCTAACTTCACACGAGCTTCTCAAGCTCTTCCATGTCCTTGATCATCATCAGACAGTGATCTTGGACTGACTGCCCATCACGCATCTTAGCCTTAAAAAGTCATTTCGTGACTTGATACTTGGCTGCGCGACTCTGTTCACCAAACATCTCCTGCAGGTGAGCCAACATTTGGCGAGCAGTCCCGATATCTTCATGTTGGCGCTGGAGCTCATCAGACATCGAGCCCAACATGTAATATCTGGCCTTATTATCTTCGTCTATCCATTTTTTCCAGAGACGCTCTCTGTTCAGTGGATGGACGGGCTGGTAAGGTGGGAGGGTCCTGGTCCAATACATGGGTTAACTTCTCGAATCCAAAATATTTTGTAGTTCCTGAGCCAATCTTTATAATTGG
>QRFJ01001610.1:99698-175375 GCA_006176705.1 Cocos nucifera
CAAAGATTCTAGTTAGATACTGTAATTTTGACTTGACCAATTTGTTTAGGAATTTTATTTTTAAACAAATTAGCTCCCACTATTTTCTTTGATCCCTACACTCCCTCTGTAGAGATGCGAAAATCTCCACGATTAATGATTTCTAGTGGGTGGTGCGGTCTCACCAACTGACTCATCACCTCACCTAATAGTTATTGGTGATGGGTTAGCCAATGAGTGAACAACTCTTGTTCAATGATTCTCTAATCATGGTGCACCCAAACTTGATCTCTAATTCATGAATCTCACCGTATCCGAAATATTGATCCACTCCTTAGTTAAGTCAGACCCACCATTTGCATAGACTGGGTTCCTAATTGAGTCTCTCATCGTATCCGAAATATTGAGCCCAACTCATCCTCCAGCCCATAGCATCCAATGCCTAATAGACATGGTTGCGTCTTCCCGGTGCAACTGAGCCACTGTATCCAGCCGAGAACAATCAACCCCGGGAAGGGCCCGCACGTCTACAATGGTGGAAGACCTCAGACTTAATCTTTTCTTAGGGAGAATTGATTCAGGTCTCATTAAACTAGACTTGTCATAGTCATAACAATTATGACTAACCTAGTGGCATGGGTTAGCTCGGATTATTGACCACCTCAAATCAGAACTGTATCAACAGATATGGCCAGGTAAGTGAGATCGGTGGAAGGAATATGCCATTAACTCGTACAAGAACGCATTCAGGTCGAGTAGCTTCCAATTAAAAACCAGTCGATCGTATGTGCCAAACTTACCTTAGACACCAAATTATTGAGCCAGAACCAATTGGGTTAGCCTACAATCCAGACTCTAACCTTCTGAGCCTAATTAGGTCTTGCTTGATCGTGACTCGATCTTGACCCAGACTTAATCCTATTAGGCTGGTCAATTTAAGCATTGTTGATCCCATCTAACCAACTCTTGATTCGGTTTGATCAACCGCTTAGACCTAATTGAGCTACCCAAGCCCGAACCCAGTATTATGAATATGTCTTAGATCTGAAATTCTTAATTTTAGACCTAATTAATATTCTATAATCTTAATTTTTAATTAAGTAGGGTTCATAAATAAAATATGCACAATAAATCCTAGGGTTTCAGGATCTAGGATTTTGCAGAAAGTAAGTTTTGGATTTCTGATTAAGGACGAACACGCAGCACCCCTACACATCATAAGAACACCCCATCGAATGGAAAGAGAGGGCCTTTAAATCCTTCTTCGTTCTTATGATCGGACGGCCAAGAGGAACGCCTTAATCAGGAACATGCAATACTACAAAATAGTTTTAGATCTATATCATATATCTCATATATAAATTAGATCTAATCATGGCATATTTTGCATACATCTCATGTATCGAATCATGCATATTTTTAGATCTAAATTATCTCATAATAATCTAAAAAATTAGATTTAAATTGATCTAATCAAAATAAATTCTAATCTAGACAACTATGTAGAACTATTCTACAACTAGTCTAGACATGCATCAATCATATCTCATATGATGTTAAAATTAAATAATTTTATTTGCTATTTTTTAGATATTATTATAACACTTATAATATCAAAAAATAGTAAATAAAAGATCTAAAATATGATTTAATCAGATTAAATCAAAAACATGCAAGACTATTCTATAGAACTATTCTATTTTAGAACTAGTCATGCATATTTTCTAATCTTAGATCCAAATCATTTAATTTTAATTTTTTCTGATTTCAGATCTGATCACATCTCATGTGACATCTAAAATTATTTATTTTTTAATTAAAATAAATTTAAAATTAGATCTAAATAATTTAGAACCTTGGCTCTGATACCAGTTGAAGGAAAATCCTGATTTTCCGGATCCAGGTTCGTTCAGATCTGATCAGATCAAGAGATATATTTCAAAATTTTTTTTCTTTGATCTATATCAGATTTAAGATATTTTAGATCTGATTCTTATTATTTTAATAAATAAAATAAAATAAAGATAAATTAAATCAAATTTAATTTACCTTGATTTGGGTAATCCTATTACCCGTTGATGATCCTGTTTGCAGCGGAAGGTTCTGGATCTAGCCACGCAAGCGCCTGGCCTCTACCGGTATCCACTTGGGCTGGATCTAGAGATCCTCTTCTTCTCTATCATACCTCCAAAAATCAGATCTGGATCTGATCTGGAGGATCTTCAAAACTCCTTTTGAAGATCAGCAGCTGTCCTTTGCAGCAGTGTGCAGCCTTCTAGCTTTTGATCGCCTTTTTCTTGCCTGGATCGCATCAACCAAGGTCCAAAACTCCTTTTGGACATGGAGAGGAGAGGGAGAAGGTGAGCTTGGCATGGAGGAAGAAGGAAGAGGCAGCCTTGGGGCGTGGGGTTTCTCAAACTTAATCTGAGTTGGGCGCAGGGTCTTATTTATAGACTATCTGTGATCCAACTTCTCTTCTTCCCAACCAATCACAACTCTTTGTGAAATCAGATCTAAATCTGATTGGTGGGAATAGAGTCCCCTGGATTCCTCCTTAGAGGGCGCCTAAGATCAGTCAAAGTTGGTTCTTAGGAGAACTCTAATTGGAATCCAAAAAGGAGATGGAGTCCTTGTCCAACAAGGACTCCTAGGCGCCTCCAACTTGGGCACACGCCTAAGGGTGGCATGCGCCCTCTTCCTTGCCAGGTTCTGGTAGGAGGACAGGCCCCCACCAGCTCTCCAATAGGTGCATGACATGTGGTCAAAAGTCAAAGTGTCAATGGTCAACATTTGACCAGTCAAAGGTAGACTTTTGACCAAAGTCAAAGAATAAGAAATGGCAGGTGACCAAAAATGGTAGGTAATGTCTTACAAAATAAGACAACCTTTTCTGACTTGGACAACCTCCAGTCAGACCATATGAAGGCCTCTGATTGAGCACAAACTCCTTTGGCTCAGTCAGGACAACTTATTTATGATAGCAAAAGAAGAACGTTAGGTTCAATCGAGTGCTAGCATGATTTTCTTGAACCTAATTGAATCTCATTCAGATCAATTGAACTAGATCAGTTCAATTGATGATCACCAGATTCAAACCCTTATTTGTGTGACCCAGTTAGGTTCAGTTCTGTATGGTAATGGGATATGTCATGATCTCTATCATCGACATCATCGAAACTCCTTTCGATGGATCAGAACTCTTCTGATTCGAACAGCTAGAATGATCGATCATCTAAATCATTCTAATTGCTCCCAAAATCCACCAGTGACACCTAGCAGTATATGGTGGCAACCCATCAGAGCTGAATGCGAACCTCTTGGTGCAGCTACCTGTGTGATTAAGTTCTTCTATCTTGAGCCCCGATCAGATTAGGGTTAAGGTAAACTCGTCAAACCCTAGTTTCTGTCATATGATGTAATCATTCGATTCGAGTCCGATGTGAAAATCTAAATAGAAACTCTTTCTATTATTTCACTCTACCATGGCCATGGAATTTCTGGACTTGATTCTCATGATCATCATAGGGCTGCTCCTCTACCACCGAGGTAGATAGATTCCATCTTGATGCAATCCAGTTCCTACAATGAACATGTCATAGCCAACATACACCTCAGGGTTCCATATGGCTAGGAGATCGAGTAATGGTGTAGTCAAACTATAACACCCTCAAGGTGAACTACCGATGCACCTCAGGTCAAAGAACCAGACACACTACTGCAGCATCGAGTCAGTCATTGACGAGAAGGTAGACTCCCTAATGACTACTCGAGGTGGTCACGCTCAGTGCCCTCGTTCTCTAACGAGTACCTGTACTCTCGCTCCGGTGTCTCCACACCATAGACTCAAGACTCATCTACTAAAGAGAAGCGATTGTACACCAACCTTCCGGATCAATCACCATCCTCGTGATGATCCTATGGTCGGGAGCATTTTATGAGTTAACAATGATTATTCATGTCTTAAATTTTCAACTCTTGAAAATATGAATTATCATTACCATTAACTCAAAGGATGTATCACAGACACTAAATACACATATGTGATAGAAAATAACCCATTTTATTCATTATAGTCAAAATTATAATTTTGCCCCTAGAAGTGTATTACAAGTGTCAGCCAATTCTGGCTTCTAGGGCATATATATCTAACAGCTATATGCCATATAGGTTGGTTATCCTCTTAATCAAGGAGTGTAGAGACACTGGTATGTCATAAATGTAAGATGTATGAATATATCATCATTGAACGTGACCAACTCTAGAGTATTCTACTATCCAGAATGTCTCTAATGGGATATAGATATAAGTATCCCTTAGACCTGAGATCACCTCAGTGACTTACAAGCAACTTACTGTGCTTTGGTATTGGACTAACTAAATTTCTAATTCAGTAATGAAAGACTTCTAGGCATAGTCAAGTACTTATGAAGTCGGAGTGTGATCAAGATGGAATTGACCGCTCCAAGAGTTAGAGAAGAATGTATCACTGTATTTCAATATAGCAAAATCTTGACTAGGGTAATCCATCAGATGAATTTGATATTTTAAAATATAATGTAGACAATCTGATCAGAGTTGACAGTTGAACTCTGAGGTGTCCTATGAGCATTGTGGTCAAAGAGATGAATTATATAAAAACTATATCCGCATGGATTCTAAGGATGGTGTTCTACACCTTCGATCTATCCAGCCGTCAGGTATCATTGCTAGATGGTCACTTCGATTAGTATAAAAATTTATTTTTATGCTACCAACTTAGGTTTGAATCTATGAAATCACATATATTAGAGCTTACGATCTGATCGGATGGTTGATCAATGATTAAGAATCATTCTAGGGTTAAACAATCAATACGATTAGTGTTTAACCTAGTGCAAGTATTGCAGGAGGATCAATTAGCAATTGAATTGCTAATTGACTTAATTTGATTAAGCCAATAGGTTGAGATTAAGTCTAATTAAATATAATTTAATTAGATTTGGTTTGGGCTTGATTGGATCAAGTCTAATTGATTTATTGGATAAGCCAAGTGCAAGGAAGAACTAGTCCTAGTCTAACTAGGACTCGGATTAACCCAATTTTCTAATTTAATTAAAAAATAAATTAAAATTAAATCTAATTTAATCTAATTTAATTAAGTTCTTAAATGGGTTAGGGATCTTATTTAATTGGGTTGGTTTAATCTTGATTTTATTTGGTTAAAAGATCTTGTTTGACCAAGTCAAAATAGGAGTCCTAGTGTGACTAGGACTCCCTATCTCCTTGCACCACCTTGGTCCCAACACCCTCCATACCTATTTTTTAGATAATTTTTCATGGAAAATCTCTTTCTTTCCCATGGATTTTCATGCCCCCTTCTCTCTCCTCCAAGTCATATTTGAAAGTTAGGTGGAAGACCAAGTCAAAAGGAGGAATTAGTTTTGCTTAGGATTCTATGAGATAGAATCCTTGTTGACCAAAACATCTTCCCTTGAGTGCCGCCCCTCTTTTAATTAATTCTTCTCTTATTCCTATGAAAATAATCTTCCTTTTTGTGTGCACCCTCCCTTGCTGGTCCATGCCAAAAATTATGGAGGAGGCACCCAAGAGTTGGGCGCCCCAACAACTTTCCATGTTTGGATATTCCTAGTCTAGAAATTTGACCTAACTTGGACTCTTCTTTTTCTCTATTTATTGGATGAATTTTGTTTTGATTTTTTCATGAAATATAGAGCTTTGGGAGAGATTTGGGGTATGCAAAAATCAGAGAAAGAGGGTCCTTGGGCGTAGGGATTCCATAGGCACCAAATTAGGTGTCTAAGTGAGAGAAAAGAGAAGAAGAAGAGGGTCTTCTTCTAGAGCTGTTTTATTTTCAATCTCTCCTCCTTTCTTTTGAGTTTTTTTTTGAGAGAGTCTCAGATCAACAAACTCTCATGTTTCTTCTCATATTTTGGAGAGTTCAAATTTTGAAGAAGGAAGCATCGGATCGACCATCGAAGAAGGATCAGCATAGTACTAGCATGCTATGCTGATTTTCTGCATCGGACTTCAGATCAGAGATCATAGGCACGTGTGGATGACTCCTAGAGGTTGGATATGTGTGTGACTCGTGACATCATCCTCAAGCTCGGATCAGCAAGTTAGAATGTCTAACTTGCTCATGTAATAGATATGATCTATAAACTTTATACCTGCATTTGATGTAATGTAGATCTAGGTTGATTTGATCAATCCTTTACTTTCTTATTTTATTTTAATTTTTGATTTAATATCATGCTTTGATCATATAATAGATCTGAGATTTAGGTATTTACATATTTATTTAAATAAATATTTAATTTATTTAAGTCTTTCATTGTATGATCTTGAAAATGTTTCAAGATCTATCTGTGAAATTTTAGATCTGATTCCTTCATTTTGATCACTTATTTTTCATTAATGATCAAAATCATCTCGTGCTAGATTCACCATGATAATGATGTCTGATTGAAGTAAAATTTTAATAGTATGTTATAAATGTCACCGACATCATCATTGCAATTTTTTAGATCAATTAGTGATCTTTATCTATCAAATCACTATATAGTTATTTATGATCGTCGAAATCAAATTTTATTGATCGACATAATTAAAGCTATCAGATCAAGGTAGTCTTTTGTGATGATACTCTGATGATAATTATTTAGATAATAAATGATAAAGATGGACATTAAATTTTAAAATTATACCATATTCAGTGAAAAATATGAAAAAAGATTTATAGTTTGCATCTATAGCAGTGGTTGATAGCAACTGCTACTATAGATTTTATTGCAGTGGTCATTAACCACTGTTATAGACCAACGGTAGTAGTTATATGTAACTGCTACCACAGATTTGAGCTATCGTAGCAGTTATACATAACCGCTGTCATAGGTTTGACTTATGGCAGTGGTTATACATAATCGCTTCCATAGATTGAATATATGGCAGTGGTTGATTAACCACTGTCAAAGGTTTGATTTATGGCAGCGGTTATAGGTAACCACTACTATATATTTCTTGTGGCAGTGGTTATATGTAACCGTTGTCATATCTCAAATTTATGATAGTAGTTTTCGAACCACTGCAGTAGTAAGCGTTGCCATAAGCTTTTATTATAGTAGTGTTTTATAGATAAAAGTGATTAGGATGTTAGGTGGATCATGGCATGATTATAATATGATTTTAAATTGAGATCCCGCCATATAAGTAACTAGGCCAATCTATTCATTTTGGCACCATTTAGGGTGTTGTGGGAGCTCCTGTAATTAAGTTAAAGGTCTGGATAGTATTGGTAGACTTCAAATAGGGGTACTAATGGATATGTCGACTGATTGAATATGCTGAAGCTAGGGGTCAATCTTATGGTATCAGCTCAATAAAAGTCAAAATGCTTGGGGTGTGCTATCCGTCGAAGTTTGGATCCAACCGATAATTAAATTGGAGCTCGGAGATAGAATCAGTTGAAATCAGAAGGATTGAATCATGCTTAAGATTTGGTCAAATTGGAAGAAGTCTATACTCATTTGGATATCCTTGATAATACTGCACTGATGTTATGATAGATAAAGCTATCATTTTCAACTCTATTGTTCCAATGTTATATCCGATGATGCTACCGCATGTTCTCCTACCGATCCTTATTTCCAACCTTCGGCCTAAAGTATAAATAACCCCCCAATAGTTATTAATAATACTGATATCTATAAATGGTAATAAATAATATCAAATAATAGATGTAATATTATTTAAATACTGAAAATAGTATTTTATTGATAATCTTATTTGATTAAATTGTGAGGACAAATATTACTATTTTAGAACTATTAGTAAATAATAAAATGAATATTATTTAATTCATAATAGTAAGAAAATAAAATTATTTATGACTATTATTAGTCTAATTATTTATTATTTAAATATTCAAAAATATTAGTAACACAATTTTATTCAAACCTTTGTAGTTATATTTTTGACATTGACAAACCAACAAACAATATTCATTTTCCACAAAATTTATATTTTTAAAAAAATAATGTCTAGAAGATTATTTTTCACTTGAACCACCCTCCTACGACCTGTTGGCTCCTAAGCGAGAGTTGTAGGTATCCAAACAAGTCACTCATCTAGAAGCATGAAATAGGTAATAAATAAATATTCATTCAATTAGAAATTTCATTATCTTTTATAATTTTTTAGAGAATGATTATGAACGATTATTTTATATTCAAACTGCAATTAGATGAATGTAGAAAATATATTATGAACTCGGTCTAATCGGCCAGACTGGTGGCGTGTGAGCCGGGTGAACCGTTCCGGTTTTATGACCACCAGCCCAATGCGGCCTCATTGCTGTTCCGAGCTAAACAGCGAATCCCGCCATCCCGTTGGTTGGGCATCCCACCCGCCTCTTGCGTGCCTTCCGCTATTATTTGACCCGGGTTCCTGCAGCGAGCAGGTTTGGTGCGCAAGGAACGGAGGAACGAAAACAAACGCAAACAAACGCCAAAAGGAAAAAGAGGCCCGACGGAAGGAAGATAGGGAAAACCAGAAACTGGAAGAAGACGAGGGAGAGGAGAACCGGGAGGGGAGATCACGATGCAGCAGCTCCAGCACCACCAGAGATCCCCAATGTCGACGGCGGCCGGGGCGGTGGCGCCACCGAGGAGGCGGTGCGAAGGCACGGCCATGGGCGCCATCACCCTCGACCTCCGCCCCGGCCTCGGCATCGGGCCCTTCACGCTCGGTAATTGTTCCTCTCGTTCCCTCCTGTCCGTTTTTTTTTCCTGGTTCGTGTTATATCTAGAATCTTGGCCGATAATTCTATCGATTCATGATTTGCCCCTATTGATTTAGGGATAGGATCTAATTGTTTTAAGAATTAAAAACCATAGTTTTATCATTGTTTTTTTAAACCCTGTGCTGGCTTCAGTTTTTGATATTTTGTGGGATTTTATGGATGGTTAATGATCTTGTATTACAAAAAAGGCGGCATTTGCACGGATTGGATATCATTTGGCCAAAAAAAAAAAAAAAAAAAAAAAAGAAAAAAGGTAGCCCTTTTTTGTTCTTTTGCGATCATTAGACTGTAAAGATCCAACGAAGTTAATTGGGAAATTGGAAAGGAGGTTTAGGATTTAACATTGGTTTCAATTTGCCAGTTTTGTTGGAAAGATAAGAAAAGAATCCGACCTTTGCATCAAGAGTGATGGCAGGTTAAAAATACCGAGAGGGATGTTCTTGAGAAAGAGGAGCCCATTAGAGAAAATGATATAATAATGAGATCATTATTTTTCTTGTCTTCCTTACCTTTCGCGTCCCAATATTTTATTATTTGTCTAATTCCCTTTTTTAAACCTTCCTCTCACAGAAAGAGAAAAGAATCAATTTCTTCTTCCTGTATTCCTCGATCATCTTTTCTGTTTTCCTCGGTGAAGACTCCCATTTTCTATACCTATCCTACAACATAAAGTCAAATTTTGTGCTATCCATTTTTTTTTTTTGGTAGTATGATTTATTGATTGAAGCCAGTCCTGCTGGTCTGAAAACCTTAGCTGAGGCAACTTTATGCAAGAGAGGAACATTCCATGAAAATGGACAGACCACGTAGTAAGGATATCTATCTCCCTGGTTATGGTGTGTATGTTAATATTCTCAGAAGTCAGAAACAACTTTCCAAGATAACATAGATTTGAGAAATGCTTAGACAAAGGTGAAAGTGAGACAGGGTTTTCTTTCTGAGGTGACATTTGATAGGATATAAACTTTCACTTGAAGATCCAAATCGAATCACAATTCCTAGATACACCATTTACAAGACTTTAATGCCCTTAAGCCTTAGTAGAATGACTTAAATTCTTCCTCTCTGTGATAAACTTTGTACTTTTAGAAATTGCACATTGATTTCAGGTGACAAATGTTATATTGTATTTGTTTGTGGCTACACAATAGCTCACAACTCAGCTCAACTCAACTCAAGCTTTGATCCTAAACTAGTTGTTTTCATCTATATAAAGCCTTTTCCTCTATTTTGCACTGTCCAAGGTCACACTTTCTAGAAGATATTAATGTTGTCAAGTCCTTCCTTACTAATTCATTGGATGTTTTCGGTCTACCTTTACCCTCTTTCCTTCTAAATATATTAAATCACTCCTTCGCACTAGTGCATCCTTCAACCTATATTGTACATGTCCAAACTATTTAAGTCTTCCTTTTCATAATTTGTCCTCAATTAGTGCTATCTCTATCTTGATATGAATGATTTTATTTCTTATTTTATCTTTTCTTGTTTTATGATGCATCTATCTCAACATTCTCATTTTGGTTGCACTCATCTTGTACATAAGTTGTTTTCTAACTTCCCAATATTGTATACTATGAAGCATAGCTAGCCTTATGGCTATCTTATAAAATTTTTCTTTCAACTTGGTTAGTATTCGATGATCATATAATATTCTAGTTGCACTTCTCCATTTTATCCAGCCTTCTTTAATCTTATTGGCTTCAATCTCCCTTTACTTATAAATTTTATTGATCCTAAATACTGAAATTTTGCTAATATTTGCTTTGGCTAAAAATTTTAGTATTTTACTAATATTTGCTTTGGCTAAAATGTTGCAACCAATTCAGAGGGCTAATGTTTTGTTGAGGGCTATTAATAACATTCTTAATCTTTGATGGATCTTTACCTCTGTTCTTGCTGCTGACTCCGTATAGGTCGCATAAGGTTTGTGGGCGGGTGGGTTGGTTGGTTAATATCACTAAATGTCATCAAAAGGAGGTTTGCATTCAGGTTTATGTAATATGTTAGCCTGCTTATGCATGAAAATTATCTTTTAGACCATGAGATAATATTAAAAGTCTTATTTTTTTGGTTGTCATTTTAGGTCGTAAATCATTAGCTTGCTGGGATAAAGCTTGTAGTTTATGTTTACGGTTTCATTATTAATCATTGATAAATCATAGTGCCTTTTTTCATTTTAATTGTGCCATCTGCTATTCACACATTGCAAATCACACCCTGATATAGGAATGCCTATATGCGAAGCATTTGCTCAAATAGAACATCAGCCAAACATCTACGATGTGGTCCATGTGAAGTATCTTGATGAGGTTTGAACTGCTTACTTTGTACAGAGTTCTTTACATTTCATGTTGATTTTATGGCATGCGCATTACTTTTTCTTTGGACAAATAGTGGATTAATGCCAGAATAGAAGTGGAAGGAGCAAGCCCAACGGTTCAACATATTAACATTGATGTTTCTACGTCCATGCACAATAACAAACAGAAATATCTACCTTCTTTATTCCATAAATAAACATGCATGTGCATGCATGGGTAAATATATTTACATGTGTATATGCACAGATAACACATAGAAATGGGTGGATGGATATAGATATCCCTTAATTTGTTAAAAATTAGTGTTTGATATTTTACCTTGAACATATCAAGCTACTTGAGTGCTCCTTTTTTCCCCTAGGTAGTCAGTACCTTTTGGGCTGATTTCTGTTTATTTCAGTAGTAGACTTAATATGTCTGCTGTTCCAACATGCTTCCTGTGTGCATTAATTGGCCAATATGGCCCTATATGCCTCCTTGCTATTTGTATGGCATTTAGTTTATGCAAGCTAAGACCATTTGTCACTGAAGATTTTGATTGAGGTGCCTTCTAGCTGACACTGGCCCATTTCAACTTGCTTTAGCATGTAGCAGCCAATCTCTGGTTATGGCTGTATGAGGTAATCACCACATTTTACCATTTTCTGCATGGAACTTCAATTTATTTTCATCAAAAGGTGTATCTTTATTCTAAAAATTCCGTATCCAACTTTTCGCATGAGATATATTGGTTTTAAATGTGTAGCATACTAATTTTCATCTTAATGTCCCTAGTCTTATCATTTTTCAATTTTTAGAAGTCTTTCGAAGCCAAAATCTGCTAATTAATGACATTTGGGTTGATCCACAATTTAAGATAGTGTGCTATTATATCTAATATGAGACATGACACATTCTTTGTGCTGGTAATTGACTTGACTTAGTGGTGCCAGTCAGTAACTTAATGTTTCTTAATCAGCATATGACTATTTTTTGTTAAAAGCTGAGTCAATATTGTGCTAAAACTTTCAATTTAATATATATATATATATATATATATATATATATATATATATATATATATATATATACTTTCTTCTTTTTTTTTTCTATTCGTGAGACAATAACTACTTCAAGGAGATATTAACTACTTCAAGTAAGAAGATTTTTTATTGTTTCCACACAAAATTTTATATTGCTTCATTGCGTTAGTCATATCAACTACATCTAAGAGGATGTTTGACAACAATTTAGCTAGAATGGAGGGGACCATACTGAAAACATCTGCAAGAATGGTCAAGCCAAAGTTTTAGATTACATGTTAGGTTACAAAATGATGTGGAGCCACAAGCAAAAACAAAGAACAAAGTAAAATTGAAAGAGAAAAGAAAAAGAAAACCAAGTCTGGATTCAGGAATTAATTTAATTAATCAATCAAGTCTCAAGTCTGTCTTTCTCTATACAGGTGGAGTCTTTAAATAGAGAAGCAAATTATAACCTAACAGAAATTTAATTGTTGAATCCTAATAAAAATAAAAGTCTTAAGAAAATAAGAAATCCTAAAGAAATCTTCTTTCTAAAATAGAATTAGGGTTAGGGTTTTTCAGTGATGCTTCCTTCTGAAATATATGCATAATCCTTGATTTCCATCATTTCCTCCTGATTGGAAAGAACTCGTCTCTGACGAAAAATTGAATTAATCTTCTAGGATGTCTAGATCAATACGATGTAGCTCTTCTTCGAGAATTCAAGTAGCATCTGAGTCTAAACGATCTTGCTATTTGATAAAAAATCGTCGAAATCCTCCATCATCAGAGGAAACAATCTCATTCATGATAATGCGTTCAATTCAATTTGACGAAGACGATGAAAGTGATGGAAGAATTGGAGCTGGCACTAGAGGAGATGGAATGCAATCCCTACTATCACCTACATGCATAGTAGGATGCTCAAATATGCTTCGATAAGGTAGTAAGTTCTCAATATTGAAAATTGGATTAAATTTTAAATCAAAGGATAATTCTATATAATAAGCATTAGGCCCAAGTTTACGAAGAATACGAAATGAACCAGTGGCTTGAGTGTGCAACTTTTTAAATGAATGTCAGGGATAACGTTCGGGATGAATACGAACTATCACACAGTTACCCTCATTAAACTTTATTTTTTTACGGTGAGCATCAGCAGCAAGTTTATATTTCTCAGTATTCATAGTAATCTTTTGCCTAATATCAGTATGAATTTCATGAATGTGTTTAGCAAGAGAAGCGACAGACTTAGAAATGCGGTTATTCATGGATAAGGGAACAAGGTCAATAGGTTGATGGAGATTAAAGTCATAAATAATTTCAAAAGGACTCTTGCCTGTAGATCAATTTACTGAGTTATTATAAGCAAATTCCGTTATAGACAATGACAAATTCCACGTTTCAAGCCTATCACCAATTAGATACCGAAGTAAATTACCAAGACTTCGATTCACAACCTCTGTTTGATCATCTGTTTGAGGATGAAAGGCTGAAGAAAACTTTGAAGTGATCCCAAATAATTTTCAAAGGATTTTTCAAAAATAACTCACAAATTTGATATCACGATCAGATACTATAGAAGAGGGTAATCCATGAAGTCTGACAACTTTTCTAGAGAATAACTTAGCAATAGAAGATGCATCAGAAATCTTTTGACAAGGAATGAAGCGTGCCATTTTGGAAAATCTATTAACAATAATTAGAATTGAATCGTGTCCCCTAGCGGTCTTAGGTAGTCCAAAAATAAAATCTATACTAAGATCTTTCTATGGAAAATGAGGAATCGGTAAAGAAGTATATAAACCAGTATTTTGTTTTCTAGCCTTAGCTAATTGATATGTATGACACTGAGAGAGGATTCTAGCTACGTCTTTTTTAAGAGATGGCTAATAGAACCTATCTTCAACCATAGCTATAGTCTTATTATGCCCAAAATGACATGCTAAACCTCCTGCATGAAGTTTCCAAATAAGAAAATCCCATAGAGATGTCGGAGGTATATAAAAATAACAACCTTTAAATAGTTAACCATCCTCGATTACAAAATCAATATATTCTTGATGATTTTCTTGACTAATCTCTTGATAAATATTAACAAAATCAGGATGATACTGATAGTCATCTTTTACTCGCTCAAAAGCTACTACTTCGGCGTTCATAAATTGAAGGACAGTAATTACTCTACTTAGTGCATTAGCAGCTTTATTCTCAACATCAGCTTGATGTTTAAGGACAAAGGTATAATCTTAGAGAAACTCTATCAACTTGACATGTCTAGTATTAAGTTTCTTCTGAGATTGAATATACTTAAGGGACAAGTGATCAGAATATAGGACAAATTTTTTGGGTAAAATGTAATATCGCCAATACCTAAGAGCTTGAACTGCAGCGTAGAACTGTTTATCATATGTAGAATACTTTTGCCTAGCGTCATTAAGCTTTTTATAAAAATAAGCTTTAGAATGACCCTCCTGATTAAGAACTTCTTCAATGCCAATGCTTGATACATCATAGGCTACTTCAAAAACTTTTGAAAAGTCAGGATGAATCAAAATAGATACTTTGGTCATCCTAAGCTTTATTTCATTAAAAGCTATGGCGATAGTAGTTGACCAACGAAACTTTCCTTTTTTCATACAATTTGTGATTGGGGCCATGATGGTAACTAATTTTCTAATAAAGTGCCCATAGAAAGAGGCTAGACCATGAAAATTACGAACTTCAGAAAGAGATTTTGGTTTAGGCTATTCTCTAATGGCTTTTACCTTCTTAGGGTAAGCCATGATACCCTCAGAAGATACAACATACCTAAAAAATAATACTTGATCCTAAAAGAATAAATATTTTTTAAGATTAATATACAATCTGGTGGATCTAAGAGTAAGATTGAGCTCCTTAAGATGACTTAAGTGCTTTTTTCTCAAACTACTATAGATTATGATATCATTAAAATATACAATCAAGAATTTACTAATGAAGGATCTCAACAATTTCGTCATAAATCGTATGAATGTACTAGGAGCATTAGATAACCCAAATGATATAACTAACCATTCATAAAGACCATCCTGGGTTTTAAAGGCAGTTTTTCACTCATCTTCTTGTTGGATTCTAATTTGGTGATATTCACTATGCAAATCAAATTTAGAATAGATTATAGAGGTAGCTAACTGGTTAAGCATGTCCTTAAGCCTAGGAATGAAAAATCTATACTTGACAGTGATCCTATCAATGGCCCTACTATCTACACACATTCTTATGTACCATCTTTTTTTGGTGTTAAAAGGGCTGGTATAGTGCAAGAATCGAGACTAGGTTGAATGTGATCTTTCTGTAACAACCTATCTATTTGCCTTCTCATTTCCTTACGCTCCTTAGGGTTCAACCTATAGTGTGGAAGATTAGGTATCTGAGATCCTGAAACTAAATCAATGGCATATTGAATGTCTCACAAAGAAGGAAGGCCATTTGGTATATCTTTTGCGGTCACATTCTTAAATTCTTCTAATAACAGTTCAATCTTAGGAGGTGGGTTATCTTGAAAGTTTGAAGTTAATCAAATTTCACCTTTAGGAATGACCGCCAACATCATTTCAGACACTGAATTTTCTTTCTCAAATTTCTTATGAGTTGAAATGTAATAGTTTTTCTGATTGGGAAGTGGAGAAGAACTCATCTTTTTTTAAAGTTCGTGACATGCTAGGTTTGGCAGAATTTAACCTAATTTTTTTATCTTTATCCCTAAAAAATAGATATTTTCTCTATCAAAATTATGAGCGTCTACGTCATAAATCTAAGGCCGATATAACAAAACACTAGCTATCTCCATAAGTAACACGTCACATAATTTCAGCAGAGTAAGCTCTCATCTTAATTGGTACTAGACAACATTCATTAATAGGGGGAGATGTTTTATCTATTCAAGCAACTTGATAAGGATGAGGATAGGATTGAGATTTTAGCTTTAGTCGATTAATGATAGATTTAGATACAATATTCATAGAGCTACCATCATCAATGACAAGTTTATAGATCTTATCCTCATATTGAGTGTATGTATGAAAAATACTAGTACGTTTCATGCCTTAGAGTCTGCAGGAGTGGTGACTATACATCGCATGATGTTAACATGACCTCCTGATTCCTCATATTCTTCTTTATACTCTTTCTCTAAATTAGTTGGTTCTCGAAGGTTAAAGTTTTCTAATGCATTTTCAGGTATCATTTTCTCACATTTTGATTTCATAGTCAGAGCACGGCGTGGACATCGAGCAGCTGTGTTATTCTTTCCATAGCAATAGTGACACTTTATATTTGAAGAATTGGCTGTTTGAGATATCCTCGGAATGGATTCTTGAGTCCTAGCGTCCGTGGGATTCGGTCGTAGATGAGAAGGTGCTACTTGTGATATGCTCCTTGTGCAACTAGTAGGGATAGATCTAGACTATCCAAATTTATTAGAAAAAGGAGCTCCTCTTCTTTGAGATGAAGTTCTATGAAATTTCTCAATTTCTAAGGCTTTATGATATGCCTCTCGTACAGAATCCGGTGAATACAAGGATATATTTTTTTTAGATCGATTTGTAAACCACTAATAAATTTAGAAATCAATTTTCATGATTCCTCAGATATATCACATCTCAACTGCAGGTCCTTAAAGTGAGTTATGTAGTCAGTGACGCTAGTATTTTCTTGCCTAAGAGTATACTTCTAATAACTGACTTTTGTTGTAAATAGAAATATATTTCTTATGCAACTTAAACTTCATTTCCTCCTAAAATATTATAGGTGGGTGTCCTATCTGTTTTAAGTTTCTTTCAACTGTTTGCTAATACTGCTTGGCAGAATCTATCAGCTTTATTTTTGTAAAATGGATATAAGAGGCATTCAATATGTGATACCATTTAAAATAGGTCTCTAAGTCCTATAACCAATCATAGAATGTCTTTGGATCTAATCTACGATCATAAAAGACGACTTCAACCTTCATCCCTTTAAGTGATTTTTCAAAATCCTCATATCTATTTGGATTTGCTCTAAATTATTGTTCTTGGAATTTAAAGTGTTCAGGACCTCTAACATATCTAGTAGGCTGCCTAGGATATCTAGATGCGGAATTTGGCAGCTCTACTTGTCCTTTATAGCCCTTTCGATCATACATATATCCTTTATGATAATGTGGACCTTAAAAATTGTTCGTGGAACGATGGATAATCGGAGGGACTGTTGTGTAGATTGGGGATATTTGGAAAGATTGACTAGTGTACATGACATGACTCTGGCCTCTGGTAGGTTTAAGAGTTCGTGAGGGAGATTGATGGATAGGTTGACTATTAGGAAGGTCATCTTCCAGTGGTTGTTTATCTAGTCTTGACTTTCTTAGGGATAGTGTTCTACCTGTTGACCTATGAGATTGGCTATATCTACGCGGTTATTTACGTGGTTAGTACGAAGCTCACTAATATCAGTGTGAAGTTGGTCTAATGACTGGAATATTTGATTTAAGATTTTTTGGAAGGCTGTTTGGGTATTTTTGATAGATTCAAGTTCTTTTTTCATAGCAGTATGCGCATCTTTCAGATTACTAATAGTCATAATAGCAAGAAAGGATTTTAATATTAGGCTAAATACTATATGTACTAAAAATTCTAGCTATGATGCTCATAATAAAATTATAGAGTTGAATATAATGTCAATTTGTTTGGTGCGTGCAAAAATATGCGGAGAAAATATGATGAAAGGTAAAAAATATGAGCCTAAGCGATGATATAAATTATCCAATAATTTAAAAAATTCATATTTTAATAAGAGAATTGTACCTTTTATAAGACGGAATTAAATACCTCATAGTGGCGCTTGCAGGTTGAAGATAAGGGAGACCTACTAGAGCTTCGAGAAATCGGGTCTATGGATCGAGTTTGTGGATTGAGCGCGCGCTTGTGGACCGTGCGCCTTCCGCTAGGGGCTGGGCGGGAGGTGAGAGGGGAGAAAGGAGGATCGGCGGTGGGGGGTGAGGGGCGGCCATCGCGGTTATGGTGGAAGATCTGGTTGTTCGCTCGGAGAGGACTTGCCGGAGAACTACGCATCGCAGCTTTTGGTGGGGGACCCAAGCTGGCGGCGGTGTGCTGGGGTGTTGCTCCACCCGACCTCGCTGTTGGGGCCGTACGGGATTGGGGATCTTGGTGACGAGGTGCTCTGCTTCTTGGACTGGCTCCACTCTGCTGGTTGCTTCGTCTGGCAGGTCCGAGACTCCAGGGGTGAAGGGGCTGGGCGAGAGGTGAAGGGGAAGAAAGGAGTAGCAGCGATGGTCGGCGGCAGGGCGATGGGAAGATGGACCCAGGCGACATGGTAGAGAGAAAGAGAGAGAGGGGGAAACAAGAGGAGGCGACGGATCTGCGGGTTGGAAAGAGATCGGCTTCTCTCGTCCCTTTCCCTCTTTGAATCATAGAGCTTTAGGGCGATGGGAGCGAGGAAAAAAAGTGGGTTCTTGTTCTTAGTTAATTCCGGTGAGGGAAGGGGAGTGGGGGGAATCGGAGGGGTAGGGGAAGGTGTTGGGAGCAGTGGTATGAGAAGAGCATACTCTGATACCAAATTGATGTGGAGCCACGAGCAAAATAAAAAATAAAGTAAAATTGAAAGAGAAAAGGAAAAAACCAAGCCTGGATTTAGGAATTAATTCAATCAATCAAGTCTCAAGTCCGTCTTTCTCTATATAGGTAGAGCCTTTAAATAGAGAAGCAAATTGTAACCTAACAGAAATTCAATTGCTGAATTCTAATACAAATAAAAGTCCTAAGAAATTAAGAAATCATAATGAAACCCTCCCAAAATAAAATTAGGATTAGGGTTTCTCAGCAACACTTCATTTTAAAATATGTGCGTAATTCTTTATTCCCATCACAAAACCAGCAAAAACTATCACGGGCCCATCTTTTGGTGGGTAAATGTCATACGAAAGTTGGTCAACTTTCCTATTGACCAACTTACCCATGTTCTCATACTTCTCTAGGTAGGTAAATTATTTTTCTATGGATAATATTTATTCATGAAATGGGGGGAAGTCTTACCCACCTAGGAGGTGGGTAAGTCATTTTCCCATCAACCAAAAAAATAACATTTTTATTTCATTCCTAATGTACCTTTAAATCTATAATAATATAATAATATAAGATACTATCTTATATATAATATAATATTATTATTAGATAATAATATTTTATTATTTTAATATAATATATCATTATAGTAATATAATATTATAGTATAATATCTTATTTTATTATTATAATATAATATTAATATCTTATATTATTATAATAAAATAAGATATTATGTAATAATATATTATTTTAATATATATTGATATTATACACTATATAATAATATATATTTTATTTTATTTTATTATGTATAATATAATTTATTATATTATGCTATATTATATATATAACAGATATTATCTATCTATTTATCTATATACACACATATGTATATATATATACACATATACATATACATATATATATATGTGTATACACACACACACACACATGTGTGTGTGTATATACACACATATATGTGTACACACACACACACACACACATATATATAATGTATGTATGTATGTATATGTATATGTATATATGTATGTATCTATGTATATATGTATGTATGTATGTATGTACGTATGTACGTACGGACGTATGTATGTATATATATATATATATGTATCTATTTATTATATATTATAACACATGATAATATATTATATTATATTATACTATATTTATTATATATAATAATATTTATATGATAAAGGGTATTATGGAAAATATAGATAGATCTTAGCGGCTTATCCAGGAAAGTAGTAATGCAAAAGAACATTGGTAACAGATTCCCGAGCCATTTTTCAATGCGTAAAAGAATATGGAAAAATTATTTTTTTGTCTAAATGTTGCAGGGGAAATACTTATCCAGAAAAATACAGATTTTTGGATAAGTTTTTTACCCTCAAAAGAATGAGCCCTACAGATTAAGATGACAAACCAGCAATACCTTCCATTGAACTCTAGAGGCTAGTAAGTTCTTCTAAGGTCTTAATATCATGTCACCCTTCATTGCATTCATTGTTTGTTCAGTATTTGCACAGAAATAACTTGACATCTAGTGCTTTTCTGGTTCCTTTATTTTAAAAATGATGCCATCCAGGAAGATCTATGGTGTGACTCCTAAGTGATGAACCTGTGGTTTATTTATATTGAAATATCTGCTCTTTTCTGAATCAAGAAATTACGCCCATGATTCTATGAGCTCTAGGAAGGTTATTGCTAGGATTAGGCAATGATAAAAGGGGTCAAGTGGATTTGCCTGTGACAGTTTTGTCTAAAGTAGTTTAACTTATTTAAAAATCATTGATAATTCTCCCTAGTTAAAATAATAATATCTTAAATTTGCATCTCTAATGACATATTTGCTTGTTCTTAAAGCACTTGATGGTAAGAAAAAATGAGTGTGTCATTTAGAATTAACTTATGCACAAAAGACAAAGCATTATGCTTATGTCATTTATTGCATGCATTGTTAGAAGCTAACTTTCCAACAAGTCTGCTAATGTTTTCGCAAAGTCATTGTCTCAACAGAACTAGTAGGAATTCTAATGCACATTTACATATATTTACATCTGCGAGTCTTATTCTTTTAATCAATTTCCAGCAGGAGCCTCTAAAATTGGACATTGTTATTAGCTTTCCAGACCATGGTTTCCATCTTCGTTTTGATCCTTGGTCACAGGTATGCTTTTTTCTTCAATGTAAAAGTTGAAGACTTTTGGAGTTCATATGATCATTTTACACTCAACTGCAATTTATGGAAGCAACTTGAATTGATTGAGTTATATTTGCTATAAATGCATATGCTACGTATTTCCAACAAGGTGGCTTTTGGTTCATTTGCTGTATGTGCTATGAATGAGCATTTGGTTGAATAAACTGGGTTAAGGGTGCATGTTCCATGTAATCCTGAATTATACAGGTGCATAACCAATCAGTAAAGTCAGGAAACAGCATACTGGTGTCACCATCAGTTAGTCATGCTGAACTGCTAGAACATGCATGCAGATTTGTAGGATCCTACATGATAATTGATTTCAAAGAGATAATATAGACATGATAATTTCCCAGCTTAAGGAATATATTGTCATGAAATTTTGAAGTTCATATTATCATTTCGAAGATTGAGCCAAGTTATGATCAAGGGGGCTGTCTCCTGGGCCATCTTCTTCCCATAGGGAAATGGGAATGAGGGAGAGAATATCTATTATTAAAGTAGTATCTAGATTTAGTAGAAAGTAAGCGACAGCTGTAGATTGATCTTGCCTCTAAAACTGATTACATCGCAATTTGATTTTTTATGATGCCAAAATTTGCATTTTTTTTTTTTTTTTTTTTTTTTTTTGTCTTTCATAGAGACTGCGTCTTATTGAGGTTTACGATGTCAAACGCTTACAGATGCGCTATGCAACTTCTCTGATTGGGTGAGTTGTATGTTTCCTTTTGCTTTGTGACTTGATCCTTTTTTTTTTTTTTGCATTTTTATTAATACTTGTTACTTGTTTGGATTTATCTTCATAGTGGTCCTTCTACACCAGCTACATTTGTAGCAGTATATGCACTATTTGGACCAACATTTCCTGGAATTTATGACAAAGATAGAGGAATATATACCCTATTTTATCCGGTACATGTTGCAACTATGATCTTGATTTCATATATTTTTCAGTCACTTATATGTCTGCTGACTTGCTTGATACTCTTTGTTCATAGGGGTTGTCCTTTGCTTTTCCCATTCCCAGACAATATACAAATTGCTGCCATGATGGTGAAGGTGTGGGCTCCTGCCCCTTGCTAATTATCAGCACGTTTCACTTCAGTATTAGGCTTTTTCTGATTAGCACAACTCAGTTTTCTGATTATTATGGCAGTGTCAGCAGAGTTGCCTCTTGAATTTCCTGATGGAACAACACCAGTTACATGCCGTGTCTCCGTATATGATGGTTCTTCAGACAGTAAGGTAGGCGTGGGATCTTTGATGGATAAGGCTTCAGTCCCTCCATTACCTGCTGGCAGTCTTTACATGGAAGAGGTGCACGCTAAGGTTAGGACCATTTTTCAGTTGACCATTTTTCTCTAAAATTTCTAGTTCATACAAATGACTCAATCTTGGTTACCTCATAAACTGTCATATTAAAATTGAATTTCTAATTTATGCTGGATTTTTTTTTCTCCTTTGATTATGGTCTCACAATCAAATCGGAATATCTTACAGTCATAAAGGAACAAATAAGAAATCTGCAAAAGATTAAAATGGGGAATGTATGTATAATTTCATGCTTTAGCTGCATACATAGTATGGTTCATATTTTTAGAATATTTCTATGTTTTCGTAGTCTATTTTATTAATTAAATATAATAGTAATATGCTGTTCATTTTAGTTTGGAGTCTTTGGACTCTTTCAGTCATGTAGAGCAAGTCTGGTAGTATGAATTTCTATATTCAAAAGTTAAATCTCTCACTTATTCTACATATCTGCTTCTTTCTTCAGCTTGGAGAAGAACTTTGGTTCACTATTGGAGGTCAGCATATTCCTTTTGGTGCATCACCACAGGCAAGCTTTTTTGTTTTTTAGTTTTCCAATATTTTTTTGTTTAAGTATACGAAAAGGGAAAAAATCTGTACTATTGTATCTACTAAGTTTATCTGCTCCATATATTCGAAATCATTATTTTTCTAATTTTCTATATTTCTGCTTGCAACTGTATTTAAATAAAAGCTATAATCTGTTTTCCAATTTTTCGAATCTACTTTGTGTATGATATCTCACTTTCCACTGTTTGCTTATTTCTTTCATTATGATTATATCTGTTTTGTCCTGCATATTCTTTTTTATGTATTTCAATGTTTGTGGACTCTTATACCTCATTAAATTTCATGTTGTTGAAAGAATATTAGCTTGTTGCCGTTGCACATATTAAATTTCATATGCTAAACCTATAGTTATGTTCCTCATGCTTTTGTAAATATGTTCTTACTGTTTCCAAATCAATGTGTATGATGATATGTATTACTTGTTCTTTTGTTTTTGTTTCTCTTAACTACCAGTTTTATCACAGAGATATTCATATTTCTCAGTACCCTTGAATGGTTTTATAGGATGTGTGGACAGAATTAGGTCGCCCTTGTGGAATCCATCAGAAGCAGGTGAGCAATTTTGCCTTCTGGAATCTCATGTGATTTTCACAGCAAATTATGAAAAAGGTTCTTAGTCTATAAGGAGCTTCATGATGCGCTCTTGAAAATATATTGTACCTAATGTTTAAATTGTAGCTCCAGAATTTACAGCTACTTAAATTTAATGGATATCTAAGTGGGATGGTTATCTATGTAGAGCTTCCAAGCCTGTAATTGACAACTTGTTCCATGACCTGAATATGAAACTGTACCTTCTAAATTTTCGTTGATTCTAATTTAGTAGATTTTTAATGGGGATGTTTCTTTGGATAAAGCTCTGAAACCTCTGTATGAAAATATAATGGATAAGCTACATGCAGGAACTATATAATATGAACCTGCCATGAGTCAAAGTGCAAACAAAATAAACTAGCTCATAAATGTAAATGTAGCTCAAAGATCAGGTCTCTTTATTTTTTCCTTTTTCTATCATTTTCATGCTTGTGGTTTCTTGAAATTATTGATCTTTTCTCATTTGGTACGGGTCAAAGCCAAATGTACATATTAATTTCTTTACTTATGGTTCTGTTTAATTCCAGAACAAACATGAATAATTTATTTAGATTTTATTCAGGCAAAGAACTTGTGTGGTTCAATCGAGCACCTTTTGGGATTTCAGAAAAACTAAAAAGCTCTATTTTGATACTTATTTGCCTTTAACTAGTTTAAAATTACTCGGGGGGTGGGGGGGTCAAATAGTTTTATATGGTTAATGAGGAATAAACACCTTCTTGAAGACATGTAGATATATTGTCAAAACTATTTGGAACTAAGTAGAGCCTTAGGACGTCAGTTTTGTTTAATCATGGTCAATGTATGAGCGTTGCAGCATTTGATTTTTGACTCCTGAAAATTGCTTTTACAATTCTGTTTGGAAGTTTGTAATTTACACAACTAGGTGGCAGCTAAATTTAGCTCATATTTTTAAGTTATGATGCATGCTTTATTGCTTCTGGGCAGCTGGTGTCTTGTTGTGCCCATCATTTTTTTTATTTATTAAGGTGTGCGCAACTCTTCTGCTACATTTGAAGGATCATTATTTATCTACAACCTTTACTTCTTGCAAGTAAGTTTTTCCATTAATTACTAGAGGAAATAGACCAGATAATAGAAATGATAATGTTGTAAAGTTTACCACTTATGAGTGTCATTAGCATTAATGATAGTTATTTGCATTTTAAATCTTGTAGGAATTCACTTGCTTTTAGTATAGGTATACAAGTTCTGCTAATCTTTCTTAACCAATAAGCTTATTTAAGTGATATAGGTTTTGCTTTATGGATTAAAGTAGGATCCACCAAGAATTTCTTGTTCGTATCAACATAACCATAATCTTCTAAGTTGTGCTAGATTCGTACCCACGACAAGTTCTAGTGATAAAGGAGATTACCATGAAACCTACAAGGAATATTTGGTGGCTACCAAGGTTCACAATCTTGGTATTGGGTATTGTACCAGTTTGTTATCGATATGATATGGTACCAAGTTGTATGATACTAACGCATGGTACACAGAGTGTATCAATATGATATTGATATGCTTTTCTTAATTCTTAAGTTTTTTCAATTTTTTTTGGTTGTTTTATGGTTATTTTAAAGTTTAGGGATCTTTGAAATATGGTTTTAAGCTTGTTTTATTATTATTATTTATTTCAGATTGGTCCCGTGACCATGTGATTACTTGATGGATGCACTTGTAATAGCTAATGATAGGCAACACATGGTTTTTAGCTTGAAAATGCATGTATCAAATAGATTTGAATTTAGGCATGGTAATTTATGACTCAACCCATCAACCTAATTTGCAAATGATCTGTTTTAACCCTCTATTTGGTACAAGGAATGGATTGAAGGAAGAATGGATGGAGGACGAAGGATGGATGAGAGAGAGGATGGATGAATCTTTCATTTATACTTTCATATGTTTGGTGAAACATACAAGAATCGATAGAAATGATTTTCTTCTTTGTTTGGTATAGGAATGCAAGAGAGGATTGATGATATTTATATAACATTTTTATCAAACTATTCTTTGATAAAAATTTTACTATTATCAATTTATAACACTTATACTAAATAAGTAAACAATATATAAACTTAAAATCATTATAATCTATAATTATATTAAAATTATATAAATAGTTAATTTTTAAATTAATTTAATTTAATAAATAAATTATTAATAAATTAATGATATATTATTTATATAAACAACTAGTTAATTTATAATTTAATTTAAGTAATTAATTAATATTATACAAATAATTAATTAAAAATAGTACATAAAAATAGAGAAATAGAAGATAATTCTAATTATTTAATTATAATTATCAAAATTATGTACTAAAATTAAAATAATTAGTAATAAAATTTAATAGTATATGATTAATACTATATATAAAAATATATATAAATAATATGAATGAAAAAATGAAAAAATATTATAGGTTTTCAAAACATTAATGAGGGATAATTTTATCAATGCAAAAATCCATCCATCAATACTTCATCCATTTTTTCTTGCATCCTTCCAATTTGGGAGGATGCAGATTGATAGACTAGGATGGATGGACAATCCTCCTTTTTCATCTATCATTCCTATAACTTTTTGAACCTGGATGGAGGCCATCCATCCTTCCAACCTTATCCATCCCCCCTTTTATAACCCCAACCAAACATAAGGCAAGTAGGTAGACATAAATGAGTTTGGCTCATAAGCAGGTCAATCTGCCTAAATCCATTTATTAAACGGACGGAGTTTAGGTTTAGACCTTTGACTCGTTTGGCCCATTTTAATCCATCTGCTAGATAGGTTGGTCAATATCTGATCCATTCAACCTTTTTGAGACCTGTTTAACCTATTGAAAATCTTCACCAGTTTCTGTCCCATTTAATCTGTTCGGCTTTACTTGTTTAATCTATTAAAAGCTCACTTAGCCTGTCTAAACTGTTTAACTTAATTCGATCTATTTAGTAAATGTGTTATGCAGGTTGGGTTGGATTATTTGTTTAATAAGATTGATTTTAAATCGGAATCTTCGTCATGTTTAATAATCATGTCAAGTTTGGGTTGATAAATTTTTGGGTCAACCAGCATCCAACCTGACATGTATTCGATTTGAACCCACCAGATTGCCACCCCTATTTGAATTACAAAATACATAACCTACAGCTAGGTCCTCGTTGAGTGTCTATGCTATCAGTAAACATCAGAATCTCATTCATAGTCAAGGCCTTGTTCTTAACTCTAACCTAGATATTGTCTCCACCTCAACATACAGTAATCTGGGTCTCGTGGATGGCCACCCTTATATTGATCTTTTGTTAATTAATGGACTTGCCATCCCACCTGAAGTATTGCAGCAGCAAATTTTGATGTATATTGCGGTTAAGGCCATGGAGGGTGCTAGTCACTGGAATACGACACCTCAGACAAAGGATATGGACATGGGTTGTAAGCTGGCTATGCAGAATAGGATATATGACGAGGATCTGGAGACATCCAGCGATGCCACTCTGCATGCTACAGCACTAGCTGTAGTAGTGCTGGATCCTGAACCAACTCGGCGGTTCTGTTTCCTATATATATATTGTTCCATCGTGGGCTTTATGCTCTGTTATAGTCTACATCCTACAGGGCATGAGTGAAATGAAACTCACTAGTGAATGGACTTGGACCATATGGTTGCAAGTCACACACACTTGCCATGTGCGTTGCTACCTCCTTAGCTGCTAGTCGCTTAGACTGTCATTGGCATCATCACTTGTATTGAGAGATGATCTAAACAACTCAGATGGTCTGAGGGCTTGGCAGTTTCAAAATCAGTTTGAATAGGCTCCTTGTCAACCCTTGAAAATAGATATGTAGCTTTCTTTCCTTTCCCTTTCTTGCTACTCTGACGAACTGCTTTCTTAGTTGCCCATGCCTGATTGGTTATGGTGGATAGCTCGATTAGACACACCACTCTGACTGGCCCCATCTCTGTCTGGACAGGGTTTCATGATGACCTCTCAGCATCTTCCTATCATATGTCTAGGTTGAGGCCCCATACATGAAGCCTGCAATCTTGACCAGCTTCTGGTCCCATACATAAAGACTGGCCCCATACATATGCTTGCTCTTATTGTTGGGCATCGACTAGTTGTGAACATAGGAAATGTTGCTCTGTCCACTGCTTTGCGTTCTCCCAGCCACCTTGGCTATGATATTAACCAGTCGAAGAAGTAATCCTAGCTCATCGGGTTCTAATTATTGTTGCTGGCTCTTAAGCCAACCAATCAAGGGTTTCTTGTCATCATATATGAAGTCATTATGAAGTGGGTCATCATAGTGTATATTCTTAAACATTAGTGACCTATAAAATATATGATAATTTATAAAATAATGTAAAAACTATAAATGTGGTCCTAAATATTGCCATATTTTTCATTATTTTTAGTTGAGTTATTTTTATGATATTAAATATTTAAGAATTTGATTATTTACATTGTATTGCAAATAATGGCTGGATTACTTCAGAAATACTTCTAAATTATTTGTAAAGAATACTAAATTTTAATATTTTCTATTTGAAATATTTCTAATTAACTTTGAATAAAAAATAATATTTAATTATGAGTATTTGAAAATATAATTTTTGTTCAGATCAATGTAGAACCCTACTTGGTGTACTACATATACTTTGTTAGTCTAACGCAATGCCTTATTCAGCACTTATTTTTGAAATTTATCGGACTTTTTACTTTGAATTGGGTAGTTATAAACCATTTTCAAGTTAAAAAAAAATGCTGCCAAAAGTAGACAACAAGTAACATGCATATCCCTTAACATACTAACAATTTTTTGTTAATTTTTGAACATTATTTTTATTTGTTTAACCAAATATATATTTTTAATCTAAAATATTATATGATCAGTGAATAATCATGATTTCTTCTTCAATTATGTAGATCATCTTTAAATCTACAGCAAATCACGAACTCATGCCAAAATAAAAAAAAAAATTGACAGCATGTCCCCTTGTTTTAGCAATTTTTAGTGTATTTTAGGCTTAAAAGAAAAAAAAGTGAGGGAATAAGCTTTTTTTTTTTTAAACCTTTTTTCTCATTTATTCTGAGCTGCTGGCCTGCAAAATAACTCCTTTCCCTTTTTTTCTTGATCTCCCACACTCCTAAGGCATCCCAAGGTCCATGGAGTGGAGAAAGTGGTCTGGAAGGCCCTTTCTCCTCTCCCTCTTCAATTATTAGTTCGAAACCAGCAAGAACTGGTCCAAACTGAGTCCACCCAAGCAAAACTAGATGGTTCTGCTCTATTCAAATTGGTTATTACTACCGAGTCCCGAACCAAACTCCCTTATCAACATGGTTCCACGCTAGTTTGATACAGTACTCCTGGAGCTGGGCAGTTTGGGTTGGTTCTGGGAACTTTTGCAGCTACATATAAATAGGCAGCAGTCCTCCCAGGTTTTCTTAGACTTGGAAAATATCTAGATAAAAGGAGAAATAAGATTTGGGATATAGATAACTATATTGACCTCATAGGCACAGCTTACAATTTGAGCGAAATCAAAGAACGAGTCCCATCAACTTTTCCAAAAGTGTTTCTTTTTTTCCCCTTTTTTTCCTAGACAATGTGCCATCATTGAATCATATTATTATATGATTTTTTCAGATAAAAGTGATGTTTCTCTTGTATTTTAGGTTGATCAAATGGTCATACACTCTGCTTCAGATCCTCGTCCTCGAACAACCCTTTGTGGGGATTATTTCTATAATTACTTTTCTCGTGGCCTGGACATTTTATTTGATGGACAGGTATATCTGTTTTTAATTTTGCTTCCATATCAAGTATAACAAATATTAATCTTTTCCATTTCAAATGACAACTTGTAGTTGAATATGCAGACTCATAAAATCAAGAAGTTTGTTTTACACACTAATTTTCCAGGACATTCAGACTTCAATTCCTATATGAAATGCAACTTTGTTATCTATGATGCCCACAGTGAGTATTGTTTCCTTTAAGTCCCTCAAGTTGTTTAGCGCAACTTTGTTATCGATGATTCACTTTCTGTTGCAGTTGAAGGAACCATTCAGCCTGGAAGTACTCCTAAATGTTGCATTACACCTAGCACGAAGTGGGAACAAGTAAAAGTAAGATGCGTCAAAATTTTGCATTCTCTGTAGTGCTCTTTCAGATAGAAACTGATATTTGCAGCTTGCTTTGGGTTAAATATTCTGTATTACGGACCTGCAATTGATGGTTAATGCAGATCTTTAAGGGTCTCCCATTCAATTTTTTCTATTTTAGTAATGATCTATATTGCATGGTGCACCTTAAAGACTCTTAATTTTGCTATGCTTTTTCATTACTCACACGATCTATATAATTTTATGGTCTTCCTGCATGAAAAGAAAATAGAGACACCCACAATGCATTAAAGAATAGCAGAAAATGGCCGAAAAGCTTTTGAACACTGACATTTGTGCATTTTGAGATATCGGGTGATTTGGGTTCTCTAGGAGTATTGGCTTGTTGGACAAACCAATAAGTTATCTACTATCTATCTCCATTTTATAGTGGCCATCCTTATTAATGTTTCTTAACCATTAATTCTTATCAAAGGCTTAGGCCCTATTTGGGATTACTGTTAGTAGTAGAAGTTTTGGAGCTTTTTGAAATAAAACTTTTAGCAAGGTTCGCCATTTTGGTATCAGACCTTATATCGATACCATCTTATAGTATCGGTATGCGGTATGGTACAAGATGGCGAGATGTACGGAGTGTCAGTATGGTACAAAACTGAATATTGGCGGTATGATATGCTATTATGGTATAGTATTGATTGGTACAACAAGCCTTGGCTTTTAGAAAGCAAAGTTTTTGGAAAGCTTTTACAAAAAGTTAATTGCTATTTGGTAACTACATTTCTAAAGTGCTGTCGAACTTTAATGTGTTTGATAACCAGATTGAGAAAATGCTTTTGGTATGACTGTGTAATATTATAAATTAAAATATTATTGTATAGTATAAAATTAGTATATTAGTATAATATAATATAATGATACAATGTGATATAATATCATAATGTCATAAATATTATATAGTATATTATAATAATGTAATATGATAAGATATGATATAATATGGTATAATAATTATACATATTAGAGTATTTTTCTATAGTACAATATTATATTATATTGTAATTGTGTAATATGTTATTGGAATATAATGTAATATAATATTATATTATATTTATTATGATCTAATGTAATTTTATAAGATATGATATGATATACTATATTTATAGTATAATAATATGATATGATATGATAAATATAATATAATATACTAACATAGCTAATGTCAGTTAATGGTTATAATACAATATTTTGTTATAAAGAATTATAATTATTATTATTACATATTAATATATATTATTACATAGTATAATATTTTTATGGTACTTGTTTGCAGGCATTTTGGTCACTATAAAAATATTATTAAAGCCAAAATAGTAAACCTTTTTAGCATTCTACCAAAGCCAAAATAGCTTCTAGACTTTTTGCCAAGCACCACTATACCATCCAAAAGTCCTTTTGGAGGGCTAGAAAGCACTTTCTAGCCCTCCAAAAGCTTTGCCAAATGGACCTTAATCGTGCTTTCTAGCTCTCCAAAAGCTTTGCCAAATGGGGCCTTAATCGTCGGTTCAGGAATCCTTATGCTAGTCTAATCCAAAAATAAAAGGTGGATCAGTTATTTTTAAGCCAATTATGAGATGAATTATAATATACCTGGAATTGTTACTGGAATAATAGCTAATTTTAAAGCTTTAGTGCTGCATTTTAGTACAGTCTTGGTCCAACAACTTGGGTTCCAACCACCCATGTTCAGAGTGCTAAGTAGCTAGTGACAAGTTGATCTCTTTTAAGTATAGCTCTATCTGAGAATGCAATTAATGCTTAAAAGAAATTGATCTATGTTCATCTATATTAGGAGATCCTTGGGGATGGTGGTCGTGCTGCAATCCAAACACAAGGTTCCATGAATAATCCTTTTGGATCAACTTTGGTTTATGGATACCAGAATGTGGCTTTTGAGGTGATAAATGCATGACCTTTGCATTTGTTATGTTTTCATGTTAAATATTATCCATTTTATCCATCATGAACATATTGATTTTTAAAAACTAGAACTTCTATCTTTTCGATTGTTGATCCAGGTAATGAAGAATGGGTATATAGCTACTGTAACTCTCTTCCAGTCATGAGGTAAGTTTATGTGTATGTTATAGTGTCTTGCATGCGTTGGTTTTTTTGTTATTTATTGGATTTATTAGCTAATAATTGCTAAAATGTTATCTGCTGTGTCTAAGTCGTAGTTCCATTGTTCTTCACATAGGAAGTCTTTTTTTGAGGGTGTGTTAGCCTTTTGTAGTTGATATCATGAAGAAAGGATTATCTTCTTACTTAGATGTTTCTATTTTGATTTGTCTGAGGAGCTATGCTGATTGTGATTGGTGTAAATCGACACTCTGTTCTGAATATGCTAGTCGTTCTTGAATTATGCTCTGTTCAGTTATTTTTTCTCATGGTGAATTCTAGAGTTTATAGGATATAGAGATTTTCTAATATGTAAAGAATGAGCAGTTATTAACCTTCCAGTTAATTCAAATCACACCCATGAAATTACCTGGTCAAAGCATTTTGTCCACACATCTGTGAACTGCCCTATGCTTCTCTTCAAAAAATACTGGAAGCTTCCTGTAACTTTGATCTGATCAACAATTGATCTCAGTAGTTTCTCATTATGAGTAATGCAATCTGCAGAACCAACAGTTCTATGCATGAACAGATTGATTGGTACGAACTACTCTGCTCCTTTGAATCGTTTCCATTTGCTCTTTGGAACTGCCCATCAAATGTGTGATTAAGGAATCTCCTGAGCTACATAGGATTTAAGAGATTATAGAGAAATCACATGTAATACAGGTAAAAAGCATTGAGGGAGAAAGCTTGTACTATGGAATATGCCTTTTACTACTCTGACAAAGACATAAGTGAGATGCCATAAGCATCTTTTTGTTTCCAAATTTTGAGAAATATTAAGCTGAGTCCTTTTAATATCTTGATTACCAAATTTTTGGTTACATGAATTGCATGAGGAGAGAGATGTATAAATCGTAAAGATCCTTTTTTCCATGCTGTTAAAAAATAGTGGCTATTTAAAAATAGAAAAGTTAAAATTGTCATGGATTTAAAAATCAAAAAAAAAAATCAGATTTATTTAAAATCATTTATGAAAAAGATATGATTAGTTATGTTTGAATATCTTATTGTTTTCTGTGGATTATTTCTATAGATGAATTACATGCAGCATAGTATGAGATACTAGAAAAGCATGATTTAATGGGTCATGCTTATCCTCATCATTATGCATTACCATGACAAGATTTCACAGAATATCCAAGCATTGATAAAAGAGAAATAGTTGTCACTTAGACAAACATAGTTGTGTCTGGGGAAAAATAAATATTGGCTTGGCTTTAGTTGCATATGCTTTGTTCCCTTCAAAATCTTAGTTGGCATGCTTGCTGTTGTGAAACATGTTTAAGTGAATGAGATTCCATCCATCCACATCTTAAAGATCATGTTTCATGCTTTTATTCAGCTTAGTTAACTATAATGCACATCTTAATTGCATAAAACAAGTTGAAACAGCTGTGATCGATGAAAACATACAAGTTTTAGCCAGTGTTTCTGAATTTTATTTTGCTTAAGCACAGTAGTTCAGCATTTTGGACTATTTAAAATTCTGGAGGTTCTGTTCAGAATGAATTGCTTCAGTTAGAATTTTTCACATGGGGCCTCTTATTCTAGTGCCTTTCATTTTAGTGTTTTGGTTGTGTTTCTACTTCTGCTTGGTCCCCTCCACCTCTCCCTCTCCCTCTCCCTCTATCTATCTCTATCTCTCCTCTCTCCCCCGGCACACATACATTTCCATCGTTCTTGTCTCATAGAAGTTTAATAAGATTTTTCCTTTTTTTCACTATCATTTTAGCATCTAGGATCTGTCAGAGTAATATCAGTGGGAAACACTGTCTGGGTTTCTGGGGGCTGAGTTATGATGGCCTTTATGTGAAGTTGTAAGGTCATCCTTAAAAGGTGAAGTAGATCTATTATCTCAGTCACTTTTCTTCTCCCCTCTTTGTACACTAGTAGATTTCTTGTTCAAGTTTTGTCCCACTTGACAATTTGCCCCAATATATATGGATTCAATTGGTTCTGGTTTTTCCTCTTTTCACATTATTTGATTAAATAATCAGATGAATACTGTTTGAAGATTTGATCAAGAACTGATCTACATCAGACCAGACCAGTGTCAAAGCTCGATGGACTTTCTCATATTTCTAACATGATGTGTGATTTGAATACTTCGATCTCATTATTTCTGGTTTAGCAGCCGAAGTGAGAACATGGAGGCATCAATGATTTCATATAGCTGGTTTAGCGAAGTAAATGGATATTCTGTATAAGTTCAATGAGTTCATGGCTTTTATGAAGGACCCAACCAATGAATGTGAAAATGTTGAAGTTCCACCAGCTGAAGATAGTGGTGGCAGGTCCAATAAGCTAAAATCAAACAAGCAATCTGATTTAAATACCTGTTCATGGAGCAAATGGAGACTGTAAGGCTTTAGCCATTGGAGGTCTATAAAAGAGTCATTCAAGATCCTGATCATGGGTTCAGAATGTCAATCCATGAACAAGTGCCACCTGTTATATGATTTCATATATTTTAGATTGTAATGAAACAGAAGGTTTACTCTATCCAGTGGTTGAATACGTATCTTGTCATCAATGATCTTGGCATTGCGGAGTACCCATCTGATGGTCTGATTGCAAGAAAGCCTGATGTAGGTCTTCAACATCAAAGCATCTAATGATAAGGCATGAAAGTAAAGATCATTACAATGGCTTTTTTTATATGAGATAGATGGCATGGAAGGAAATTGATGTGACTAGATCTAAAAGTTACCCAAGATTTAACTTTTCAGACTTAATTGCATCTACTTATTATAGATGTCATAACTTGATATATTTGGGAATCTATTTGACCAGATCTAAAAGTTGGATCTATGATTAAATCTTAGTTATGTTTAACTAGTTCAAGACATGGTTAACCTATTTAAAACATAACCCATTTTTGTTCTGTTTAACCCGGCATGGTTAACTTGTATAATCTATTTAAATCTATTTAGTTGGTTAAAAATCCACTTAACCTATTTAACCCGTTTAATTTGATTCAAACTATTTAGTAAACAAGTTATGTGGATCAAGTTGGATCACTTGTTTAATAAGCAGGTTTTTGATCTGTTTAATAAACAAGTTGGGTTCAGGTTGTCAAATTTTTTGACCCAACCTATATCCGACCTAACCTGATCGGATCATCACCCCTAGCTTAAACAAACTTATTATAGCTCAAAGGTTCTTTGAAAGGCATCTTGGATGTAATTTACCTTTTCTCTTGCTTTCTCGAATAACCTATTTATTCCATATCAGATGTATTTTATTATATATTTTAGATTAGTTGTTGGTTTCTCGAGGTTCATGGACTTGTATATATGTAGAGCAAGGTCCTCCCTAATAGGTGAAGATTTAATAAAGCTTAAGTTTCTTGTCTCTATCATGGATTTTGGTTAAATCTATTTTTCGTGTCCTTGATCTCCTCTATCATCGACTAAAAAGTCAATTAATGTGGTGGTATCACCTTTGATACCACTTGTTGGAGTAGATCCCTCAATTGCAGAATATGTATCACCTATCCAAGATCACAACAATAATGAAAAGAGAATGTTGATACCACACGAGAAAAGAAAGAATAAAGAACCACAAATAAATACAATAAAATATACGTGGGTTTGGCCTCAAGCCTACTTTTACGAGGCGTGCAAACTTCATTATGAGAGAAAAAATTAAATAAATACAAGAGGAACTTACCACTCAACCCTTATACAAGAATCTCTCAACAAAAAGCCCCAAAACCCTTACAAAAGTTCTCTGAAACCTCTCAAGAAGCCTCTCAGTACCTTCAGGACGTCACCAGCTCTTCGATGCAACAAATTGTTAGTCAATCGGAGTTGTATAGACTTCAGAAATTCTAAAATTAGTAGAAAATCTAGTTCCAAACATATTCGAGAATCATTTTGGACTGTCCGATCGTGATCGGCTCGGACCAGAGCCGTCTAATCGCGCAATAACAATCTCAGATCTGTTCGGATCAAGCCTGGACCGTTCGATCGTGACTGGCTTGCTTCTGAGCCATCGGATTGTGATGCGGTCTACTAGAAATCTCATAAATAGTGCAAAATCATATGACACATGCTTGGCTGGTCCATTGGACCGTGCAAAACCATTAGAAATGGCCTGTCGGTCCATGCTGTGTGCATGGACCGCATGATGGGCTTGGGCACCTACTGGGCCTGTGCACCCGCACTGCCCATGCCTACGTGGCCCACAGCATGGACCGCGTGATGGGCCTAGGCACCTGTTGGGCCTGTGCGCACCCGCACTGCCCATGCCTACGTGGCCCGCACGCACCCTCGTGTGCTTGGGCCGGCCTATGATGCGGCTGGCCTAATGCTGCTATGCGCTGTTGGGCCGGGCCTGCGCTGGCCTATGGACCCCTTCGACGGCCCGTGGGCCATGCCACTCGCTCTGGCGCTCCCTCACGCGTATCTTCTCCATTTGGACTCCGTTCGGATTGTTCTTGGGCTTGTTGGATTCCGTTCATCGTCTTGGACCTCGTTCTAGACTTATTATGGACCAAGTCTCGAGGTGTTTTCCTCAATCTCCATCTCGACTTGATATTCGGTCTATCTCTCTGAGAGCTTGTAATCCATCTCGCTTTCATGTCCTAGGGCATGCTTGTTGTTTTATGGATTGACAAATATGGAAGTCAAGCTAGGCCGCTCGATCCCACTTTCGTCATAGGCTGTCCACTTTGATCAAAGACCTGCTCGGGGGTCTTCTATGGCAATAAAAACTTCTCTGTGACATCGTCTGTCAACTTCCCGAGTCTCCTGTCATGTGTCGGATCCACATCCACATGGAGCTCCACCTCGCACTGGGCTTCTCGTCATGAGATAGTATTCTCCATATTTTCTTTCTCTAATCACCATTCTACTGTCATGTATGATCTTCAGGATTCCTCTATCAGCTTTTTATCTAAAGCCGGTCGAATCTAGTCTGCTCAGTGAGATTAGATTCTCTTAAAGCTGGGTATGTATCAGATCTTATCTTATTTTTTTTACTACATCATGAAGCTTCATGTTAACTATCCCGTTTTCCTTGATCTCATAGCTCGATCTGTCCGGCAGGAACATAGTGAAGGAAAAAATCTTGTTTCTCGGATCAGGTTCGTTCAGATCTGATTGGATCAAGAGAGATTTTTCAAAAATTTTTCTTTAACATCCTAATCAGATCTGAGACTCTTTAGATCTAATCTTATTGATCTGATAAAATAAAATAAAATAAAATAAAATAAAATAAAATAAAATAAAATAAAATAAAATAAAATAAAATAAAATAAAATAAAATAAAATAAAATAAAATAAAATAAAATAAAATAAAATAAAATAAAATAAAATAAAATAAAATAAAATAAAAATAAAATTAAATCTAATTTAATTGTATCTTTATTTTGGGTAATCCAATTATCCTGTGATGGTCTCGATGTTTGTCTGAGGTTCTGGACGTAGCCACGCAAGCGCCTGGCCTCTATCGGTATCCACTCGAGCAGGATCTGGAGATCTTCTCAATCAATCCTCCAAAAATCAGATCTAGATCTGATCTTGAAGGTCTTCAAAAACTTTTTTGAAGAACAACTGTTGTTTCTTGCAGCAGTGTTACCTTCTTCCTTTCCTGTCGTCTTTTACTTGCTTGGATTGCACCTAACTCGTGCCCAAAACCTCTTGGGTGTGGAGAGGAGAGAGAGGACTAGAAGGTGGCATGGAGGGAGAAAAGCTTTGTGGCGTGGGTGAAAGGGAGAAGCTCTCTATTCTAGGTGCAGATAGGGTTTATATAGATCCTACTGCGCCATGCAGTGCCACATCATTCCGACCAATCACGGTCCTTTGTGCAATCAGATCTAAATCTGATTGGTGGGATGATATCATCTGATCTAATCAGATTAGTCCCTCAAAACTCTCCTTAGATGGTGCCAAGATTGGGTCAAACAAGTCTTCTTGGCGCCATATAGTTTGATTCCTTGAAGCAACTGGAGTCTCAACTGTATGGGACTCCAAATTTTATCCCCTTGCCTGTCTGCTTTTTAGCAGGGGGACAAGGGCCAAAGTTCTCTCCTATGGGTGTATGATACATGGGTAGATATCTAAGTGTCAAAGGTCAACATTTGACCAAAGTCCAAAGGCAAGATTTAGCAGGTGATGAAAAATGACAGGTGTTGTCTCAAATTTATTTCATAAATTAAGACAATCTTTTTCTGACCTGGACAAGCTTCAGTCAGACCAAGGTTCCTGAGTGAGTCCAAACACATTTGGCTTAGTCGAGACAAGCTTTAATGATTGTTAAAAAAGAACATTAGGCTCAATCGTGTGCTAGCATGATTTCTTTGAACCTAATTGAATCTAATTCAAATCAATTGAACTGAGTTAATCCAATTGATGATATCCAGATCCAAACTCTTGTTTGTGTGATCTAGTTAGGTTCAGTTCTGTATGGTAATGGGATATATCGCGATCTCTATCATCGATATCATCGAAATACCTTCCGATGGATCAGAATTTTTTTAATTCAGACAACCAGAATGATCGATCATCCAAATCATTCTAATTGCTTCCAAAATCCACCAGTGACACCTAGTAGTATTTGGTGGCAACCCATCAAAACTGAAAATGAACCTCTCGGTGCAGCTACCTATGTGATTAAGTTCTTCTATCTTGAGCCCCAATTCGATTAGGGTTAAGGTGAACTCGTCAAACCCTAATTTCTGTCATATGATTTAATCATTTGATTCAAGTCCGATGTGAAAATCTTGATAGAAATTCTTTCTATTATTTCTCTGCCATGGTTATGGACTTATGGACTTGATTCTCATTATCATCATAGGGCTGCTCATCTACCGAGGTAGATAGATTTTCTCTTGATGCAATCCAATTTCTACAATGAACATGCTATAGTCAACATACACCTCAGGGTTCCGAATGGCTAGAAGACCGAGTCATGGTGTAGTCAAACTATAACACCCTCAAGGTGAACTACCGATGCACCTCAGGTCAAAGAACCAGACACACCACTGCAGCTTCGAGTCAGTCATCGACGAGAAGGTAGACTTTCTTATGACTGCTCGAGGTGGTCACGCTCAGTGCCCTCGTTCTCTAATGAGTACCTGTACTCTTGCTTCGGTGTCTCTACACCGTAGACTCAAGACTCATCTACTATAAAAAAGCGATTGTACACCAACCTTTCGGATCAATCACCATCCTCATGATGATCCTACGGTCAGGAGCATTTTATGAGTTAATAATAAAAATTATTTGTCTTAAATTTTCAACTCTTGAAAATAAGAATTATCATTACCATTAACTCAAGGGATGTATCACAGACACTAAATACATATTTATGATAGAAAATAATCCATTTTATTATTTATAGTCAAAATTATAATTTTGCCCCTAGAAGTGTATTACAAGTGTCAGCCAATTCTAACTTTTAGGCCACACATATCTAACAAACTTTCACTTGACTTAAAGCGAATTGGCTACAAATCTAAGTTTCATCTTCTCAAGGTGAGCTTCGATCTTCTGCTGGTCCAACGGCTTTATAAGTAGGTTCGCTGCATTGTCTGCGGAGTCGACTCTCTTGATCTCGACGTAACCCTTCTAGAGGTAATCGCGGATGAGGTGATATCGCCGCTCGATGTGCTTGAATTTCTGGTGAGACCTCGGCTCCTTAGCAAGGGCTATGGTGCCATTGTTGTCACAGTATAGAGAAATGACATCTGATGGCATCACTTCGATTTTGATGGCAAACTTTTTATACCAGAATGCCTCCTTCGTAGCTTCTGATGCAGCGATGTATTCTGCTTCCATGGTGGAATCTGCTATCACTGTCTGCTTGGAACTTTTTCAACTGACAGCACCACCATTACATACAAACAGACTTTCAGATGTCGACTTTCGATTATCTACATCGGACATAAAATCCGAGTCTGTATAACCCCTGGACTTGAAGTTCTCCATTATCAAAGACCAACAACATATCCTTAGTTCTTCTCAAGTACTTAAGAATGCATTTCATAGAAGTCCAGTGTTCTTCAGCTGGATTCGACTGATATCTGTTTGTGACACTCACAGCATGGGCTATATCAGGTCGTGTACATAACATGGCATACATGAGGCTCCCTATTGCTGAAGCATAAGGGATCTTGGTCATGCGTTCTATTTCCTCATGTGTGCTAGGGCACATCTTCTTGGAAAGATGAATGCCATGTCTGAAGGGTACCAAACCTCTCTTAGAGTTTTCCATGCTAAACCTCTTTAGCACTTTCTCTATGTACATCTTCTGTGAAAGTCCTAGCATCCTATTCGGTCTATCCCTATAGACCTTAATTCCTAGAATAAAGGATGCTTCACCTAGGTCTTTCATGGAGAATTCCTTTAGACAACCACATTTTAACTGATGGTCAACATGGGAATATCATTTCCAATAAGGAGGATGTCATCCACGTACAATACGAGGAAGACAACAGCGCTCCCACTGATCCTTTTTGAAAGACACATGGTTCCTCTTCATTTTTGATGAAACCAAATAATTTGATCACATCATTAAAACGAGTGTTCCAGCTCCGAGATGCTTGCTTAAGTCCATATATGGACCTTTGCAGCTTGCAAACCTTGTGATCAGTATCACTGGATGTGAAACCTAGTGGCTGTTCCATATAGATATCTTCCTCAAGATATCCATTTAAGAATGCCATTTTTCACGTCCATTTGCCATATTTCATAATCGAAATAGGCTGCAACAGCAAGCAATGTGCGGATGGATTTTAGCATAGCTACTGGCAAAAAGGTATCCTGATAGTCAATGCCTTCATGTTGACTATAACCTTTTGCCACTAGTCTAGCCTTGAATGTCTCCACATTTCCATCTGCACCAATCTTTCTCTTGAAGATCCATTTACACCCAATAGGTACTATACCTTCTGGTGGATCTACCAAGGTCCAGACTTGGTTTGAGTGCATCGAGTCAATTTCTGACTTCATTGCCTCTAAGCCATTTCTCAGAGTCGATATCTGATATCGCCTCGTTGTAGGTTTTGGGATCATCACCATGAGCACCATTACCTACGAGGAACATTTTCTCTATTTTCTCTGAAATAATACCTAAGTATCTTCTCAGGGGGACGGAAAATCCTTTTCGATCTACGAGGTGGAGGAGGTAGTGTTTGTATTGGCTCAACCTGATTTGGTTCCATAGGGTCCTTAGCTCGTTGCTCTTGTGAGACTTTCTCCTCGAGCTTGATCTGCTTTTCAATGCCGCCTATCTTGAATAAACTATTTTTTCAAAAAAAATGGCATGTCGACTCACAATCACATTGTGGTCTTCTGGAATGTAGAAATAATATCCTAATGACTCTTTAGGATATCCTATGAATCGAGCTCTAAAGGACCTAAAGTCTAACTTATCCGCTTGTTGTCTTTTGACATGAGCCGGACAACCCCAAATTCTTAGATGACTCAGACTTGATTTCTTACCATGCCATATCTCATACGGTGTGGTAGGAATGGTTTTAGAGGGAACCTTATTTAGTAAATATATAGTAGTTAACAGACTATGTCCTCCAAAAAAATCATGGAGGTTTGTGAAGCTCATCATGGATCGGACTATATCTAATAGGGTCTGGTTCCTCTGTTATGAAATTCCGTTGAGTTGAGGTATTCCAGGTAGAGTCCATTGAGAGACTATACCATTTTGTTTTAGATAGTTCAGAAATTTCCGACTAAGGTATTCACCTCCTCGATTTGATCGAAGAACTTTAATGGATTTTTCAGTTTGCTTTTCAACTTTATGTCTGAATTTCTTGAACTTTTCAAAGGTTTCAGACTTGTGTCTCATAAGATACACGTACCCATACCGAGATAAATCATTGGTAAAGGTTATGAAGTAGTCAAAGTTGCCTCTAGCCGGCACATCAAATGGGCCGCACACATCAGTATGTACTAGGGCAAGTAGATCTGTGGCCCTTTCCCCATATCCTACAAAAGAGAGCTTAGTCATTTTGCCTTGAAGACAATGATTCACAAATTGGATATGACTCGGAAGTCAACATGGACTCAATAGCCCATTTTTCTCCAATTTGTTAACCCTATCTTTTGCTATATGATCTAGCCTTAGGTGCTATAGATACCTATCGTTTGGACTATCCCTGGATCGTTTTGATCTTATGGCATTCACATTTTGCTCGATATTAAAGACATACATCAGTATGTAACTGATAAGAGACCGTTAATAAGGAAACCATTTGCAATTTTATTTCTTTCATAAAGAATGTTACAATGGTCCTTTAAGAAAACTAATTACATAACCTTCTTATGCTAAACATGAAATATAAATCAAATTCCTGCTTGCAGTAGGCACATAATAACAATCCCTAAGTACTAAATTTAAGCCAGACGGTAGTCGAAGAGGGTAGGTTCCCATGGCCACAGCAGCAATCCTTGCTCCATTTTCGATGCATAGGGTCATCTCACCATCCCTTAGCCTCTTGCTATCCTCAAGATCCTGCATGGAAGTGCACAAATGAGCACTAGAACTAGAGTCAAGCACCCAACTAGATGCAGAAGAAACCGTAAGATTAGATTCAATAACGAGCATACCTCCAGAAGGACTTGTTTCCTACTTATTCTTCAGGATGGCCATGTATGTAGGGCAGTTCCGCTTCCAGTGGCCATCAGCATTACAATGGAAACACTTTTCTTTGTTAGCGGTCTTCTTCTTCAGCTCTGCCTTCTTTTTCTTTCCTTCTTCCACCTTTTTTTTCACTTTTTTTTTTCCAAAAAACTTTCTTTTGGAAGAAGTCCGTTTCATAGCAAACACTGAGCCTTTAGAACCTTTCATAGAAAGCTCAACAGTAATCAGCATATTCATAAGCTCGGTCAGAGTATTCTGAAGTTTATGCATATGGTAGTTCATGATGAATTGCCCATATACATCAGTCAAGGATTGCAGAATTATATAATTTTGCAGATCCTATTCTAACTTCACTCCGAGCTTCTCAAGTTCTTCCAAGTCCTTGATCATCATCAAACAATGATCTTGGATTGATTGCCCATCATGCATTTTAGCCTTAAACAGTCATTTAGTGACTTGATATTTGGCTGTGCGACTCTGTTCACCAAACAACTCTTGCAGGTGAGCCAATATTTGGCGGATAGTTTTGATATCTTCATGTTGACATTGAAACTCATCAGACATCGAGCCCAACATGTAGTATCTGACTTTATTATCTTCATCCATCCATTTGTCAAGAGACGTTCTCTATTCAGCGGACGGACGAGCTGGTAAGATGGGGGGATCCTGGTCCAATATATGAGTCAACTTTTCGAAATCTAAAACAATTTTGAAGTTCCAGAGCCAATCTTTGTAATTGGGTTTGGTCAATCTATGGGTGTCTAGGATACAGGCTAGTGGATTGGACGCAGACATTTTTCTTTTTCCTATAAAAAGTCAAAGTTTCTTGTTAGATTTTATAACTAAGATTTGACCAATTTGTTTAGGGGTTTGATTTTTAAACAAATTAGCTCCTATTTTCTTGGATCCCTACACTCCCTTTGTAGAGATGCAAAAATCTCCACGATTACTGATTTCTAGTGGATGGTGCAGTCCTACAAACTGACTCATCATCTCACCTAACAGTTATTGGTGATGGGTTAGCCAATGAGTGAACAACTCTTGTCCAATGATTCTCTAATCATGGTGCACCCAGGCTTGGTCTCTAATTCATGAATTTCACCATGTCCGGAATATTGATCCACTCCTTAGTTAAGTCAGACCCACCATTTGCACAGATTTGATTCCTAATTGGGTCTCTCACCGTATCCGAAATATTGAGCCCAATCCATCCTCCTAGCCATAGCATCCAATGCCTAATAGACATGGTTGCGTCTTCCTGGTGCAACTGAACCACTATGATCCAGTTGAGAACAATCAACCTCGGGAAGGGCCCGCACATCTACAATGGTGGAAGACCTTAGACTTAATCTTTTCTTAGGAAGAATTTGATTTAGGTCTCATTAAACTAGACTTGACATAGTCATAACAATTATGACTAACCTAGTGGCATGGGTTAGCTCGGATTATTGAGCCACCTTAGATCAAGAACTAAGTCAACAAATATGGCCAGGTAAGTGAGATCGGATGGAAGGGATATGCCATTAACTCGATAAGAACGCATTCGAGTCGAGTAGCTCCCAATTGAAAATCAGTCGGTCATATCTGCCAAACTTACCTTAGACACCAAATTGTTGAGCCAGAACCAATCGAATTAGCCTACAATCCAGACTCTAACCATTGAGCCTAATTAGGTCTTAATTTGATCGATCACTCATGTGACTCGATCTTGACCTAGACTTAATCCTATTAGGCTGGTCAATTTAAGCACTCTTGATCCTATCTAACCAACTCTTGATTCGGTTTGATCAACTGCTAGACCTAATTGAGCTACCCAAGTTCGAACCCAATTTTATGAATGTCTTAGATTTGAAAATTCTCAATTTTAGATTAATATGTTTAATAATCTTAATTCTTAATTAAGTTTAGGGTTCATAAACAAAATATGTATATAAAATTCTAGGATTTCAGGATCTAGGATTTTGTAGAAAATAAGTTTTAGATTTTTGATTAAGGACGAACGTGCAGCACCCCTACACATCACAAGAATACCCCATCGAATGGGAGGAGAGGGCCTTTAAACCCTACTTCGTTCTTATGATCGAACGGCCAAGGGGAATGTCTTAATCAGAAACATGATAAATCTACAAAACTAGTTAGATCTACATCATATATCACATATATAAAAATTGATTTAACTGAAAACATATTTTGCATACAACTCATGTATCATATCATGCATGCTTTTAGATCTAAATTATCTCATAAACATCTAAAAAATAAGATCATATCAAATTAAAATTTATTCTAGACAATTTTGTAGAACTAGTCTAAACATACGTCTATCATATCTCATATGAATAAATTAAATTTATTTTCTATTTTTTAGATCTCATTATAATATTTACAATATCAGAAAATAGTAAATAAATAGATTTAAAAATTATAATTAATCAAATTAAAATTATGATAATATTAGACTATACATAGAATAATACTATTCCTAATCTAGTCATGCATCTCATATAATTTAGATTTAGATTATTTAATTTTTAATTTTCTGATTTCAGATCTAATCATATCTCATGTAACATCTGAAATTATTTAATTATCAGATAAAAAAAATTAAAATCAGATCTAATGAATTTTGGAATCTAGTTCTGATATCAGTTGAAGAAAAAAATCTTATTTTTCGGATCAGGTTCGCTCAGATTTGATTGGATCATGAGGGATATTTCAAAAATTTTCTTCTAAGATCCTAATCAGATCTGAGACTCTTTAGATCTGATCTTATTGATCTGATAAAATAAAATAAAATAAAAATTAAATTAAATCTAATGTAATTGTATCGTTATTTTGGGTAATCCAAGTATCCTGTGATGATCCCGATGTTTGTCTGAGGTTCTGAACGTAGCCATGCAAACGCTTGGCCTCTACCGGTATACACTCGGACAGGATCTGGAGATCTTCTTCTCAATCAATCTTCCAAAAATCAGATCTAGATCTGATCTTGAAGGTCTTCAAAAACTCTTTTGAAGAACAACCGTTGTCTCTTGCAGCAGTGCTGTCTTCTTCCTTTCCTGTCGCCTTTCACTTGCTTGGATCTCACCTAACTCGTGCCCAAAACCTTTTGGGCGTGGAGAGGAGAGAGAGGACCAGAGGGTGGCGTGGAGGAAGAAAAGCTTTGTGGCATGGGCTAAAGGGAGAAGCTCTTTATTCTAGGCGCAGATAGGGTTTATATAGATCCTACTGCGCCACGCAGTGCCACATCATTCCGGCCAATCATGGCTCTTTATGCAATTACATCTAAATCTGATTGATGGAATGACATCATCTGATCTAATCAGATTAGAGTCTCTCAAAACTCTTCTTAGATTGCGCCAAGACTGGGTCAAACAAGTCTTCTTGGCGCCATCTAGTTTGATTTCTTGAAGCAACTGGAGTCCCATCTGTATGGGACTCCAAATCTTATCCTCATGGGGCGTACGCCTCCCTAGGCGTGCACCCCTTGCCTGTCTGCTTTTTAGCAAGGGGACAAGGGCTAAGGTTCTCTCCTATGGGTGTATGACACATGGGTAGATGTCTGACACATAGATAGATGTCTAAGTGTCAAAGGTCAACATTTGATCAAAGTTCATAGACAAGATTTAGCAGGTGACGAAAAATGGCAGGTGTTGTCTCAAATTTATTTCATAAATTAAGACAATCCTTTTCTGATCTGGACAAGCTCCAGTCAGACCAAGTAAAGATTCCTGAGTAAGCCCAAACACATTTGGCTCAGTCGAGACAAGCTTTAATGATTGTTAAAGGAGAACATTAGGCTCAATCGTGTGCTAGCATGATTTTCTTGAACCTAATTGAATCTTATTCAAATCAATTGAACTGGATTAATCCAATTGATGATATCCAGATCCAAATTCTTGTTTGTGTGACCTAGTTAGGTTCAGTTCCATATGGTAATGGGATATGTCGTGATCTCTATCATCGATATCATCGAAACACCTTCTGATGGATCAGAACTTTTCTGATTCTGACTAGTATGATCGATCATCCAAATCATTCTAATTGCTCCCAAAATCCACCAGTGACACCTAGCAGCATATGGTGGCAACCTATCAGAACTGAAAGTAAACCTCTCGGTGCAGTTTTCTGTGTGATTAAGTTCCTCTCTCTTGAGCCCCGACCGGATTAGGGTTAAGGTGATCTCGTCGAACTCTAATATCTGTCATGTGAATTAATCATTCGATTTAAGTCCAATATGAAGATTCTAATAGAAACTCTTTCTATTATTTTACTCTGTCATGGCCATGAGCTTTATGGACTTGATTCTCATGATCATCATAGGGCTGCTCCTCTTTTATCGAGGTAGATAGATCCCTTATTGGTGCAATCTAATTCCTACAATGAACATGCTATAGCCAACATACATCTCAGGGTTCCGAATGGCTAGAAGATCGAGTTATGGTGTAGTCAAATTATAACACCCTCAAGGTGAACTACCGATGCACCTTAGATTAAAGAACCAGACATACCACTGCAGCTTCGAGCCAGTCATCGATGAGAAGGTAGACTTCCTCATGACTGCTCGAGATGGTCACGTTCAGTGCCCTCGTTCTTCGAGTACTTGTATTCTCACTCCGATGTCTCTACACCGTAGACTCAAGACTCATCTACCTTAAAGAAACGATCGTACACCAATCTTCCGGATCAATCACCATTCTCATAATGATCCTACGATCGGAAGCATTTTATGAGTTAATAATGAAAATCCGTATCTTAAATTTTCAGCTCTTGAAAATATGAACTATCATTATCATTAACTCAAGGTTTGTATCACAGACACTTTCAAATACACACTGTGATAGAAAATAATCCATTTTATTATTTATAGTTAAAATTATAATTTTGTCCTTAGAAGTGTATTATAAGTGTCAGCCAATCTGGCTTCTAGGGTACATATATCTAACACATAGTGTCCTTACTGGTCTTCAGAGTCAAATAGCTCTTTCTGCAACATACATGATGGGAACAAGTAGAATCCATAATCCATTGAGAGGAAAAAATAGATATCTCATCAATTATAGAAGAACATCATCATTGTCTTTTGTATCGCTATTGGCTATCGCCACAATAGCTTGCATCCAACTTGAGTTGAGGGCAATCTTTGATACGATGCCCCAATTCGTCGCATCGGTAGCATATGATCTTGTTGGGGTCCCTCATCGTGGATCTGGATTGTCCTCGCGATCCTCTGTCACTTCATCTACTGCCACTTGCTCCAGAAACCGCCAAAGTTGAGCTACTGCCCTCTGAGCTCGAAACTCGGTTCTTCCTCTTGAAAATCTCGTTATGGAGAATTGTTGCAGTGACCTCGTCCATCTTGGTGGTGCTCTTTCCCACCAAAAGAGCAGTCACTAAGGACTCATATGAAGGGAGAAGCGATGCTAGTAAGACTAATGCCTTGGTCTTCTCCTTAACTTTCTCGCCAATGCTGAGGTCGGTGAGGATCTTCTGTAAGATGGATAGATGCTTCTGCACGCTCTGACCTTCATCCATCCGTAGCTAGTAAAACTATCTCCAAAAGAATAGTGTATTGGTGAGCGATTTTGCTATGTACAACTCGAGTTTTGACCACCGCACCATTGGAAAAGTCTTGCCAAGTACATGAATCACCACCTCATCTATCAGGTACATGCGGATAATACTCACCGTCTGCATCTGTAGCCGCTCTTAGGTTCTCTTCTCTATGGTGTCCGGCTTGTTTTCATTCAAGAGAGCGTCGATCAATCCATGTTGGATGAGCACATTCTTTATCCTCACTTATCACAAGAAAAAAATATGTTTTTCATTGAACCGGTTGATCTCCATCTTGATTGTGCTTATCTTCTTCTAATCTTGATCAACACCACTTCTGTTTGGATCGCTTAAAACCACTTGTGCATGGCAGGCTTTGATACTAGTTGTGGCATCATCAGGCTTTGATACCACTTGTTGTGGCATCACTAAGCTTTGAGACCATTTGTTGGGATAGATCCCTCAATTGCGGAATAAGGATCATCCGCCCAAGATCACAACAATGATGAAAAGAGGGTGTTGATACCACACGAGAAAAGAAAAAAGAAAGAACTACAAACAAACATAACAAAATACACATGGGTTTGGCCTCAAGCTTAACTCCACGGGGCGTGCAAACTTCACTATGAGAGAGAGAAACTCAAACAAATACAAGAGGAATTTACTACTCAATCTTTGTCCAAGAGTTTCTTAACAAGAAGTCCCAAAATCTTTAGAAAAACTTTTTGAAACCTCTCAAGAAGCCTCTCAGCACCTTCAGTACGTCACCAGCTCTCCGATGCAACAAACGGTTCGTCAATCGGAGTTATATCGACCTCAGAAATCTCAAAACAGTGTTTTAGTAGGAAATCCAATCTCAAACACACTTAAGAATCATTCTGGACCATCCGATCATGATCGGCTCGAACTAGAGCCATCCGATCACGTAATAACAGTCCCAGATTAGCCTTGATCAAGCCTGAATCATCTGATCGCGACTGGCTCGCTTATGAGCTGTCGGATGCGATGCGGTCCACCAGAAATCCCATAAACCTCGCGAAACCATATGGAAAACGCCTGGTTGGTCTATTGGACCGTGTGAAATCAAGTGAAACGGCTCACCGGTCCACACTGCGCGCATGGACTGCGTGATGGGCCTGAGCGCCTGCTAGGCCTGCGCGGCCTGCACCTGAGCGTGTGTGCTCGACCTGTGCGGCCCGCACCTACATGCGCACTCACGTGCCTGGGCCGGCCCAGCGCGCGGTCGGCCTATGTTTGCCATGCTTTATCGGTCTGGGCCCGCATCGTCGCTGGCTTGTGTCGGCCCGTGGGCCCCTTTGGCAGCTTGTGGGCCGTGCCACTCGCTTCGGCGCTCCCTCGCACGTATCTTCTCTATCTGGACTCTATTTGAGCTATTCTTGGGTTCGTTGGATTTCGTTTGTCGTCCTGGACCTCGTTCTGAGTTTATTGTAGATCGAATCTCGAGGCAGTTTTCTTGACAATTAATTACTCCATCTTTCAGATCATCAAATATATATATATATATATATATCATGTTCTGTTAGTGGAGGGTAAATGTGTTGTTTGTCCTAATATCAATGCTAGATTGGATGTGTCAATTAGTCGATCATATGTTATTTTGACTTGGTAGTGAAAGGCAAGATTCCCTCCACTAATCCTTTGCACACACCAGAGCCTTAATAGTTGTTTTTCTTTATCATTATTAATTTTATTATTATAATTTTAAGATCCACTTATGCCTATCTTTCCTTGGTTTTGGAACTCTAATATCTGAGTGTATGTGTATGGGTGTATGCATATGTATTTTTGTTTGTGTTTGTGTGTGTATGTAATGTATGGATGGATGGATGTAATGTGTATGCATGTATTGATGAATGGATGGATGTATGCATGGATGTATGGATGTATGTAATGCATGCATGTTGTCATGCACATATGCATGTATGAATAGACATGCATATGTATGTATGCATGTGTGTGCGCATATCTATCAATGCTTGTACTTTCATGTATGCATGTATCTATGTATTTATGCAGGTATTAATTTATGTACACATGCATGTACATATCTATGGATTTAGGTATCTATGTATGTATCTATTTTGGTATGTATGTATGTATCTATGTAGGTATGTAGGAATGTAGGAATTTAGGTTTGTATGTAGATAGGTAGGTAAGTAGGTAAACATGTATTTATGTATATCTACTTGCCTATGTACATAAACTGCATGTATCTATGTATTTATGCAGGTATTAATTTATGTACACATGCATGTACATATCTATGGATTTAGGTATCTATGTATGAATCTATTTTGGTATGTATGTATGTATCTATGTAGGTATGTAGGAATGTAGGAATTTAGGTTTGTATGTAGATAGGTAGGTATGTAGGTAAACATGTATTTATGTATATCTACTTGCCTATGTACATGTTTATGTACATATGTATACACGTATGTACACATACATTCCTATGTCCGTATGCATGTAAATATAGTTAAGGATTTTTATTTTTTGCGTGTTTTACTTGTGGAACAACAAGGAAATCTGAACTTTGTGAAACCTCTCTACGCATCTTCTTTGTTTGGCCTTCTGATGAAGTTTCTTTTTTCCCTGTCCTAGTGCTTCGTGTTGTTAGAAGTACAAGAACAAATCTGATATAATTTTGCAGTTAAAAAATAGCAACTTTTCATGGTTTGATGTTCCGTCAGACACTGAAACCAAAATTGGAATATTTTGGTGTCCAAGGAAGACGGAAACCAAAATTGGAATATTTTGGTGTCCAAGGAAGCCAATCTGGAACCAGAACTAGTTTGGATTTTTGGTTGGCATTAACAAGAAGCAAAATTTTTTGTATATGGGATTTTTTGTACCGAACAAACTAAAATCTAATTGGATTTTTGAAGGTTTGCTGTTAACGGTCGCTACCGTACCATATCGGATTTACCGTATTGAACTGGACTGATACGAGATTACCATACTGACACTAAATACGCTTTGTTGTTTTGTGACATACTATATACCGACACTATAATAGAATGGCACTGGTATGGGTTCTGATATTGAGACGGCGAACCTTGATCTAGAGTGAACTTACATTTTATGACTTTAAAAAAATTTTGGAGCATTGCAACCATGCTTTTAGAAGAGGTTTAGCTATTGAACTGACATTTTATGACTTTTTTTTAGCTATTGCGATACTTAAATTTTATAGGCATCTAGATCATTATTTGTTGAATTATGCACTAATTCAGTAAATTGATATATTACAATCTAAAAAGATAAGAACATTATAATGCTGAAATTAATTATGCTTTTTGTAGTGTTAATTCTGAAACAAAGGTGCTGAGCAATATTGTACATCAATGATGTTTAATATTCTCTATTGACTTATTTTATTTTTTATCATTTTCTTAATTCTACTTGCAATTTCTGATATCTCACAACTCTTAATTGAAATTACTATGATTGAAGCCAAAATTGCTGAAACTGATATTCATTTTGTTCAGCTGAAACTGGAACCAAAATTTTGTTTTCGAGCCTTGGAATTTCAGCTTCTTCCATGGTGATGATTCCACATCCATTGAACTTGACTCTACCCGCTTCCTAGTGGTTCCTAAGATTGTTTCTATGGTGATGGCTCCTCTATATTTTTGTTGTCCGTTGTTGGTTATCAGTACATAAACTCATCAATAACCTATAGATTGATCATCACTAATCGTGATGCCAACCATCACCTGATGTGTTCAATTGCCTTTTGCCTTGGTAGTCGCCTGCTGCAGGCAAAGTCCTGTGGGATCATTACAAGAACCATTATCTCTTAGACTATATTCCATCTTTATGGGAGTATTATTCGGTTATTATCATGTTGCTACCAAAATATGAACTATGGAAGCAGTCAGCTGGCTTGCTTAAAACCACCTCCATCAATACAGTTCAAAATATGGATTGGGTTTTCCTCCTCATTTGAATCTAATGACTGCTTGATGGGTTAATACCGTACTAATAGAAAAGGTGAGAAATGAAATTGAGAATGATATTGCATAGATAAGGCCTTGGCAGATTTAAGGTGAATTGGCAAAGGGCATCATTCCGTTTATTTAGTTATCTTCGTCATTTTAATGATACTTAGTTTCGTGTCAGTGCTGAAGTCAATTTTCTCACAGGTATGCTTTTTATTGCTCCAGGAAAGGGAGCTCTTACATGGTGTTCTACGGAAGTATATGCTACTTATCTTCATCAGCAACCATATTATTAGTTAGATCTTGTATAGTGTATGCTTTGTGCAGTGGACTATCTCGTATTCATGATGGTATCTTTCTGTAAATAAACGAAGTTATGAGAAACTTAATGCCACTTGAATTACTTTGTTTCTTTTGTGGATTAATCACTGGAAGTGGATGTGGGACATGTCTTATAATACAGTTGCTTAAATGTCAAAACTCATTCAATTCTTAAGAACCAAGAATTTGATTAGCTATGGGGTACATCTATCAGATAAGTGCAATGTTATGAGGCACCACCAAAGTAAAAGCTTCATGCCATGTAGCATAATGGGACTCGTGCATTTCACTAGATCAGTGCGATAGATGGTATCTTAGGGTTATGCAAGCACCAATCCACTTGTTGCTTGGGACATCGTTATAGGAATCTCCCTATTTCGTGTACCGGTGGGCATTTTATTTTCAGTGTTATTTTGTTATTGTTAAACTCAAATGTTTGTTAAATGGTGTGCGGCGTCGTTTCATGTGCGCCATCTCCACTTTCCATTCTCCTTCCATGTTTGCTTTCAAGATCAACATTCCATGTTTCCTTATGCATGGGATCGGCTTGATCCAATCCTGATAGAGTGGGTTTTATCGGACTTGTGCAGCATCAGTAGCAAGCACTGGTCTTCATTCTAAAACTTGTGACGGTTCAATGCTCTCTCGGAACTTAATCTAAGTATAGAAAAATAAAGTACTGCGATCAATATAAAGAAAAGATTTATGGTATGAAACGTTACAAGTCACATGTTTACTTGTTCAATTTTTTAGTTGATTGCCTTTTTTAGTTTAAGGAATATTTAACCTTATGAAAAATAATAGTTTTTATTATTGTTGAAAATTTTGCTTGTTATATTCTTTATTTTTGAATCTTACCTCATTTAATATTATGTGAAGTATTGGGATTTGTATTTATATATATATATATATTTTAATGGATTTGTGTGTCAAAAAATGATTTTTGTAGCTTTGCTTACCTTGACCTGTTCCATTCTGCCCTAACTCTCAAAGGTAAGTATGGGTATTTGTTTTCTAGGTATGGGTTGGGTATGGGTAATGACGTGTGCTCGCCTCATTGCCGTCCCTATTGATGTTTTTTTGGGAACTTGGGGTGGGAAACATGATCTGCGTTGTATTGACATTTAGACAGTATGAATGGTGAAAAGGGATACGATTGGTGCATTAATGTATGGGTGGTATTTGGTGACCCAGATAAGATCACCTTGGTTATATTAGACTATTGATGCGTAATCTAATCCTTAATGATCTAAGATTATAGCATTTAGCATGCTATGTTATAGTGTTTAAAAATTTATATATACTTATGAGTAAACTATTTGGTATTATGTGAAAATTCAAGATCATTAATTATATAATATTAAAATTATTTTAGATATATTTTATAAAAATATATTTATTAATTATAAAAAATATATTATAATAAAAAATTAATATATTAGTATATTATTTATTAATATATTTTATAAAAATATAGTTATCAAATCTTATAAAGATATATTATATTTGATTATAGAATTTATATTTATATTTATATTTATAACATATTATTTTTTTGATAATCATATTTATTTTTATTAAAAAAATAAAATAAATAGAAGTAATATATTAAATAATTTTATTATATAAATATAAAATATAATAATATTTTTTAATATAATTTAGAATTATCATTTATAATAATTGGATAATAATATGTTTAATAATATATTATAATATAATATATATCATAAATATGATATATGTAAAATCAATATAATATATATAATATTGATATAAGACACCAATGGTATATTGATATTACCAATTTTTTTCACTAGATTAGGGGGCATTTTTGCCCCTAAATTTTAACTCAAGATCATTGCCCTATGATCTTGGATATTCGACCTTAAGAACAGGCATCCTGTTACTAGATTGGATGGTGATTTAAGAAGTGGAGGTGGTTTTGGATTGCTACTATGAAGGATTATTATGGTGCAATCAGACCTAATGATCTCATCACCTCCTGCACCATAATGATCTCATCACCTCCACCTATATTGCTCTTGATCTTGGGATGATTGCTCCATATCAAATACTCCCATAGTGTAGAATTAACATATGATGTATCACACTAGATATTCATGCTAAGTTTCTTCTTTAGCTATTGGGAAAAGACTGCCACCTTCTTATCGTCATTATTAACAATTAGCAACTATGTAAATGAGGTCCGTTAATCTCATTTTTTAGTTGTGATAATTAGGGAATAAGGGATTGGAGTTTGTTGCCCAGCTAGACAACCCAAAAGGAGGGCGGTTAATTGGGTTTTCACAAATTTAAGCACATATGTATAGATTTTTGAAACAAACTAAGTTAGATGCTGTAAATATAGAGCAAATGCAATGTGCCGCAGTGGAATTTAAATCAATATATATAAAATAAGAATATAAAGCAAATAAAATAAGTACACCATAAATATAAAAAAATTTATAGTAGTTCGGTATACATCATATACCTATATCCACTCTCTAAGCTTTACTTGAAATTTTTACTATAATTCTCTTATTATAGTATGATTGTTTTGGTTGGGTTCATAATCAAATCTAGTTGACTTTTTGGAATCACCAACCATAACCTTTACAAACCTTTCAGTTTCAAACCCTTGAAACTTATTATAATAAATTTCAGAGAACAAAAACTTGACAACATAAAAAGCTCCTCAAAGAGCTGATGGAAATCATTGAAATTTGCTTGAAGATTACTTGGATGCTTTGCATGAGATTGCATACACCTCTCTTGTTGAATCCCTTCACAAAAATCAAAAACTTTTAGATATGGGGCTGAAGGACACTCTTGAATGCACTCTATGCTGAAATTTGTCTTATTTCCTTGGAATAAGCTATTTCTGGTATTCAATTAGATTCCTCTTTATTTTTAAATATTTTTTTGGCCTTTTAAAGTAATTTGAAATGAAAACTAGCCATTTTTTCTCGTTGGGGATGGAATCTAGCCGTTCAAACAAACTTTGGACATTTCTGCAACTTCCTCTACACCGTTTGTTATAGCTGTTAGAATGAGTCAACTCAAGTAGGTCTGGAGTCGACTCAAGATCTTCGAGAGTCGACTCAAGCACTATATCTAGAAAACTACCTTTCTATATTTTTTGAGAGAGTCAACTCAAGTAATGTGAGAGTCAACTCAAGGTTTGTGCCGATGCTATCTTTTATGCTAGAGTTGACTCGAAGTCTACTGGAGTCGACTCCAAGCCTATGCTAAATGCTGAAATTATGCCAAAGCGGACTTAAGGTCTGTTGGAGTTGACTTAACTTTCTTAATTTTGCTTTTCTCATTTATTGTACCTTCATGTTAGATATATGCCCTAAAAGCCAGATTGGCATGACACATTATAATATTTCTAGGATATATTTTTGTACATTATTTATTAAAATTAATAAAATGGATATTTTCTTATCCATTCATGTGTAACGTGTCTGTAAATCATCCAAAGAGTTAATGAATAATAACACATTCTCAAGTGTTAAGAATTTGAGATCTATATCATTATAGATTAACTTCTGAATTGCTTTCAATGGAGGAATTATCATGGGGATGGTGATTGATCCAGCTAGATTGATGCATGGATCGCTTTCTTTGAAATAGACGAGTCTTGAGTGTACAGTATAGAGATATTGAGCGAAAGTACAAGTGGTGGTTAGAGAACATCGGTACTGAGCATGACTATATGAGAGATAATATGGATGTCTACTCATTCGTTAGTGATCTTCTCGATGCTATAGTAGTGTGAGTAGTTTCTTAACCTACGGTGCCTCGACTGCTCATAGTGGGGTTGCTACAGTTTGATTGCACATAAACATAGTCTTTTAATTATTTGAATCCTTTTAGTTGAAGGAAAACTAGATTTTCCATCGTAGGATCGATCTGATTTGATTAGATCTGTAGAAAAATTTTTTACAAAAAAATTTATCAAACCTAATTAGATCTGAGAGTTCTCGTATCTAATCCTAATAATCTGATATTAAAAATTAAAATTAAAATTAAAATAGCAACAACAATTGTTACCTATTTAGGGTAACTATTATCCTGACGATGATCTATCGCAACCCGAGGTTTTGGATCTAGCCATGCAAGCACCTGACCTCTATCGGAGTTTACTCAGGCTGGTTCTGGATATCTTCTCCTTCTAGATTTGATCTCCAAAGATCAGATTTGGAGTCTTCCTTTAGATCCTTTGAAATAACGTCGAAGTTGTTGCGTTCGTCTCACGAACTAGGCTGTTCTTCTTCCTGATCTTTGCACCATCTTCAAACCTTTGCTAGAATTTTGCCCAACCTTTGGGCATGGAGAAGAGGGAGAGAACTAGAGAGAGGGTGGCATGGAAGAGGAGAGGGAGCGGCATCCTTATGGCATAGGAAGTGGGTGCATTAAAATCTTAGGGTGTAGCAGGGTTTACGTAGATCCTTTTGCACCATGTAGTGCCACACAGCATCAACCAATCATATTGGTTGATTTAATCAGATCTTAATCTGATTGGCCATGCTTACACACCTAATCCAATTAGGCTAGATGCCCAAAAACTCCTCCTAGATGGTGCTAAGGTCTTTGATCCCATCAAGAAATCCTAGAGTCCCATTCATATGGGACTCTCTCCTTTTATCCCCATGTGCACATGCTAATATGGGGCATGCGCACATTTTTCTTCATGAAAAATTCTCTAGGGACATGCACCCTAGATGAAAAATAGGGGGCACACACCTCCCCTCTTCTTTCTTGCAAAGACCAGGTCAATGTCTCAACGAAATCAAAAATTAGCAAGTCTTGTCCTGATGAATACAAAAATTGGCAGGTATTGTCCTATTCCCATCTGATGGATTAGGATAATACTTTTCTAACCTGGACAAGCTCCATTCAGATCAGGACAAAGCCATAAAGAATTCTTAGGTGAGCCAAATCCAATTTGACTTAGTTGAGATGAACCAGAAAGACTATAGAAGAAGAATATTAGGCTCAATCGTGTGCTAGCATGATTTTTTTGAATTTAGTTGGATCTAATCCAAATCAATCGAATTGGATTAGCCTAATTGATCATATCCAGATCCAAATTCTTGTTTGTATGATCTAGTTAGGTTTAGTCCCATATGGTAATGAGACATGTCATGATTTCTATCATCGACATCATCGAAATACCTTTTGATGGATCAAAACTTTTTTGATTCATCCAATTAGAATGATTGATCATCAAAGCATTCTAATTGCTCTCAAGATCCATCAGTAATACCTAGCAGTATATGGTGGCAATCCATCAAAATCGAATGCGAACCTCTCCCTAGCAGTATATGGTGGCAATCCATCAAAATCGAATGCGAACCTCTCGGTGCACCTACCTGTGTAATTGGGTTCTTCTATCATGAGCCCTGATAGATTAGAGTTAAGGTGAACTTATCAAACCCAATACCAGTCATATGAATGAATCATTCGATTCGAGTCCAATGTGAAAGCCTAATAGAAAATTTTTTTTCTATTATATCACATTACCATGGCCATGGACTTATGGACTCGATTTCATGATCAACATAGGGCTACTTCTCATTTACTGAGATTGATAGATCTCCTATTGGTGCGATCCAATTTCTACAATGAACATGCTATAGCCAACATACACCTCAAGATTTTGAATGACTAGAAGATTGAGTTATGGTGTAGTCAAACTATAATACTCTCAAGGTGAACTATCGATGCACCTCAGGTCAAAGAACTAGACACACCACTACAGCATCGAGCTAGTCATTGATAAGAAGGTAGACTTCCTTATGACTGCTCGAGGTGATCATGCTCAGTGCCCTCATTCTCTAACGAGTACCTATATTCTCACTTCGGTGTCTCCATATCGTAGACTCAAGACTTATCTATCCTAAAAAAGTGATCATACACTAACCTTCTGGATCGATCATCATCATCGTGATGATCCTACGATTGAGAGCAGTTTATGAGTTAATTATAAAAATTCATGTCTTAAATTTTTAACTCTTAAAAATATGAATTATCATATTTATTAACTTAAAGGATGTATTACAGATACTATATACGTGATAGAAGAAAAAATAATCTTTTATTAATTTTAAGTCAAAATTATAAAAATATCCTTAGAAGTGTATTACAAGTGTCAATCAATCTGGCTTCTAGGATACTCTATTAGATGTGTACCCTAGAAGCCAGATTGATCGATACTTGTTAAATACTTTCTAGGGGCATTTTCATAATTTTGACTTAAAATTAATTAAAAAATTATTTATTCTATCATATTGTGTATAAGATATCTATGATACATTCATTGAGTTAATAGGCATGATAACACATATTCTCAAGAGTTGAGAATTTAAGGCATGAGTTATCATAATTAACTCATAAACTGCTCCTGATCATAGGATCATCACGAGGATGGTGATCAATCCAGAAGATCGATGTATGATCGCTTTCTTAGGATAGATGAGTCTTGAGTCTATAGTATGAAGAAACCAGAGTGAGAGTATAGGTACTTATTGAGAATAAGGGCATTAAATGTGACCATCTCTAGCAGTCATAAGAGAACCTACCTTCTTATCGATGACTAGCTCGATGCTGTAGCATGTGTCTGGTTCTTTGACCTGAGATGCATCGATAGTTTATCTTGAGGGTGTTATAGTTTGACTATACCATAACTCGATCTTCTAGCCATTCAAAATTCTGAGGTGTATGTTGGCTACAACATGTTCATTGTAGAAATTAGATTACACCAAGATGGGATCATCAACCTCGATAGAGGAGTAGTCTTATGATGATCATGAGATTGAGTTCTAAAATTCATGGCCATGATGGTGTAAAATAATAGAAAGAAGTTTCTATTAGTGTTTCACATCAGACTTGAATCGAATGATTCATTCATATGATGGGTGTTGGGTTTGACGAGTTCACCTTAATCCTAATCTCGTCGGAGATCATGATTGAAGAATCCAATCACATAGGTAGCTGCATCGAGAGGTTTTAGTTCTGATGGATTGCCATCATATACTGCTAGGTGTCACTGATGAATTTTAGGATCAATTAGAATTATCTTGATGATCGATGATTCTAATTGGATGAATCGAAAGAATTCTGGTCCATCAAAAGATATTTCGATGATGTCATTGATGAAAATCATGACATGTCCCATTACCATACAGAACTAAATCTAACTGGATCACACAAATAAGGATTTAGATTTGGATGTCATCAATTAAGCTAACCCAGTTCGATTGATTTGAATTAGATCCAATTAGGTTCAAAAAAATTATTCTAGCACATAATTGAACCTAATATTCTTCTTATATCATCTTTCTGGTTCATCTCGACTAAGCCAAATTAGATTTGACTTATCCGAGAGCCTTATATGGCTCTATTCTAGTCTGACTGAAACTTGCTCAGATTAAAAAAATCTTATCCTAATCCGATCTAGGCTTATCCTAATCCATCGGATGGAAATAGGATAAGACCTGCTAATTTCTGAAACTATTTAGATAAGATTCATTTGAAAACTCTATGAAAATTTATCTTGATCTAACTAGATCTTGTCTTGGCCTGACCAAGGCTTATCTTAAATCCCATAAGATAGGAATAAGACAAGGATTGTCTTTGTCAGATTAGGGCATGTCCTAAAATCATGAGATGAAATTTGGACAAGCCTCTCCTAAAAATTATAGATGAATTTTTTTTGATCTGATTGGATTGAGTCCTGACCCGATCAAGGCTTATTTTAACTTGATTAGAACTTGACATAAATTCATTGGATGGGACATGAAAAATGCTTATCTTAAATCCCATGAGATGGGAATAGGACAAGGATTAAATGTTGACCCAGTTTGCAGGAAAGAAGAGATATGGCATGCATCCCTTAGAATTTATTTGAGGGTGCATGTCCATATGGGATTTACGTGAGGAAAAGAAGGCCACACCCCCTATGGTGTGTGCCCTTATAGATATGTATAGAGGCGTCCCATTCAAATCAAGTTTGAATGGATCAAAAGTTTGAATAGTTCAAACTCTTGAAAGATAAGAGTTGTGTGCCAACTTTCTCTTATTCCAAATTGTTCCATGCCATTTCTCCTTATTTTTGTGTGACAAAAATCTGAAAAAAGAGGATGTGGGGCATGGAGATCATGAGAGAGTCCTTCTGCATGTTGGCTTTGACTTGTTCAAAGTTATATGCGAAGGGACTCTTGACTAGGTCTATAAATAGGACCCTGTGCAAGCTATTGTGCATCACAATTTTTCTATGATGAAGCTCTACCAAAATCTCCATTTTCATGTCTTTCTCATCTGATCCTCTCCCTCTTCTTCATTCCCAAGAGTTGGGCAAAACCTATGAGCAAAGATCAAGTTTCATTGGTGCGAAGATCAACGAGAGATGACGATATTCGTGAGATGAACATACAGCCCTTAAAGTTTGATTTGAAGACTCTATGGAAAGACATTAGATCTGATCTTTGAAGATCAAATCTAGAAGAAGACTTTTAGATTTGATCCGAGTGGATACCGGTAGAGATCGGACGCGTGCACGGCTCAATCAAAATCTCAGATCAATCGTCAGATCATCACAAAGGATAAATGATTTATCCGATCAGGTGATAATTATTATCACTATTTTATTTTTATTTTACTTCTAATTTTAGATCAATATAATCAGATTTGAGAACTCTCAGATCTAATCAAATCATAGAAAATTTTTAAAATTATTCTGCTATAAATCTAATCCGATCAGATGCATCCTGTAGTAGGAAAATCCAATTTTTTTTTCACACTTATTTAACAAACTTTCACTTGACCTAAAGCCAATTGGCTACAAATCCAAGTCTCATTTTCTTAAGGTAGGCTTCGATCTTCTGCTGGCTCAACTACTTTGTTAGTGGGTCAGCCGTAGTGTTTGCGGTGTCGACTCTCTTGGCCTCGACGTAATCCTTCTCTAGGTAATCATAGATGAGATGATATCACCGCTCCATATATTTTAACTTTTGATGAGATCTTGGCTCCTTAGCTAGGGCTATGGCACTATTGTTATCACAGTATAGAGGGACAGCATCTGATGGCATCACTCCAAGCTCTGTGGTGAACTTCTTATACTAGAATATTTCTTTCATAGCTTTCGATGCAATGATGTACTCAGCTTCCACAGTGGAGTCTGTAATTACGGTCTACTTAAAACTCTTTCAGCTAACTATACCATCATTGCATATAAATAAACTTTTAGATGTCGACTTTCGATCATCTATGTCAGATATAAAATCTGAGTCTGTATATCCCTGGACCTGGAGTTCTTCATTTTTAAAGACTAGAAATATATCCTTAGTCCTTCTCAAGTATTTAAGGATATATTTCATAGAAGTCCAATCCTTTTTGCCCGAATTCGATTGATACCTGCTTGTGATACTCACAGCATGAGCAATATCAGATCGTGTACATAGCATGGCATACATGAGCCTTCCTATTATAGAAGCATAAGAGATCTTGCTCATGCATTCAATCTCCTTAAGTGTGTTGGGACACATCTTCTTGAAGAGATGAATGCCATGTCTAAAGGGTACCAATCCGCTCTTGGAGTTTTTTATGCTGAACCTTTTCGGTACCTCCTCTATGTACATCTTCTATAAGAGAGCCGGCATCCTATTCGATCTATCCCTATAGACCTTTATTCCTAATATGAAGGATGCCTCTCCTAGGTCTTTCATAGAAAATTCTTTTGACAACCATATTTTGACCGTGGTCATCATGAGAATATCATTTTTCATTAGAAGGATGTCATCCACGTACAGTACGAGAAAGACAACAGCTCTCACATTGATCTTTTTGAAAATACATATCTTCTCCTCATTTATGCTGAAACCAAATAATTTGATCATATCATTAAAATAAGTATTTCAGCTTCGTGATGCTTGCTTAAGTTCATATATGAATCTTTATAGTTTATAGATCTTATGATCACTATCACTGGATGTAAAATCAAGCGACTGTTCCATATAGATATTTTTCTTAAGATATCCATTTAAGAACATTATTTTCATGTCCATCTGTCATATTTTGTAATCAAAATATGCTGCAATAGCAAGCAATATGCGGATGAATTTTAGCATGGCTACTGGCGAAAAGATGTACTAATAGTCAATACCTTCGTGCTGATTATATCCTTTTGCTACAATTCTAGCGTTGAATGTCTCTATATTTTCATTGCCACCTATCTTTTTCTTGAAGATCCATTTACACCCAATAGGTATAATACCTTCAAGTGGATCTACCAAGATCTAGACTTGGTTCGAGCGCATCGAGTCAATCTCTAACCTCATTGCCTCTAACTATTTCTTGGAGTCAATATTTGATATCGCCTTATTTTAGGTCTTGGGATCATCACCATGAACCCTATTTTTTATGAGGAATATTTTTTCTACACCCTCTTTAATAGTACCTAAGTATCTTTTAGGAGTACGAAAAATCTTATTTGATCTACGAGATGGTAGAGGTAGTGTTTGGACTGGCTCTAACTAATTGGGTTCTTTAGGTTTCTTAGCTTGTTGCTCATCGAAGATCTTCTCCTCGAGTCTAATCTATCTTTCATTGCCATCATCTTGAATAAATTATTTTTCAAAAAATATGTCAATTCACAATCACATTATGATCTTCTAGAAGATAGAGGTAGTATCCTAATGACTTTTTAGGATATTCAATAAACCAAGCTCTAAAGGATCTAGACTCTAATTTATCTGCTTGTTGTCTCTTGACATAGACTGAATAATTCTAAATTCTAAGATGACTTAGACTTGATTTCTTATCATGTCATATCTCATACGGTGTGGAAGAAACGGTTTTAGAGAAAATCCTATTCAGTAGGTAGATAGTAGTCATTAAACTATGTTCCTAAAGAAACTCAGAGAGGTTCGTGAAGCTCATCATGGATCGGACCATATCTAATAGGATTCGATTTCTCCATTTTAAAATTTCGTTGAGTTGAGGCATTCTAAGTGAAGTCCATTGAGAGACTATATCATTATCCTTGAGATAGTCTAAAAATTTTTGACTAGGATATTCATCTTCTCAATCTAATCGAAGAATCTTAATGGACTTTCTGTTACTTTTCTACTTCATGTCTGAGTTTTTTGAACTTTTCAAAGGCTTCAGACTTATGATGCATTAGGTACACATACCCATATCGAGATAGATTATCAGTAAAGGTAATGAAGTAGTAATAATTACCTCTGATCGGTACATCAAATAGACCACACACATCTATATGTCCTAGGGCAAGTAGGTCCGTGGCCCTTTCCTCATGTCCTATAAAAGTAAGTTTGGTCATTTTGCCATGAAGGCATAGTTCATAAATTGGATATGACTCAAAAGTGAACGAACTCATAAGTCTGGATTTATCTAATTTATTAATCTATCTTTGACTATATGAGCTAATCTAAGGTACCATAGATACCTATCATTTAGACTATCCCTAGGTCGTTTAGATCCTATGGCATTCACATTTTACTCGATATTTAATGCAGATACATCAACATACAACTGATAGAAACTATTAATTAAGAAACTACTTACAATTTTATTTCTTTCAAAAGGAATAGTATAATGGGCCTTAAGAAAGCTAATTACATAATCTTCCTATGCTAAACAAGAAATAAAAATCAAATTCTAGATTGCTACAGACACAAAATAACAATCCCTAAGTACTAATTCTAATCCTGATAGTAATCGAAGATGGTAGATTTTCACAGCCACAACAGCAACCCTTGCTCTATTTTTGATGTGCAGGATGAAGAAAATAGATCTAGGATTTTAGGATTAGATTTTAAATTTTTTTTCAAAAGCATGTAGTGGAAGATATGAATTAATCATATTAATTCATAAATAACAAAAGAAAAATCCCTAAATCTAGGATCCTATTACATGATTTAAGCATGTAATTAAATCAAAAACTAAAAGATTAGAAAAATATATGTTGATTATATCAACAACAAACTATACTAGATCAGATTTAGATATGAATTTAAGAGATCAAATCATCCTTATCTTTGCAAGTTAGACTCTCTAGCTTGCTGATCTAGGGTGGAGGTTGTTGCTCCATTCTGCATACATGTCTAGCCTCTATAGGATATCCACACAAGCCCTCGATCGCTGATCAAAAGTCTGATGGCTGAAAATTAGCATAGTATACTAGTACTGTACTGATTCTTCTTCGATGATCGATCTGGATATTTCTTTTTTGAATCTTAGACTCTCCAATTTTTAGAAGAAAGGGAGGAGACTTATGAACTAGAGACACCTGTCAAAAATCACAAAAAGGAGGAAAAGGTAAAAGAAAATAACCCTAGAAGAAGAACCCTTCTTCTTCTTTATTTCTCTCACCTAGACACTTGGACTTGTGTCTTCTCAAAACCCAATGCCCAAGGACTTTTCTCTCAAACCTTTCCCTCACCCAATAGCCCTCTCTCAGATGAATAATCTCAAAAAAATTTAGGCCAAGAATCTTCTTATTTATAGAGATATGGAACAATCCTTGTCTAGATCAAACACCTAATAAGGAATGTCCAATTAAGACAAGACTAGTGGCATCCAACTCTTGGACACCCTCTCATTCTTTCTGGTCGTGGACCACCAAGAATGGGCACACAAAAACTCCCATAAAAGCTATGATAATCATAGAAAAAAATCTTGGTGGGTTGGCGGCACAAAAGGATAGTTGTTTTGATTGCAACAAACTCTATCAAATAGAGTTTGAATTCAAAATAACTAGCCTTATTTGACTTGGTCCACAACTAACTACCAAGTAAGAGAGAAGGGGAGCAAGGTGGTATGCATGAATGCTTGGGAGTGAGGAGCTTTCACACAAAACTCCAAGGGAAAATGGCATGGGCATTGGGAATTAGGGTGGTGTAAGGAAAGGGAAGTCCTAGTCACACTAGGACTTCCAATTTGACTTGGTCCAACTTAATCTTTGAACTAAATTAAATCAGAATTAATTCAATCTAATTAGAATAGATATTAGTCCAACTAATAACTTGATTAAATTAGATTAAATTAAATTTAATTTTAATTTAATTTCTAATTAAATTAGTGATTGGGTTCATACAAGTTCTAATTGAATTATGACTAGTTTTTCCTTGCAATTGGCTCATCTAATAAATCAATTGAACTTGATCCAATCAAGCCCAAACTAAATCTAATTAAATTATATTTAATTAAACTTAATTTTAGCTCTCTAGTTTAATCGAATTAAGTCAATTAGCAATCTAACTACTAATCGATCCTCCTGAACACTTGCACAAGATGAAGCATCAATCGTATTGAATGTTTAATCCTATAATGATTCTTGATCATCAATCAACCATCTGATTAGATCGAGAACTCTTATATGTGTGACCCCATAGGTTTGAACCTAATCTGATAGCACTAAAATAAATTTTTATACCAATCAAAATGACTATCTAGCAATGATACTCGACAGTCAGATAGGTTGAATGTGTAGAACATCTTTAGAATTCATGTGGGTATAATTTTTATATAATTCATTTTCTTAATCAAAATGCTCATAAGACATCTTACAGTTTAACTATCAACTCTGATTAGGTCATCCACATAGTATTTTAAAATATCAAATCCATCTTATGGATTATCCTAGTCAAGATTTTGCTATATAAAATACAGTGATGCATTCTTCTCCAACTCTTGGAGTGGTAAATCCTATTTTGATCATTCATCAACTTCGTAGGTACTTTACTATGCCCAGAAATCTTTCTTTACTGAATTAGAAATTCAGTTAGTCCGGTTCCAAAGCATAATGAGTTGCTTGCAAGCCATTATGATGATCTCAGATCTAAGGGATACTTATACTTATATTCCATCAGAATAATTCTCAATAGTAGAATGCTCTAGAGTTGGTCATGTTTAGTGATGATGTACCCTTACATCTTACTTGTATGCTATATTAGTTTCTCTCGAAGAAAAATCCTATTGTCCATTATAGGATCGTTTAGATTTGATTGGATCTGAAGGAACATTTCAAAAAAAAATTCTAAAAATTTTAATCAGATCTAAGATATCTCAGATTTGATCCTATAGATATGATATTAAAATTAAAAATTAAAATTAAATCTAATTTAATTTTCTTACCTTGGTTGGGTAAATAGCTTTTACCCTACCGATGATCTATTGTCACCCAGGGTTCTGGATGTAGCCATGCAATTGCCTGGCTTCTACTGGAGTCCACTCGGGAAGGATCTGGACGTGCTCTCCTTGTGGATCTAATCTTAAAAGATTAGATTTAGATCTGATTTGTGAAGCCTTCAAATAAACTTTGAAGGCAGCACCCTGTCTCTTGATCTAGATCGCCCTGTCTTATTTTATCTTCAGCTTTTCTCAACTTTTGATGGCTAAAACCTCACCAACTCTGGTGTGGACATGGAGAAGAGAGGGAGGAGCTCTAGATGGAGCATAGAGGAGGTTTACAATGGCAGCATATGAGCATGGTGATCAAAGGATTAAAGCCCTAGGGCGCAGGATCTTTAAATAGACTCCTGCACCACCTTAGAGTCCCATTTCATCCAGCAATCAAATTGCTTGATAACTTAAGACTCTAGAGCTGATAGCCCACATCCCCAACCTAATTTCTATCAGGTTTAGTCAACCAAAAACATCTCCAAAGGTGGCAACATGGAGGGATAAGGAAGAGTCTAGGGCGCTTAGGACTCTTCCCTCAAGAGTTTGATCCAAATCAAACTCTATCTTAATCTAATCTAGGCACCTCCAAAAATCACCAAATTTAGCACACCCAAAGTATGACTTGAGCCCTATCGCATATTTAAAAATTAGAGGAAAAGAGTTCCTAAAATATTTTCTAAAAGGTTCTGATCCTATGACCCTTAATTCTTTTAATTGGGTAAACTATTGACCCTAGTCCAATTGCATTTCAGAATGGATTTATTTCTAGAATTAATCTGACCTAGATAAGTTTCAGCTAGATGAAAATAAACCCATTTACAATCTAGTGATGAGTCAAATCAAATTTAATTCAATAGAGATAGATCAGAAAAACTACAGAAAGAGAAAGTTAGGCACAATCGTATGCTAGCACAATTTTCTTGAACCTGATTGATCTAATCCAAATCAATCGAACTAAGCAAGCCCAATTGATCACATATAGATTCAAACTCTTATTTGTATGATCTAGTTAGGTTCAATTTTATTTGGTAATGGGATATGTCATGATCTCTATCATTGATATCATTGAAACATCTTTTGATGGACCAAAATTTTTTTGATTCACGTAATTAGAATGATCAATCATCAAGATCATTCTAATTGCTTCCAAAATCCACAAGTGATACCTAACAGTATTTGGTGGCAACCCATCAGAACTGAAAGCAAATCTCTCAGTGCAGCTACCTATGTGATTGGGTTCTTCTATCTGGAGCTTCGACAGTATTTAGGTTAAGATGAACTCATCAAACCCAACATCCATCATATGAATTAATCATTCGATTTGAGTCTAATGTGAAACCCTAATAGAAACTCTTTCTATCATCTTCACACTACTATGGTCATGAGCTTAAGGACTCAATCTCATGATCATCATAGGGCTATTCCTCATCTACCAAGGTAGATATCCAATTCCTACAATGAATATGCTATAGCCAACATACACCTCAGAGTTTCGAATGACTAGAAGATCGAGCTATGGTATAGTCAAACTATAACATCCTCAAGGTGAACCATCGATGCACCTCAGATCAAAGAACCAGACACACTACTGTAGCATCAAGCCAGTCATCGATGAGAAGGTAGACTCCCTTATGACTGCTCGAGATGGTCACGGTCAGTGCCCTCATTCTCTAACGAGTACTTATACTCTCATTTCGGTGTCTTCACACCATAGACTTAAAGACTCATCCATCCTAAGAAAGTATTCATATACTAATCTTTTAGATCGATCACTATCCTCATGATGATCCTATGGTCAGGAGTAATTTATAAGTTAATTATGAAAATTCATATTTTAAATTTTCAACACTTGAAAGTATGAATTGTCATTATCTTTAACTCATAGGATGTATCACAGACACTTTAAATACACACAATATGGTAGAAAATAATTTTTTTATTTATTTATAGTTAAAATTATAAAATTACTCTTAAAAGTATATTACAAGTATTAGTCAATCTGGCTTCTAGGGCACACATATAACAAACTCTCACTTAACCTAAAGCTAATTGACTATAAATCTATGTTCCATCTTCTTAAGATGAGCTTCAATCTTCTGCTGTCCCAATGACTTCATTAGTAGGTCAGCCACATTGTTTACAGTGTCGACTCTCTTTACCTCGACATATCCTTTCTCGAGATAATCGCAGATCAGGTGGAATCGCCGCTTGATGTGCTTGAATTTTTAGTTAGACCTTAGTTTCTTAGCAAGGGCTATGGCACCATTATTGTCGTAGTATAGAGGAACGGCATCCAATGGCATCACTTCAAGCTCTGTGGTGAACTTTTTGTACCAAAATTTTTTCTTTGTAGCTTCTAATATAGCGATGTATTTTGCTTTCATTATTGAGTCTACAATCACTATTTTCTTGAAACTCTTCTAACTGATAGCACCACCATTGCATACAAATAGACTCCCAAATGTTGACTTTCAATCATCTATTTCAGACATAAAGTCTGAGTCTGTATACCCTTGGACCTGGAGTTCTCTATTACCAAAGATTAGAAATATATCCTTAGTCCTTCTCAAGTACTTAAGGATATAATTCATAAAAATCTAGTGCTCCTTGCCTAGATTCGACTGATACCTGCTTGTGACACTCACAACATAGGCAATATCAGGTCGTGTATATAGCGTGGCATACATGAGGCTTCCTATTATCGAAGCATAGGGATCTTGCCATGCGTTCAATCTTCTCAGATGTGCTAGGGTACATCTTCTTGGAGAGATGAATGTCATGTCTGATGGATACTAAATTTTTTTTTGAAGTTTTTCATGCTAAACCTCTTTAGCACCTTCTTTATGTACCTTCTATAAAAGTCCTAGCATCCTATTCAATCTATCTCTATAGACCTTAATTCCTAGAATAAAGAATGATTCTTCTAGGTTTTTCATAGAGAACTCTTTAGATAACCATATTTTAACCATGATCACATGGGAATATCATTCTCAATTAGGAGAATATCATCCATGTACAGTACGAGAAAGACAATCACGCTCCCACTAACTTTTTTGAAAACATATGGCTCCTCCTCATTTTTGATGAAATCAAATGATTTAATCATATCATTGAAATGAGCATTCCAGCTCCAAGTTGCTTGCTTAAGTCCATATATGGACCTTTGTGTCTTGCACATCTTGTGATCACCATCACTGGATGTGAAACCCAGCAACTATTCTATATAGATATCTTCCTCAAGATATTCATTTAAGAATACTAGTTTCACGTCTATCTACCATATTTTATAATTGAAATAGACTGCAATAGCAAGCAATGTACGGATGGATTTGAGCATGGCTGCTAGCGTAAAGGTATCTTGATAGTCAATGCTTTCGTGCTGACAATATCCTTTCGCTATGAGCCTAGCTTTGAATGTCTCTATATTTTCATCGGCACCTATCTTTCTCTTGAAGATTCATTTACACCTAATAGATACTGTACCTTCAGATGGATCCACCAAGGTCTAGATTTAGTTGGAGCATATTGAGTTAATTTCTGACCTTATTGCCTCTAACTATTTCTCAGAGTAAATATCTGATATCGCCTCATCATAGGTTTTGGGATCATCACCATGAATTTTATTTTTTATGAGGAATATTTTCTCTACATCACCTGAAATAGTACTTAAGTACCTTTTAAGAGGACGAGAAACCCTAGTTGATTTTTGGGGTGGAGGAGGTAGTGTTTGGACTGGCTTAATCTGATTAGGTTCCATAGATTCCTTAGCTCGTTGCTCTTGGGAGACTTTCTCCTCGAGCCTGATTTATCTTCCAATGCCACCATCTTGAATGAATTATTTTTCAAGAAAAATGACATGTCAATTCATAATCACATTATGATCTTTTGGAAGATAGAAATAATATTCTAATAACTCTTTAGGATATCTAATGAATCAAGTTCTAAAGGACCTAAATTCTAACTTATCTGCCTTCTGTCTCTTGACATAGGTCGGACAGTTTCAAATTTTGAGGTAACTCAGACTTGATTTCTTCTCATGCCATATCTCATACGGTATGATAGAAATGATTTTAGAAGAAATTCTATTCAGTAAATATATGGCAGTCATTAGACTATGTCCCCAAAGAAATCCTGAGAGGTCCATGAAGCTCATCTGGATCGGACCATATCTAATAGGATCTAATTTTTTCATTCTAAAATCCTAATGAGTTGAGACGTTTTAGGTAGAATCCATTATGAGACTATGCCATTATCCTTAAGATAGTCTAGGTATTTTCGACTAAGATATTCTTCTCCTCGATCTGATCGAAGAATCTTAATAAATTTTTTTATTTATTTTTCTACTTTGAGTTTGAATTTTTTGAATTTTTCAAAGGATTCAGACTTATGTCGCATCAAATACACATATCTTTACTGAGATAAATCATCGGTAAAGATAATAAAGTAGATATAATTGCCCTTGACTGACACATCAAATGAGCCACACACATTAGTGTGTACCAGGATAAGTAGATCTGTGGCCCTTTTCCCATGTCCTATAAAAGAAAGCTTGGTAATTTTGCAATGAAGACATGATTCATAAATTGGATATGACTCGAAAGTCAATGGATTCAATAGCCCAAATTTTTTCAATTCGTTAATCTTGTCTTCAGCTATATGATCTAGCCTAAGGTGCCATCGATATCTATCATTTAGACTATTCCTAGGTCACTTTGATCCTATAACATTCATGTTTTACTCGATATTAAAAATAGAAACATCGATATGTAACGGATAGAGATCATTTATAAGAAAATCACTTATAATTTTATTTCTTTCAAAAGGAATATTACAATGGTCCTTAAGAAAACTAATCACATAGCCTTCCTGTGCTAAACATGAAATAGAAATCAAATTTCTGCTTATTGCAGGCACATAAAAATAGTTCCTAAGTACTAATTCTAATCCTGATAGTAGTCGAAGAGGGTAGGTTCCCACGACCACAGTAGCAACTCTTGTTCCATTTTCGATGTGCAGGATCATTTCATGATCCTTCAGCCTCTTGCTCTTCTCAAGATCCTATATAGAAGTGCATAAATGAGCACTAGAACCAGAGTCAAGTATCCAACTGGATGTAGAAGAAATCATAAGGTTAGATTCTATAACGAGCATACCTTTAGAAGGACCTGCCTCCTTCTTGTTCTTCAGGTTGGCCAGGTATAGAGGATAGTTTTGCTTCTAGTCATCATCTATGTTGCAATAGAAATATTTTTCTTATCAATGATCTTCTTCTTTGGCTCTCCCTTCTTTTTCTTTTTACTTTCAATTTTTTGCTTCTTCACAGTCTTCTTCTTTTCAAAAGACTTTTGTTGAAAGAAGTTCTTTCCATAGCAAGTACTGAGCTTTTAGAATATTTCATGGAAAGCTCAACTATGACTAGCATGTTCATAAGCTCAGCCAAGATATTTTATAGTTTATGCATATGATAGTTCATGATGAACTGCCCATATGCATCAGTCAAGGACTGCAGGATTATATCAATCTACAGATCCTGATCTAACTTGACATCAAGCTTCTCAAGCTCTTCTAAATCCTTGATTATCATTAGATAATGATCTTGGATCGACTGTTCATCACACATCTGAGCCTTAAAAAATCTCCTAGTGACTTGATATTTGGTTGCATGACTTTATTCACCCAAACTACTCTTAAAGGCGAGCCAACATTTGATGGCCTAGTCTTTATGTCTTTATGTTGGCACTAGAGCTCATTAGACATCAAGCCCAACATGTAATACCTGGCTTTATTATCATTATCCATCCACTTTTCCAAAGATGCTCTCTGTTCAGTAGATGGATGGGCTGGTAAAGTGGAAGGATCCTGTTCTAACACATAAGTGAACTTGTTAGAATCTAAAATAATTTTGAAGTTTTAGAGTCAATCCTTGTAGTTAGGTCCGATCAGTCTATGGGTGTCTAAGATTGGGCTAGTGGATTGGATGCAGATATTTTTCTGTAGAGAGTCAAAGTTTCATATTAGATTTTATAATTACACTTAACCAATTTATTTAAAAATTTTATTTTTAAATAAATTAGGCTCCCACTATTTACTCAGATTCCTACACTCTCTTGGCAGAGATGCAAAAATCTTTACGATCAATAATTTTTAGTGGGTGGTGTGGTCCCATCGACTGGCTCACCATCTTACCTAATAGTTATTGATGATGGATGAAGAAAAAATCATATTTTTTCAGTATAGGATCGTTCAGATCTAATTGATTCTGAAAAATATTTCAAATTTTTTTCTACAATTCTAATCAAATCTGATCCTAAAGATCTAATATTAAAAATTAAAAATAATATTAAATCTAATTTAATTTTAAATTATTATTTTGGATAATCAAATTATCCTATGATGATCTGATTGATCCTGAGGTTCTGAAAGGAGCCACATACGTGCCTAGCCTCTATCGATGTCCACTCGGGCAGGATCTAGAGGTCCTCTTCTTATGAATCATCTCTTCAAAAATCAAATTTGAATCCGATCTTGAAGTTCTTCAAAACTACTTTGAAGAAGCAGCGATCGTCTCTTTCAATAGTGCTGCCTTCTTCCTGATCTGGATGCCTTTCTTCTTTAGATAACACTTGAACCCATGCCCAACTCCTTTGGGCATGGAGAGGAGAGAGAGAGGATCAGAGGAAGGCATGGAAGGTGGGTAGTCTTGCAGCATAGTGAAAGGAAGAAGCTCTCTAACCCTAGGAGTAGATAGGATTTAAATAGACCATGCTGTGCCATGTAGTGTCACATCATCCCGGTCAATCAGAGGCTTTCATTCAATTAGATCTAAATATGATTGATAGGATGATGTCATCTGATCCAATCAGATGAGAGTTCCTAAAAAATCCACATAGTTGGCGCCAACACTGGATAAACCCAAAAGTCTTTGGCGCTTAGGTGTTTAAACCCATCAAGAAATCCTAGAGTCCCATCTATATGGGATTCCATCTCTTATCCATATGGGATGCACGCCTAAGGTGGCATGCACCATCTCTCTTGCCTCTTTTAGTAGGAGGACAAGAGCCCCTGGTGCTCTCCTATAGGTGCATGACACATGGCCCTATGTCCAAGTGTCCAAGGTCAACTATTGACCAATGTCCAAAATAGGAATTAGCAGATGACAGGAATTGACAGGTGTTGTCTAAAATCTATCTAATAAATTAAGATAATCCTTTTTTGATCTAGACAAGTTTCACTAAGATAAGATTCCTGAGTGAGTCAACACAAATTTGGCTTAGCCGAGATGAACCAAAATAATTACAAAAGGAGAATGTTAGGCTCAATCATATGCTAGCATGATTTTTTTGAACCTAATTAGATCTAATCCAAATCAATTGAACTAGGTTATTCCAATTGATGACATCCAGATCCAAACCCTTATTTTTGTGACCCAGTTAGGTTCAGTTCTATATGATAATGAGATATGTCGCGATCTCTATCATCGATATCATCAAAATACCTTTCGATGGATCAGAACTTTTTTGATTCATATAATTAGAATGATCGAAAATCTAAATTATTCTAATTGCTCTCAATATCTACTAGTGACACCTAGCAGTATATGGTAGCAATCCATCCTGTGTGATTGGATTCTTCTATCTTGAGGTTCGATTGAATTTGGGTTAAGGTAAACTCGTCAAACCCAATATCCGTCATATGAATTAATCATTCGATTCGAGTCTAATGTGAAATCCTAATAGAAACTCTTTTTATCATCTTCACTCTACCATGGCCATGGGCTTAAGGACTCAATCTCATGATTATCATAGGGCTGCTCCTCATCTATCGAGGTAGATAGATCCCTTATTGGTGTAATTCAATTCCTATAATGAACATGCTATAGCCAACATATACCTCAAGATTCTGAATGGCTAGAAGAGCAAGTTATGGTGCAGTCAAACTATAACACCCTCAAGGTAAACTGTCGATACACTTTAGATCAAAGAATCAGACACACCACTATAGCATTGAGTCAGTTATTGACGAGAAGATAGACTTCCTTATGACTGCTTGAGGTGGTCACGCTCAGTGCTCTCATTTTCTAATGAGTACTTGTACTCAAGCTCTGTAGTCTCCAAATCATAGATTTAAGGTACATCTATCTTAAGAAAGTAATCATATACTAATTTTTCAGATCGATCACCATCCTCGTGATGATTCTACGGTCGAAAGCAGTTTGAGTTAATTATGAAAATTCATGTCTTAAATTTTTAACTCTGAAAAATATGAATTATCATTATCATTAACTCAAAGGATGTATGACAGACACTATAAATATACACTATGATAGAAAATAACCTATTTACTTTTATAGTTAAAATTATAAAATTGCCCTTAGAAGTGTATTATAAGTGTCATCCAATTTGGCTTCTAGGACACACATCTAACAAACTTCCACTTGATCTAAAGTCAATTGACTACAAATCTAAGTCCCATCTTCTCAAGGTGGGCTTCAATCTTCTGCTGGCTCAATGGCTTTGTCAGTGGGTCAGTCATATTGTCTGTAGTGTCAACTCTTTTGACCTCAACCTATCCCTTCTCGAGGTAATCACAGATGAGATGGTAGTGCCGCTCAATGTGCTTGGATTTTTGATGAGACCTCGACTACTTAGTTAGGGCTATGGAGTCATTATTATCATAGTACAGAGGGACAACATCTGATGGCATCACTTTGAGCTCTATGGTAAACTTCTTGTACAAGAATGCTTCCTTTGCAACCTCCAATGCAGCGATGTATTTTGCTTCCATGGTGGAGTCTGCAATCATCGTCTACTTGAAACTCTTCTAACTGATAGCTCCATCATTACAAATAAATAGATTTTCAGATGTCAACTTTTGATCATTTATGTTGGACATAAAATCCAAGTCTGTATATCTCTAGACCCGGGTTCTCCATTATCAAAGACTAGAAATATATCCTTCGTCCTTCTCAAGTACTTAAGAATATATTTTACAGAAGTCCAGTGCTCTTCATTTGGATTCGATCGATACCTACTCATGACACTCACAGCATGGGTAATATCAGATCATGTACATAGCATGACATACATGAGGCTCCTTATTGCTGAAGCATAAGAAATCTATTAGATATATGTGCACTAGAAGCCAGAATTGGTTGACACTTGTAATACACTTCTAGGGGCAAAATTATAATTTTGACTATAATCAATAAAATGGGTTATTTTCTATCACATATGTGTATTTAGTGTCTGTGATACATTCTTTGAGTTAATGGTAATGATAATTCGTATTTTTAA
>QRFJ01001610.1:175503-219683 GCA_006176705.1 Cocos nucifera
TACATATTGTATACTTTAGTGTCTGTGTACATTCTTTGGTCTAATGTAATGAAATAGCTACTTTTTAAGAGTTAAAAATTTAAGACATGAATAATCCATTATTAACTCATAATAATGCTTCCCGACCATAGGACATCATGAGGATGTGATTGATTTAAGTTGGTGTACAATACTTCTTCTTAGTAAGATATTTGATGTCTAATGGTATGGAGATACCAGAGCGAGAGTACAAGTATCGTTAGAGAATGAGGGCACTGAGCACGATCCATCTCGAGTACGTCATTAGAGGAGTCTACCTTCTCATCAATGACTGACTCGATTTGGCAGTAGTGTGTCTTGATTCTTTGACTGAGATGCATCGAGTTCTCACCTTGAGGTGTGTTATAGTTTGACTAAACCATTACTCGATCTCCTAGTCCATATGACCCTAGGTGTATGTTGGCTTATAGCAGTTCATTTTGTAGGAATCTGGATAGATTCAAATGAATCTATCTACTCTCGGTGGTTAGAGGACGCACCTATAATGATCATGAGAATCAAGTCTAAGCCATGGCCATGGTCAGTAGTGAAATAATAGAAAGTTTCTATTTATTTTCACATTGGAAGCTTAAATCGAATGTATCATTTCATATCGAATAGGGTTTGACGAGTTCACCTTAACCCTAACTGATCTGAGCTCAAGTAGAATAACAATCAAGTAAGTGACAAAAGAAGGTTCTGCATTTAGCTTGATGGGTTTGCCACCATATTACTGCTTAGTGTCACTGTGATTTTGGTGAGCAATTAGAATGATTTAGATGTATGCTTCATTGTTAACTTCAATTTATCTACTGAATAGGTTCCCCTAAGACCGTTCCTACCACACCGTATGAGATATGGCATGGTAAGAAACCAAGTCTGAGTCATCTCAGAATTTGGGATTGTCCGGCTCATGTCAAAAGACAACAAGCGGACAAGTTAGAGTTTAGGTCCTTTAGAGCTCGATTCATAGGATATCCTAAAGAGTCATTAGGATTATTTCTACATTCCAGAAGACCACAATGTGATTGTGAGTCGACATGCCATCTTTCTTGAAAAATAGTTTATTCAAGATAGCGGCATTGGAAAGCAGATTAAGCTTGATGAGAAAGTCTCACAAGTACAATGAGCTAAGGACCAATTGAACCAAATCAGTTGAGCCAATAAGAACACTACTCCTCCACCTCGTAGATCGAAAGAGTTTCCCTCCTGAAAGATACTTAGGTATTATTTTAGAGGAAGTAGAGAAAATGTTCCTCGTAGGTAATGGTGCTCATGGTGATGATCCCAAAACCTACAATGAGGCGATATCAGATATCGACTCCGAGAAATGCCTAGAGGCAATGCAGTCAGAAATTGACTCGATGCACTCGAACCAAGTCTGGACCTTGGTAGATCACAGAAGGTATAGTACCTATTGGGTGTAAATGGATCTTCAAGAGAAAGATTGGTGTAGATGAGAATGTGGAGACATTCAAGGCTAGACTAGTGGCAAAAGGTTATAGTCAATGCGAAGGCATTGACTATCAGGATTTCTTTTCCCTAGTGGCTATGCTAAAATCCATCCACACATTGCTTGCCGTTGCAGCCTATTTCGATTATGAAATATGGCAAATGGATGTGAAAATGGTATTCTTGAATAGATATCTTGAGGAAGATATCTATATGGAACAGCCGCTAGGTTTCACATCCAGTGATACTGATCATAAGGTTTGCAAGCTGCAAAGGTCCATATATGGACTTAAGCAAGCATCTCGGAGTTGGAACACTCATTTCAATGATGTGATCAAAATATTTGGTTTCATAAAAAATGAAGAGAAACCTTGTATCTTCAAAAAGGTCAGTGGGAATGCTGTTGTCTTCCTAGTATTATACGTGGATGACATCCTCCTTATTGTAAATGATATTCCCATGATGACAACAGTCAAATTATGGTTGTTCAAGAAATTCTCCATGAAAGACTTAGGTGAAGCATCCTTTATTCTAGGAATTAAGGTCTATAGGGATAGACCGAATAGGATGCTTGGACTTTCACAGAAGATGTACATAGAGGAAGTACTAAAGAGGTTTAGTATGAAAAACTCTAAGAGGGGATTAATATCCTTCAGACATGGTATTCATCTTTTCAAGAAGATGTGCCCCAGCACATCTAAGGAAATAGAACACATGAGCAAGATCCCTTATGCTACTGCAATAGGGAGCCTCATGTTTGCCATGCTATGTAGACGACATGATATAGCCCATGATGTAAGTGTCACAAGCAGATATCAGTCAAATCCAGATGAAGAACACTGAACTTCTATGAAATGTATCCTTAAGTAGTGAGAAGAACTAAAGATATGATGTTGGTCTTTGGAAATGGAGAACTCCAAGTCCAGGGATACACAGACTCGGATTTCATGTCTGATATAGATGATCGAAAGTTGACATCTGGGAGTCTGTTTGTGTGCAATGGTGGTGCTGTCAACTGGAAGAGTTTCAAGCAAACTGTGATAGCAGATTCCATCATGGAAGTAGAATATATCGCTGCATCAGAGGCTACGAAGGAAGCATTCTGGTATAAGAAGTTTGCTGCAGAAATCGAAGTAATGCCATCAGATGCCATTCCTCTATACTGTGACAATAGTGGCACCATAGCCCTTGCTAAGGAGCCGAGGTCTCACTAAAAATTTAAGTACATTGAGTGGTGATACCACCTCATTCGCGATTACCTCGAGAAGGGTTACGTCGAGGTCAAGAGAGTTGACTCCACAGACAATATGGCAGATCCGCTTACAAAGCCGTTGGGCCAGCAGAAGATCGAAGCCCACCTTGAGAAGATGGGACTTAGACTTGTAGCCAATTGGCTTTAGGACAAGTGGGAGATTTTTAGATATATGTGCCCTAAAAGCCAGAATTGGCTAACACTTATAATACCCTTCTAGGGGCAAAATTATAATTTTGACTATAATCAATAAAATCGGTTATTTTCTATCACATATGTATATTTAGTGTCTGTGATACATCCATTGAGTTAATGATAATGATAATTCATATTTTCAAGAGTTAAAAATTTAAGACATGAATAATCATTATTAACTCATAAAATGCTCCCGACCATAGGATCATCACGAGGATGATGATTGATTCAGAAGGTTGGTGTACAATCACTTCTCTTTAGTAGATGAGTCTTGAGTCTACGGTGTGGAGACATCGGGAGTGAGATTATAGGTACTCGTTAGAGAATGAGGGCACTGAGCGTGACCATCTCGAGTAGTCATTAGGGAGTCTACCTTCTCATCAATGACTGACTCGATGTTATAGTAGTGTGTCTGGTTCTTTGATTTGAGATGCATCGACAGTTCACCTTGAGGGTGTTATAGTTTGACTACACCATTACTCGGTCTCCTAGCCATATGGAACCCTAAGGTGTATGTTGGCTATAGCATGTTCATTGTAGTAACTAGATAGTATCAAGATGGAATCTATCTACCTCGGTGGTAGAGGAGCAGCCCTATGATGATCATGAGAATCAAGTCCTGAAGCCCATGGCCATGGTAGAGTGAAATAATAGAAAGAGTTTCTATTTAGATTTTCACATTGGACTTGAATCGAATGGTTACATCATATGACAGAGACTAGGGTTTGTCGAGTTCACCTTAACACTAATCTGATCGGGGCTCAAGATAAAAGAACTTAATCACACAGATAGCTGCACCAAGAGGTTTGCATTCAGCTCTGATGATTGCCACCATATACTGCTAGGTGTCACTGATGAATTTTGGGAGCAATTAGAATGATTTAGATGATCGATCATTCTAGCTATTTGAATCAGAAGAGTTCTGATCCATCGAAAGGAGTTTTGATGATGTCGATGATAGAGATCATGACATATCCCATTACCATACAGAACTGAACCTAATTGGGTTACATAAACAAGGGTTTGAATCTGGTGATCATCAATTGAACTGATCGAGTTCAATTGATCTGAATGAGATTCAATTAGGTTCAAGAAAATTATGCTAGCACTTGATTGAACCTAACGTTCTTCTTTTACTATCATAAATAGTTATCCTGACTGAGCCAAAGGAGTTTGTACTCATTTAGAGGCTTTCACTTTGTCTGACTGGAGCTTGTCCAAGTTAGAAAAGGTTATCTTATTTTGTAAGACATTACCTGCCATTTTTGGTCACCTGCCATTTCTCGTCCTTTGACTTTGGTCAAAAGTTGACCTTTGATTGGTCAAATGTTGACCTTTGACACTTTGACTTTTGTCCACATGTCATGCACCTATTGGAGAGCTGGTGGAGGCCTATCCCCTTGCCAAAATCTGGCCAGGAGGAGGGCGCACGGCACCCTTGGCGTATGCCCAAGCTGGAGGCGCCTAGGAGTCCCTATTGGATAGGGACTCCATCTCCTTTTTGGATTCTGATTAGAGTTCTCCTAAGAACCAAATTTGACTGGTCTTAGGTTCCATCTAAGGAGGAATCCAGGGGACTCTATTCCCATCAATCAGATTTAGATTTGATTTCACAAAGGGTTGTAATTGGTTGGAAAGAAGAGGAGTTGGATCACAGACAGTCTATAAATAAGATCCTGCGCCCAACTCAAATCAAGATTGGAAATCATAATTCTCCACACCCCAAGGCTGCTTCTCCTCTCCTCCTCCATGCCAAAGCACCTCCTCCCTCTCCTCTCCATGTCCAAAGAGGTTTGAATTCTTGGTTGGTGCAATCTAGATAAGAGAAAGGGGACTGAAAGCTAGAAGGCTACGCTGCTGCAAACGATGACTGTTGATCTTCAAAAGGAGTTTTGAAGATCCTCCAGATCAGATCCAGATCTAATTTTTGGAGACATGATAGAGAAGAAGAGGATCTCCATATTCTGCTCAAGTGGATACCGATAGAGGCTAGGCACTTGCATGGCTAGATCCAGAACCTTCCGCTGCTCACAGGATCATCATCGAATAATAAGATTACCCACTTGAAGATAAATTAAATTTGATTTAATTTATCTAATTTTATTTTAATTATTAAAATAATAAGAATTAGATCTGAAATATTCTAGATCCGATCTAGATCAAAGAAAATTTTTTTTGAAATATATCTCTTGATCTGATCAGATCTGAACGAACCTAGTCCGAGAAATCAAGATTTTCCTATAGAATCTTGCTCATGCATTCAATCTCCTCAGGTGTGTTAGGACACATCTTCTTGGAGAGATGAATGCCATATCTGAAGGGTACTAAATTCCTCTTAGAGTTTTTCGTGCTAAACCTCTTCAACACCTCCTCTATGTACATTTTCTATGAGAGACCCCACATCCTATTCGGTCTATCCCTATAGATCTTAATTCTCAAAATGAAGGACGCTTCTCCTAGATCTTTCATAGAGAACTCCTTAGACAACCATATTTTGACTGTAGTCAATATGAAAATATCATTTCTAATTAGGAGGATGTCATCCACGTACAGTACGAGAAAAATAATAATGCTCCCATTGACTTTTTTGAAAACACAGAATTTCTTATTTTTGATGAGTCCAAATGATTTGATTACATCATTGAAACGTGCATTCCAGGTCCGAGATGCTTGCTTAAGTCCATATATTGACATTTGCAGCTTGCATACCTTGTGATCATTATCACTAAATGTGAAACCTAGTGGCTATTTCATATAAATATCTTCCTCATGATATCCACTTAAAAATATCATTTTTACATCCATCAGCCATATTTCATAGTCGAAATAGATTACAACAGCAAGCAATGTGCGGATGGATTTAAGCATAGCACTGTCAAAAAAATATCTTGATAGTCAATGCCTTCACGTCGACTATATCCTTTCGCTACGAGCCTTGCTTTGAATGTCTCTATATTTCTATCGGTACCTATCTTTCTCTTGAAGATCCATTTACTCCCAATAGGTACTATACCTTCAGGTAGATTTACCAAGGTCCAGACTTGGTTTGAACGTATGGAGTCAATCTCTATCAGAAAGGATCCTTCCATCTGATATTGGTGCGGTCTCACCAACTATAGAGGGGGTATGATTAATGATTTTTAGTGGGTGGTGCGGTCTCACCAACTAACTCATCACCTCACCTAACAGTTATTGGTGATGGGTTAGCCAATGAGTGAACAACTCTTGTTCAATGATTCTCTAATCATGGTGCACCCAAACTTGGTCTCTAATTCATGAATCTCACCGTATCCAAAATATTGATCCACTCCTTAGTTAAGTCAGACCCACCATTTGCATAGACTGGGTTTCCTAATTGAGTCTCTCACCGTATCCAAAATATTGAGCCCAACTCATCCTCCAGCCCATAGCATCCAATGCCTAATAGACATGGTTGCATCTTCTTGGTGCAACTGAGCCACTGTATCCAGCCGAGAACAATCAACCTCGGGAAGGGCCCGCACATCTACAATGGTGGAAGACCTCAGACTTAATCTTTTCTTAGGGAGAATTGATTCAGATCTCATTAAACTAGACTTGTCATAGTCATAACAATTATGACTAACCTAGTGGCATGGGTTAGCTCGGATTATTGACCACCTCAGATCAGAACTGTGTCAACAGATATGGCTAGGTAAGTGAGACCGATGGAAGGAATATGCCATTAACTCGTACAAGAACGCATTCAGGTTCGAGTAGCTTCCAATTAAAAATCAAGTCGATCGTATGTGCCAAACTTACCTTAGACACCAAATTATTGAGCCAGAACCAATTGGGTTAGCCTACAATTCAGACTCTAACCTCTGAGCCTAATTAGGTCTTGCTTGATCGTGACTCGATCTTGACCCAGACTTAATCCTATTAGGCTGGTCAATTTAAGCATTGTTGATCCCATCTAACCAACTCTTGATTCGGTTTGATCAACCGCTTAGACCTAATTGAGCTACCCAAGCCCGAACCCAGTATTATGAATATGTCTTAGATCTGAAATTCTCAATTTTAGATCTAATTGATATTCCATAATCTTAATTTTTAATTAAGTAGGGTTCATAAACAAAATATGTACAATAAATCCTAGGGTTTCAGGATCTAGGATTTTGCAGAAAGTAAGTTTTGGATTTCTGATTAAGGACGAACATGCAGCACCCCTACACATCATAAGAACACCCCATCGAATGGAAAGAGAGGGCCTTTAAATCCTTCTTCATTCTTATGACCGGACGGCCAAGAGGAACGCCTTAATCAGGAACATGCAATACTACAAAACAGTTTTAGATCTATATCATATATCTCATATATAAATTAGATCTAATCATGGCATATTTTGCATACATCTCATGTATCGAATCATGCATATTTTTCAGATCTAAATTATCTCATAATAATCTAAAAAATTAGATTTAAATTGATCTAATCAAAATAAATTCTAATCTAGATAATTATGTAGAACTATTCTACAACTAGTCTAGACATGCATCAATCATATCTCATATGATGTTTAAAATTAAATAATTTTTATTTGCTATTTTTTAGATGTTATTATAACCATTATAATATCAAAAAATAGTAAATAAATTAATCTAAAATATGATTTAATCAAATTAAATTGAAAATATGCAAGACTATTCTATAGAACTATTCTATTTTAGAACTAGTCATGCATATTTTCTAATCTTAGATCCTAATCATTTAATTTTAATTTTTTCTGATTTTCAGATCTGATCACATCTCATGTGACATCTAAAATCATTTATTTTTTGATTAAAATAAATTTAAAATCAAATTTAAACACTTTTAGAACCTTGGCTCTGATACCAGTTGAAGAAAAATCCTGATTTTCCGATCCAGGTTCGTTCAGGTCTGATCAGATCAAGAGATATATTTCAAAAATTTTTCTCTTGATCCCAATCAGATCTTGATATATTTTATATCTAATTATTATTATTTTAGAAATCAAAATAAAATTAAATAAATTAAATCAGATTGAACTTACCTTGATATGGGTAATCCTATTATTCGTTGATGATCCTGTATGCAGCAGAAGGTTCTGGATCTAGCCATGCAAGTACTTGGCCTCTACTGATATCGACTCGGGCTGGATCTAGAGATCCTCTTCTTCTCTATCACATCTCCAAAAATTAGGTCTGGATCTGATCTGGAGGATCTTCAAAACTCATTTTGAAGATCAGCAGTTGTCCTCTGCAGCAGCGCAGCCTTCTAGCTTTTACTCGCCTTTCTCTTATCTAGATTGCATTAACCAAGGTCCAAAACCCTTTTGGACGTGGAGAGGAGAGGGAGAAGGTGGTTTTGCATGGAGGAATAGGGGAGAGGCAGCCTTGGGGTGTGGGAATTATGATTCAATCATCATCATCTCAGTTTGAGTTGGGCGCAGGGTCTTATTTATAGACTAAGCATGATCCAACTCCTCTTCTTCCCAACCAATCACAACCCTTTGTGAAATTAGATCTAAATCTGATTGATAAAAATAGAGTCCCCTGGATTCCTCCTTAGAGGGTGCCTAAGACCAGTCAAAGTTGGTTCTTAGGAGAACTCTAATTGGAATCCAAAAAGGAGATGGAGTCCCTATCCAACAGGGACTCCAAGGCGCCTCCAACTTGGGCACACACCTAGGGTGGCATGCACCCTCCTCCTTGCCAGGTTTTGGTAGGGGGACAAGCCCCCACCAGCTCTCCAATAGGTGCGTGACATGTGGTCAAAAGTCAAAGTGTCAATGGTCAACATTTGACCAGTCAAAGGTAGACTTTTGACCAAAGTCAAAGAACAAGAAATGGCAGGTGACCAAAAATGGCAGGTAATGTCTTACAAAATAAGACAACCTTTTCTGACTTGGACAACCTCCAGTCAGACCATATGAAGGCCTCTGATTGAGCACAAACTCCTTTGGCTCAGTCAGGACAACTTATTTATGATAGTAAAAGAAGAACGTTAGGTTCAATCGAGTGCTAGCACGATTTCCTTGAACCTAATTGAATCTCATTCAGATCAATTGAACTAGATCAGTTCAATTGATGATCACCAGATTCAAACCCTTATTTGTGTGACCCAGTTAGGTTCAGTTCTGTATGGTAATGGGATATGTCATGATCTCTATCATCGACATCATCGAAACTCCTTTCGATGGATCAGAACTCTTCTGATTCGAATAGCTAGAATGATCGATCATCTAAATCATTCTAATTGCTCCCAAAATCCATCAGTGACACCTAGCAGTATATGGTGGCAACCCATCAGAGCTGAATGTGAACCTCTTGGTGCAGCTACCTGTGTGATTAAGTTCTTCTATCTTGAGCCCCGATCAGATTAGGGTTAAGGTAAACTCGTCAAACCCTAGTTTCTATCATATGATGTAATCATTCGATTCGAGTCTGATGTGAAAATCTAAATAGAAACTCTTTCTATTATTTCACTCTGCCATGGCCATGGACTTCTGGACTTGATTCTCATGATTATCATAGGGCTGCTCCTCTACCACCGAGGTAGATAGATTCCATCTTGATGCCATCCAGTTCCTACAATGAACATGCTATAGCCAACATACACCTCAGGATTCCATATGGCTAGGAGACCGAGTAATGGTGTAGTCAAACTATAACACCCTCAAGGTGAACTGTCGATGCACCTCAGGTCAAAGAACCAGACACACTACTGCAGCATCGAGTCAGTCATTGATGAGAAGGTAGACTCCCTAATGACTACTCGAGGTGGTCACGCTCAGTGCCCTCGTTCTCTAACGAGTACCTGTACTCTCGCTCCGGTGTCTCCACACCGTAGACTCAAGACTCATCTACTAAAGAGAAGCGATTGTACACCAACCTTCTGGATCAATCACCATCCTCATGATGATCCTATGGTCGAGAGCATTTTATGAGTTAACAATGATTATTCATGTCTTAAATTTTCAACTTTTGAAAATATGAATTATCATTATCATTAACTCAAAGGACGTATCGCAGACACTAAATACACATATGTGATAGAAAATAACTCATTTTATTGATTATAGTCATAATTACAATTTTGCCCTTAAAAGTGTATTACAATTGTCAGCCAATTCTGACTTCTAGGGCACATATATCTAACACCAACTCCTTTGGGCATCGAGAGGAGAGAAAGAGGATTAGTGGGAGGTGTGGAATAGAGGAGGGCAGTGTTGCGGCATGGTGAAAGGAAGAAGTTCTCTAACCCTAGGCGCAGACTGGATTTAAATAGACCCTGCTACACCATGCAGTGCCACATCATCCCAATCAATCAGAGGCCTTCATTCAATTAGATGTAAATTTGATTGGTGGGATGATATCATCTGATCCAATCAGATGAGAGTCCCTTAAAAATCCACATAGGTGCCGCCAACACTAGATAAACCCAAAAGTCTTTGGCACCTAGGTGTTTAAATCCATCAAGAAACCCTGCAGTCCCGTTTGTATGTGACTCCATCTCTTATCCATATGGGGTGCATGCCTGGATAAACCTAAAAGACTTTGGCGCCTAGGTTTTTAAATCCATCAAGAAACCCTAGAGTCCTATTTGTATGGGACTCCATCTCTTATCCATATGGGGTGCATGCCTAGGGTGGCGTGCACCTTCTCTCTTGCCTTTTTTAGCAGGGGGACAAGAGCCCAGGTGCTCTACTATAGGTGCATGATACATGGCCCTATGTCCAAGTGTCCAGGGTCAACTATTGACCAATATCCAAAACAAGAATTAGCGGGTGACAGGAATTAGTAGGTGTTATCTTAAATCCATCTAATGAATTAAGACAATCTTTTTTTGATCTGGACAAGTTCCCATCAAACTAAGATAAGATTTTTGAGTGAGTACAAATAAATTTGGCTCAGCTAAGACAAACCAAAATGATTACAAAAGGAGAATGTTAGGCTCAATCATGTACTTGCATAATTTCTTTGAACCTAATTGGATCTAATCCAGATCAATTGAACTGGATTAGTCCAATTGATGACATCTGGACCCAAATCCTTATTTATGTAATCCAATTTAATTTAGTTTCATATGATAATGAGATATGTCATAATCTTTATCATCGACACCATCGAAATACCTTTCGATGGATCAAAATTTTTTTGATTCATATAATTAGAATGATCGAACATCTACATCATTCTAATTGCTTCCAAAATCCGTCAGTGACACCTAGCAGTATATGGTGGCAACCCATCAGAATCGAAAGTGAACCTTTCTTTGTAGCTATCTGTGTGTTTGGATTCTTGTATCTTGAGCCCTGACTAAATTAGGATTAAGGTAAACTTGTCAAACCCAATATCCATCATATGAGTTAATCATTCGATTTGAGTCCAATATTAAATCCTAATAGAAACTCTTTCTATCATCTTCACTCTGCCATGGTCATGGGCTTAAGGACTCAATCTCATGATTATCATAGGAATGTTCCTCATCTATCGAGGTAGATAGATCTCCTATTGATGCAATCCAATTCCTACAATGAACATGCTATAGCCAACATATAGCTCAGGATTCTGAATGGCTAGGAGATCGAGTTATGGTATAGTCAAACTATAATACCCTCAAGGTAAACTATCGATGTACCTCAGGTCAAAGAATCAGACACACCACTGTAGCATCGAGTCAGTTATTGACGAGAAGGTAGACTTTCTTATGACTGCTCGAGGTGGTCACGCTCAGTGCCCTCATTCTCTAACGAGTACCTATGCTCTCGCTCCGATGTCTCCACATCATAAAATTAAGGTACATCTATCGTAAGAAAGTGATTGTACACCAATCTTCTAGATCGATCACCATCCTCGTGATGATCCTACGGTCGGGAGCAGTTTATGAGTTAATTATGAAAATTTATGTCTCAAATTTTCAACTCTTGAAAATATGAATTATCATTACCATTAACAAAATGGATGTATCATGGATACTTTAAATACACACTATGATAGAAAATAACTTATTTATTAATTTATAATCAAAATTATAAAATTATCCTTAGAAATGTATTATAAGTGTCAGTCAATCTGGCTTCTAGAGCACATATCTAACAATAGGTCAACCGATGAGTGGACAACTTTTATCCAATGATTCTCTAATGATGGTACACCAAACCTGATCTCTAATTCATAAATCTCACCATATTTAGAATATTGATCCACTCCTTAGTTAAGTCAGATCCACTATTTACACGAATTTGATTTCTGATTGGATTCTTTATCGTATGCAGAATATTGAGCCCAATCCATCCTCCAACCCATAGCATCCAATGCCTAATAGATATGGTTGCATCTTTTTGGTGCAACTGAACCACTATATCCAATTGAGAACAATCAACTCCAAGAAGGACTTGCACATCTACAATGGTGGAAGATTTATGACTTAATATTTTCTTAAGAAGATTTGATTCAGGTCTCTTTAAACTTGACTTGACTTAGTTATAACAATTATAATTAACCTAGTGGCATGGGTTAGCTCAAATTGTTAGCCACCTCTAATCAAAATTGGGTCGACACAAATGGTCAGGTAAGTTAGATCGGTGGAAGGGATATGCCATTAACTTAATAAGAATGCATTCAGATCGAGTAGCTTCCAATTAAAAACTAGTCGATCATATCTGCCAGACTTATCTTAGACACCAAATTATCAAATCAGAATCAATTAGATTAGCCTATAATTCAGGCTCGAACCATAGAGCCAAATTAGGTCTTGACTTAGTCAACCACATGTGAATGTGAGTCGACCTTGACCCAGACTTAATCTTATTGGGTTGGTCAATTCTAAGCACTCTTGATCCCACTTAACCAACTCTTGGTTCGATTTGATTAATTGCTAGACCTAATTGAGCTACCCAAGTCCGAACCCAATTTATGAAGGTATCTTAGATCTAAAAATTTATAATTTTTAGACCTAATTGATTTCATAATCTTAATTCTTAATTAAGTTTAGGTTCATGAACAAAAACATGTATCAAAATTTTAGAATTTCAGGATTTAGGATTTTGCAAAAAAGTAAGTTATGATTTCTGATTAACGATGAACATGCAGCACTCCTACATACTATAAGAACATCCCATCGAATGAAATGAGAGGGCTTTTAAATCCTACTTTGTTCTTATGACTGGACAGCCAAGGAGAATGCCTTAATCAAAAATATATTTTCTACTATAAAATAAGTTAGATCTAAATCATATATCGCATATACAATTAATGATTTAACCTATACATGCCTTACATACATCTCATGTATCATAAATTAATTAAACATGCATGATTTTAGATTTGATATAACACATATAATATCTAAAAAATAGAATTTAAACATGCAAGCTTTCACATCAAAATAAAACTATTCTAGATAGTTCATAGAACTATTCTACAACTAGTCTAAACATGCATCTTTCATATCTCATATGAATAAATTAAAAATTATATTTTTCTATTTTTTAGATATGATTATAATATTTATAACATCAAAAAGATAGAAGTAAAATAAATCTAAAATTATATTTAATCAAATTAAAAATATGATTACACTAGACTACAAATAGAGCTATTCCCTAGTCTGGTCATTCATCTCATATACTATAGATCTAAATCATTTAATTTTTTAATTTTTTGATTTTAGATCTAATCATATTTGCTGTGACATCTAAAATTTTTTAATATCAAATTATAAATAAAAAAATTAGATCTAAAATAGATTTGGAGAACTGCTAACCTGGCTCTGATACCAATTGAAGGAAAAATCTTATTTTCTACCATAGGATCATTCAGATCTGATTGGATCTGAAGAAATATTTTAAATTTTTTTTTTTAAATATTCTAATTAGATCTGAGATATCTCAAATTTAATCCTATAGATCTGATATTAAAATTAAAAATTAGAATTAAATTTGATTTAATTTTCTTATCTTGGTTGGGTAAATAACTTTTACCCTATCGATGATTTATTGTCACCCAGGGTTCTGGATGTAGCCAGCAATTGCCTGGCCTCTAATATAGTCCACTCGGGTAGGATATGGACGTGCTCTTCTTTTGGATCTAATCTCTAAAGATTACATCTGGATGATGGGGCATGGAGGAGGTTTATGGCAGCATCATATAGGCATGGTGATCAAAGGATTAAAGCCCTAGGGCGCAGGGTCTTTAAATAGACTCCTACGCCACCTTAGAGTCTCATTTCATCAAGCAATCAAATTGCTTGATAGCCTAGAACTCTAAAGCTGATAGCCCATATCCCCAACCTAATTTCTATCAGGTTTGGTCGACCAAAAACATCTCCAAAGGTGGCAGCACGAAGGGATAAGGAAGAGTCCGGGGCGCCTAGGACTCTTCCCTCAAGAGTTTGATCCAAATCAAACTCTATCTTAACCCAATCTAGGCACCCCTAAAATCACTAAATTTGGATCCAAAGTATGACTCAAGCCCTATCACATATCCAAAATTCATAAAAAATAGTTTCTAAAAATTTTTCTAGAAGGCTCTGATCTTGTGACCCTTAATTCTTTCAATTGGGTCAACTATTGATCCTAGTCCAATTGCATTTCAGAATGGATTTATTTCTGGAATTAATCTTACCTAGATAAGTTTTAGCCAAATAAAAATAAACCCATTTATAATCCAGGGATGAGTCAAATCAAATTTGACTTAATAGAGATAGATCAGAAAAACTATAGAAGAAGAATGTCAAGCTCAATCATGCGCTAGCATAATTTTCTTAAACATGATTGGATCTATTGCAAATCAATTAAACTAAGTAAGCCTAATTGATCACATCCAGATTCAAATTCTTATTTGTGTAATCTAGTTAGTTTCAATTTTATATGGTAATATGATATATCATGATCTCTATCATTGACATTATCGAAACATCTTTCGATGGACCAGAACTTTTTTGATTTACACAATTAGAATGATCGATCATCAAGATTATTTTAATTGCTCCCAAAATCCACCAGTGACACCTAGCAGTATATGGTGGTAATCCATCAAAATTGAAAGTGAACCTTTTGGTGCAGCTACCTATGTGATTGGGTTGTTTTATCCTCAGCCCCGACAGGATTTTGGTTAAGGTGAACTCGTCAAACCCAACATCCATGATATGAATTAATCATTCGATTCGAGTCCAATATGAAGTCCTAATAGAAACTCTTTCTATCATCTTCACACTGCCATGGCCATGGGCTTAAGGACTCGATATCATGATCATCATGTTAGATGTGTACCCTAGAAGCCAGATTGGCTAACACTTGTAATACACTTCTAAGGAAAATTTTATAATTTTGACTATAAATTAATAAAAAGATTATTTTCTCTTATAGTATATATTTAAAGTGTATGTAATACATCCTTTGAGTTAATGGTAATGATAATTCATATTTTCTAAGAGTTAAAAATTTATGATATGAATTTTCATAATTAACTCATAAATTGCTTCTGATTGTAGGATCATCATGAGGATGGTGATTGATCTGAAAGATTGGTGTATGATCATTTTCTTTGAATAGATGAGTCTTGAGTTTACGATGTGGAGACATCAGATCGAGAGTATAGATACTCGTTAGAAAATGAGGGCACTGAGCATGACCACCTCGAGCATTCATCAGAAAGTCTACCTTCTCATCGATGACTGGCTCGATGTTGTAGTAGTGTGTCTAATTCTTTGACCTGAGGTGCATCGGCAATTCACCTTGAGAGTGTTATAGTTTGATTATACCATAACTCGATCTTCTAGTTATTCGAAATTCTGAGATGTATGTTGGCTATAGTACGTTCATTGTAGGAATTGGATTATACCAATAAGAGATCTATCTACCTCGGTAGATGAGGAGTAGCTTTATGATGATCATGAGAATCGAGTCCATAAGCTAATGGCCATGGTAGAGTGAAGATGATAGAAAGAGTTTCTATAAGGGTTTCACATAGGACTTTAATCGAATGACTAATTTATATGACGGATATTGGGTTTGACGAGTTCACCTTAATCCTAATCTTGTCGGGGCTCAAGATAGAAGAACCCAATCACGCAGGTAGTTGCACCGAGAGATTCACTTTTAGTTCTGATGGGTTGCCACCATATACTGCTAGGTGTTATGGTGGATTTTGAGAGCAATTAGAATGATTTTGATGATCGATCATTCTAATTGTATGAATCAGAAAAGTTTTGATCCACTGAAAGATATTTTGATGATATTGATGATGAAGATCATGACATGTCTCATTATCATATAGAACTGAACCTAACTGGGTCATACAAATAAGGGTTTGGGTTTGGATGTCATCAATTGAGCTAACCTAGTTTGATTGATTTGGATTAGATTCAATCAGGTTCAAGGTAATCATGCTAGCATACGATTGAACCTGACTTTTTCCTTTTGTAATCTTCTGATTCATTGTAATCGAGTCAAATTTAATTTAACCCATTTCTATATCTTGAATGAGTTTATTTTCATATGACTGGAATAAGTCTAGGTTAGATTAATTATAAAAATTAAATTCATTCCTAGTGCAATTGGACTAGGGTCAATAGTTGATCCAATTGAGAGAATTGAGGATCATGTGATCAAAAAATTTTAGAAATTTTTTTAGAAATTATTTTGCTCTAATTTTTGGATTGATAGGTGATGAGTTACACTTTGGGTTTTTGGATTGATAGGTGATGAGTTGCACTTTGGGTGTGCAAAATTTTATGATTTTTAGAGGTGCCTAGACTGGGTTTTGATAGAGTTTAATTTGGATCAAACTGTTGAGGGAAGAGTCCTAGACACACATAGACTCTTCCTTATCCTTTCATGCCGCCACCTTCTAGATGGATTTTTGGCATCAAAACTAAATGGGATCTAGGGTTGTTCGTGGAGATCAGGTCCAAGAGTCCCAATGGTTTAATTAATAAGATTTTTGATCAAAAAGGGACTCTTTATGGTGCTATGTCTAGTATAAGAACTCTTCTCACAAAATTACCTCAATAAAATTTATTTTTTCCACACCCAAAGGATCCTTCCATCTGATATCCATACCCCCTCTATCCTCTCTCTCCCTCTCTTCTACATGCCTAAAAAGTTAGGCTTAAATTTGAGTTGAAGGTCCAAGGTTTTTGGCACAAGATTCAGCATCTACGCAACGGTGTTCGTGAGATGAATAGGCTGCCCTCAGAAGTCATTTTGAAGGCTTTTCAAATTAGATCCAGATCTAATTTTTAGAGGAGAGATTCATGAGGAGAAGACATTTAGATCCTACCTGAGTGGATACTGGTAGAGGTCAGGCACGTGCGTGGTTCCTTTTAGAACCTCAAGAATTATCAGGATCATCGCAGGATAATTAGATTACCAAATCAGATACTTAAAATTAAATTAAATTAAATTTTATTTTTAACTTTAATATTAGATCTCTATTATTAGATCCAAAAAGTATCATATCTGATTAGAATTAAAAAAAAAAAATTAAAATATTCCTTCGGATCTAATCAGATCTGAACGATCCTGTGTCAGAAAAACATATTTTTTCTTCAACTGGTATCAGAGCAAGGTTGCAGTTCTTCGGATCTATTTTAGATCTAATTTTATTTTTATTTTTTATTTAATATTAAAAAGTTTTAGATGTCACATCATATGTGATTATATTTTAAATTAAAAAATTAAAATTAAATCATTTAGATCTAATATGTATGAGATGCATGACTAGACTGGGAATAGAATAGTTCTATGTGTAGTCTAGTATAATCATATTGTTAATTTAATTTAATATGATTTTAGATATATTTAATTTTTATTTTTTTAATATTATAATTATTATAATTAGATCTAAAAAATAAAAAATAAAATTTTTAATTTTTGATTTATTCATATATGATATGAAAAGATGCATGTTTAGACTAGTTGTAGAATAGTTCTATAAATTATCTAGAATAGTTTTATTTTGATATGATCAAATTTAAATATATTTTTTAGATATTATATATGATATTTTAGATCTAAAAATTATGCATGTTTAATTTAGTGATGATACATGAGATGTATGCAAAGCATGTATTAGTTAGATCATTGATTATATATGTGATATATGATCTAGAACTAACTAGTTTTGTAGTTTCAATTATATTTCTGATAAAGGCATTCTTCTTGACCATCCAATCATAAGAACAATGTAGGATTTAAAGGCTCTCTCCTCCTATTCAATGGGGTGTTCTTATGCCGTGTTGGGATGCTGCGCGTTCGTCCTTAATCAAAAATTAGAACTTATTTTTTGCAAAATCCTAGATCCTAAAATCCTAGAATTTTGATACATATTTTTATTTATGAACCCAAACTTAATTAAAAATTAAGATTATGAAACTAATTAGATCTAAAATTGAGAATTTTTAGATCTAAGATATTTTCATAAAATTGGGTTTGGGCTTGGGTAGCTCAATTAGGTCTAGCGATTGATCAAACTAAATCAAGAGTTGGTTAGGTGAGATCAAAAGTGCTTAGAATTGACCAGCCTAATAGTTGTAAGTCTGGGTCAAGGTTGACTCACAGCCACATGTGATCGATCCAATTAAGATCTAATTTGGCTCCACGATTCAAGCCTAGATTATAGGCTAACCTAATTGGTTCTGATTCAATAATTTGGTGTCTAAGATAAGTTTGACAGATATGATTGATTGATTTTTAATTGGGAGCTACTCGACCTAAATGCATTCTTATCAAGTTAATGGCATATCCCTTCCACCAGTCTCACTTACCTGGCTATTTATGTCGATCCAGTTTTGATTTGAGGTGGCTAATAATTTGAGCCAACCGATGCCACTAGGTTAGTCATAATTATTATGACTAAATCAAGTCAAGTTTAAAGAGACCTAAATTAAATCTTCTTAAAAAAATATTAAGTCTAAGGTCTTCCACCATTGTAGATGTGTGGGCTCTTTTTGGGGTTGATTGTTCTCGACTGGTTATAGTGGTTCAGTTGCATCGAAAAGATGCAACCATGTCTTTTAGGCATTGGATGCTATGGGTTGAAGGATGGGTTGGGCTCAATATTTTGGATATGGTGAGGAACCCAATTAGAAATCTAATTCATGCAAATGATGGATCTAACTTAACTAAGGAGTGGATCAATATTCCGAACATGATGAGATTCATGAATTAGAGACCAGGATTAGGTGCACCATGATCAAAGAATCATTGGATAAGAGTTGTCCACTCATCGATTGACCCATCATCAAAAACTGTTAGGTGAGATGGTGAGCCAATCGGTGGGACCGCACAACCCACTAGAAATCAATTGATCACGAAGATTTTTGCATATCTGCCTAGAGAGTGTAGGGATCTAAGAAAATAGTGAGAGCTTAATTTATTTAAAAAAATAAAATTTTTAAATAAATTGATTAGGTCTAATTATAAAATCTAACCAGAAATTTTGACTCTCTATAAGAAAAAGTCTGCATCCAACCCACTAGCCCGTATCCTGGACACCCATAGACTGACCGAGCCCAACTTCAAGGATTGGCTCTAAAACTTTAAAATTATTTTACATTTCGAGAAGTTGACTCATGTGTTGGAACAGGACTCTCCCACTTTACCAGCCCGTTCATCTACTGATCAGAGAGCATCTCTAGAGAAGTGGATGGATGATGATAACAAAGCTAGGTATTACATGTTGGGCTTGATGTTTGATGAGCTCCAACGCCAACATGAAGACATTAAGACTAGCCACCAAATATTGGCTCACCTGCAAGAGTTGTTTGGTGAACAAAGTCGCACAGCCAAATATCAAATCACTAGAAGACTTTTTAAGGCTCAATGCATGATGGGCAGTCGGTCCAAGATCATTGTCTGATGATGATCAAGGATTTAGAAGAGCTATAGAAGCTCGGTATCGAGTTGGATAAGGATTTGAAGATTGATATAATTATGCAATTCTTGATTGATGCATATGGGCAGTTTATCATGAACTATCATATGCATAAACTATAGAATATTCTGATAGAACTTATGAATATGCTGGTTACTACTGAGCTTTCTATGAAAGATTCTAAAGGCTCAGTACTTGCTGTAGAGCAGACTTCTTCCAAGAAAAAGTCTTTTAGAAAGAAGAAGAAGTCCATGAAGAAGTAGAAGATGGATGGTGGGAAGAAGAAGAAGGTAGAGCCAAAGAAGAAGACCGCTGATAAAGAAAAATATTTTTATTACAACACAGATGATCATTGGAAGCACAACTGCCCCTTATACCTAGCCAGCCTGAGGAACAAGAAGGAGGCAAGTCCTTCTGGAGGTATGCTTGTTATCGAATCTAACCTTATGATTTCTTCTGCATCCAGTTGGATGCTTGACTCTGGTTCTAATGCTCACTTATGCACTTCTATGCAGGATCCTGAGGATAGCAGGAGGTTGAGAGATGGTGAGATGATCCTACGTGTCGAGAATGGAGGAAGAGTTGCTGTAGTGGCCATGAGAACCTATCCTTTGCAATTATCATTAGGATTAGATTTAGTTCTTAAAGACTATTTTTATGTGCCTACAGTAAGTAGGAATTTAATTTTTGCTTCATGTTTAGCATAGGAAGGCTATGTAACTAGTTTTCTTAAGGACCATTGTAATATTCTTTATGAAAGAAATAAAATTATAAGTGATTTTCTTATAAATGGTCTCTATCAGTTACATATTAATATTTCTATTTTCAATATCAAGCAAAACATGAATGCCATAGAATTAAAATGACCTAGGGATAGTCTAAACAATAGATATCTATGGAACCTTGGGCTAGGTCATATAGTAGAAGATAGGGTTAACAAATTAGAGAAATTCGGGCTATTGAGTTCGTTGACTTTTGAGTCATATCCGATTTATGAATCATGCCTTCATGGCAAAATGACCCAGCTTCCTTTTGTAGGACATAGAAAAAGGGCCACAGACCTACTTGCCCTAGTACATATTGATGTGTGTGGCCCATTTGATGTGCCGACTAGAGGTAACTATGTCTACTTCATCACCTTTATTGATGATTTATCTCGGTATGGATATGTGTATTTAATGCAACATAAATCTGAAGCTTTTAAAAAGTTCAAAGAATTCAGACATAAAGTAGAAAAATAAACTAAAAAATCCATTAGGATTCTTCGATTAGATCGAGGTGGTGAATATCTTAGTAAAAAATTCTTAAACTATCTTAAGCAAAATGGCATAGTCTCTCAATGGACTCCACCTGGAACACCTCAAGTCAACGAAATTTTAGAATGGAGAAATTAGACCCTATTAGATTAGGTTCGATCCATGATAAGCTTCACAGACCATCCTGAGTTTCTTTAGGAACATAGTCTAATGACCGCTATATATTTATTGAATAGGGTTCTCTCTAAAATTATTTCTACCACACCGTATGAGATATGGCATGGTAAGAAACCAAGTCTGAGTCACCTTAAAATTTGGGGTTGCTCAGCTCATGTCAAGAGACAACAGACGAATAAGTTAGAGTATAGATCCTTTAGAGCTTGATTCATAGGATATCCTAAAGAGTCATTAGGATATTATTTCTACATTTTGAAAGACCATAATGAGATTGTGAGTCGACATGCCATCTTTCTTAAAAAATAGTTTATTTAAGATGGTGGCATCGGAAGGTAGATTAGGCTCGAGGAGAAAATCTTCCAAGAGCAACGAGCTAAGGATCCTATGAAATCTAATTAGATTGAGCCAATCCAATCACTACCTTCTCCACCTTATAGATCATAAGGATTTCTCGTCCTCCTGAAAGGTACTTAGATACTATTTAAGAGGATGTAGAGGAAATATTCCTCATGAGAAATGGGGTTCATGGTGATGATCCCAAAACCAATGATAAGGCGATATTAGATATTGACTTCGAGAAATGGTTAGAGGCAATAAAGTCAAAGATTGACTCAATACGCTCAAACTAAGTTTGGGTCTTGGTAGATCCACCTAAAGGTATAGTACCTATTGGCTGTAAATGGATCTACAAGAGAAAGATAGGTGCGGATGAAAATGTGGAGACATTTAAGGCTAGGTTAGTGGCAAAAGGATATAATCAGCATGAAGGCATTGACTATCAGGATATCTTCTCGCTAGTAGCCGTGCTAAAATCCATCCGCACATTGCTTGTTGTTGCATCCTATTTTGATTATGAAATATGGGAGATGGACATGAAAACGACCTTCTTAAATGGATATCTTGAGGAAGATATCTATATGGAATAGCCATTAGGTTTCACATCCAGTGATGCTGATCATAAGGTCTACAAGCTGCAAAGGTCCATCTATGGACTTAAGCAAGCATCTTGGAGTTGGAATGCTCATTTTAATGATGTGATCAAATCATTTAGATTCATCAAGAATGAGGAGGAATCGTGTGTATTCAAAAAGATCAGTGGGAGCGCTATTGTCTTCATCGTACTGTACGTGGATGACATCCTCCTTATTGAAAATAATATTTCCATGTTGACCATCGTTAAAATGTGGTTATCAAAAGAGTTCTCTGTGAAAGACCTAGGAGAGGCATCCTTTATTCTAAGAATTAAGGTCTATAGGGATAGACCGAATAGGATGCTGGGTCTCTCACAGAAGATGTACATCAAGGAGGTACCAAAGAGGTTTAGCATGGAAAACCCCAAGAGGGGATTGGTGCCCTTCAGACATGGCATTCATCTCTCCAAGAAGTGTGTCCCAACACACTTGAGGAGATTGAACGTATGAGCAAGATCCCTTATGCTTCAGCAATAGGGAGCCTCATGTATGCCATGCTATGTACACGACCTGATATTGCCCATGCTGTGAGTGTCACGAGCAGATATCAATCAAATCTAGGTGAAGAGCACTAGACTTCGGTGAAATATATCCTTAAGTACTTGAGAAGGACTAAGGATATGTTCTTGATTTTTGGTAATGGAGAACTCCAAGTCTAGGGTTATACAGACTCAGATTTTATGTCTGATATAGATGATTGAAAGTCGATATTTGATAGTCTATTTGCATGTAATGGTGGTGCTATTAGTTGGAAGAGTTCTAAGCAGACTGTGATAATAAATTTCACCAAGGAAGTAGAGTACATCGCTGCATCGAAAGCTGCAAAGAAGGTATTCTGGTACTAGAAGTTCGCCGCAGAACTCAAAGTGATGCCATCAGATGCCGTTTGTCTGTACTGTGATAATAATGGCGCTATAGCCCTAGCTAAGGAGCCGAGGTCTCATCAGAAATTCAAGTACATCAAGCGGTGATTCCACCTCATTCGTGATTACCTCGAGAATGGTTACGTCGAGGTCAAGAGAGTTGACTCCATAGATAATGCAACAGATCCACTAACGAAGCCTTTAGGCCGGCAGAAGATTGAAGCCCACCTTGAGAAGATGGAACTTAGATTTGTAGCCAATTGGCTTTAGGTCAAGGGTGAGTTTGTTAGACGTGTGCCCTAGAAGCCAGATTGGATAATACTTGCAATGCACTTCTAAGGGCAATTTTATAATTTTGACTATAAATTAATAAAAAAAATTATTTTCTATCATAGTGTGTATTTAAAGAGTATGTGATATATTTTTGAGTTAATGGTAAAGACAATTCATATTTTCAAAGAGTTGAAAATTTAAGACATGAATTTTGGTAATTAACTCATAAACTGCTTTCGATCGTAGGATCATCATGAGGATGGTGATTGATCCGAGAGATTGGTATATAATCGCTTTCTCTGAGTAGATGAGTCTTGAGTCTATGGTGTGGAGACACCAGAGCGAGAGTACAGATACTCATTAGAGAATGAGGGCACTGAGCATGACCATCTCGAACATTCATAAGAAAGTCTACCTTCTCGTCGATGATTGGCTCGATGTTGCAGAAGTGTGTTTGGTTCTTTGACCTGAGGTGCATCGATAATTCACCTTGACGGTGTTGTAGTTTGACTACACCATAACTTGGTCTCTTAGTCATTTGGAATTCTGAGGTGTATGTTGGCTACAGTATGTTTATTGTAGGAATTGGATTGCACCAATAAGGGATCTATCTATCTTGGTAGATGAGGAGCAGCCCTATGATGATCATGAGAATTGAGTCCATAAGCCCATGGCCATGGCAGAGTGAAGATGATAGAAAGAGTTTCTATAAGGTTTTCACATAGGACTCAAATCGAATGGTTAATTCATATGATAGATATTGGGTTTGACGAGTTCACCTTAACCCTAATCCTATCGGAGCTCAAGATAGAAGAACCTAATCACATAGGTAGCTGCACTGAGAGGTTCACTTTTAGTTTGGATGGATTGCCACCATATACTGCTAGGTGTCACTGGTGGATTTTGGGAGCAATTAGAATGATTTTGATGATCGATCATTCTAATTGTATGAATCAGAAAAGTTCTGATCCATCGAAAGATATTTTGATAATGTTGATGATGAAGATCAGGACATGCCTCATTACCATATGGAACTAAATCTAACTGGATTGTACAAACAAGGGTTTGGGTTTGGATGTCATCAATTGAGCTAACCTAGTTCGATTGATTTGGATTAGATCCAATCAGGTTCAAGGTAATCATGCTAGCACACGATTGAGCCTGACTTTCTCCTTCTGTAATCTTTCTGATTTATCGTAACTAAGTCAAATTTGATTTAGCTCATTTTTGTATTTTGAATGAGTTTATTTTTATCTAACTAGAATAAGTCCAGGTCATATTAATTATGAAAATTAAATTCATTCCTAGTGTAATTGGACTAGGGTCAATAGTTGACCCAATTAAGAGAATTGAGGGTCACATGATCAAAGAATTTTAGAAATTTTTATAAAAAATTATTTTGCTCTAATTTTTGGACATATGATAGGGGTCGAGTTGCACTTTGAGTGTGCAAAATTTTATGATTTTTGGAGGTGCCCATACTAGGTTTTGATAGAGTTTGATTTGTATTAAACTCTTGAGGGAAGAGTCCTAGACGCACATGGACTCTTCCTTATCCATTCATGCCGCCAACTTCCAGATGAATTTTTGGCATCAAAACTTGATGAGATCTAGGGTTTTTCATGGAGATCAGGTCTAAGATTCCCAATGATTGAATTATTAAGGTTTTTGATCAAAAAGAGACTCTTTATGGCACTATGTCGAGTATAAGAACTCTTCTCACAAAATTGCCTCAATAAAATTTAATTTTCCCACACCAAAAGAAGCCTTCTCTCTGATGTCCACACTCCCTCTATCCTCTCTCTCCTTCTCTTCTACATGCCTAAAAGGTTAGGTACAAATCTAAGTTGAAGGTCCAAGATTTTTGGCACAAGATTCAGCAACTATGCGATGGTGTTTGTGAGACGAACAGGCTGCCCTCAGAAGTCATTTTGAAGGCTTTTCAAATTAGATCCAGATCTAATTTTTGGAGGAGAGATTTATGAGAAGAAGACATTTGGATCCTACCTGACTGGATACCAGTAGAGGCCAAGTGCATGCGTGGCTCCTTCCAGAACCTTAGAAATCAACAGGATCATCGTAGGATAATTATATTACCAAATCAGGTACTTGAAATTAAATCTAATTTAATTTTATTTTTAACTTTTAATATCAGATCTCTATGATCAAATTTGAGAAGTCTCTGATCTAATTAAAATTTTATAAATTTTTTTTTGAAATATTCTTTGAGATCCAATCAGATCTGAATGATTCTATGTCGGAAAAATAGGTTTTTCCTTCACATCATAGGGCTACTCCTCATCTACCAAGGTAGATAGATCCCTATTGGTCCAATCCAGTTTCTATAATGAACATGCTATAGCCAACATACACCTTAGAATTTTGAATGGCTAGGAGACCAAGTTATGGTGTAGTCAAACTATAACATCCTCAAGGTGAACTATTGATACACCTTAGATCAAAGAACCAGATACACCATTACAGCATCGAGCCAGTCATCGACGAGAAGGTAGAGTCTCTTATGACTATTTGAGGTGGTCATGCTTAGTGTCTTTGTTCTATAATAAGTATCTATATTCTTATTCTAGTATCTCCACACCATAGACTCAAGATTCATCTATCCTAAGAAAGCGATCATATACCAACCTTTCGGATTGATCACCATCCTCATGATGAAAGGCATTAAAAATGTCATTACATGAGTCTGGAAGACAAAGAACATTCCAAAAATAAATTGACTTGAGGGCATCAGAACTCCACAGTTAAGCATGCTTGGGTGAGAGTAGTACTAGGATGGGTGATCCCCTGGAAAGTCCTCATTGAAAGCCAATTTATTTTTGGGATGTTCTATCTTCCAGACTCATGTAATGACATTTTTAATAAATAAAGGCATTTATTTCATCATATGCAGTGTCTTATTATTTAAGATTATGATGTACCCTATAAATTAGGGCTATGATTTTAGGATTATGATGAGATCATATTAGTGAGACCTAAAATCTTAAAATTCTAATTTAAATATTCCTAGTCGATGGGATATTGAGTTAGGGATCAATATTTTCTGATAAGACTAGCACATTCTTTGTATGCTTGATTGAGAGAGTGATTGATCTCACAATAACTTGTGTATGACACTAATACAAGAATGTGGGTGCTCATTAGAGAATGAGTTCACTGAATTGATCCAAATTGAGAATATCTAATGGAGTCTTATCTACATGTCAATAGATGGTTCTCATAGTGGAATTTGTGCATGTAATCCTTTGACCTGAAACTACCATAGAATCTTATATATATAAATCCATATTTTGGTTCATACTCATTCATGACTCAGTTATGTATAGGATGATCTAGATATGGTAGATTATATATATGAAGGTTGTGAGTAGGTTAACAAGGAATCGATCTCTCCTGGTAAGAGGAAATAGCATCCTACCTGCTTCAAACAAATAATGATTCAGGAAGACTTTGATCAAAGCATGATGAAAATTAGAAATGGTTTCTAATATTTTATTAAATGAATCATTATCATAAGATTGAAAGAGAAATGAATATGATATTGGGATTGACATATTTCCATACCCAGAGTCATATTCAGGATGCAGGAAGATCGAAGGATCTAGTTGCATGGTAATTTTCACTGAAGGATATTTTTGATATTTCCATCAAAATTTTACATCTTTCGGATAGTCATGATACATTGCTAGACGTCAATTCATGTCTTGTGGGTTTGATCAAATTAAAATTTTAATTTGATCATTAAATTAGAAAGTGTTCTAAATTAAGTCAAATTGGGTTGGCTAGTTTTGACCTAAATCGGTTTGGTTGAGTTCTAACCAGATTAGGTCAAATCACACCCTAACTCACTGCTGGTTAGATGTGGAACCCAATGGGTCACACACAAAGAGAATTGATTAAGGGTCTAATTAGATTAGACCATGTTTGCAAGATGAATATGCTAGCACATATAGCAAACCCTAGCATCCAGGATTCGAATTGGATTCGAATCAGACTTCCGATTTGGGCTAATTTAAGATCCGATTTGAGCCAAATAGGATTTGGTCTTGAGTTGGATTAACCTAGATTGATTGGGCTTCAGATTGGGTAGCTCACATACCTGCATCCCACATGCCAGAGAGTCTCTCTCTTGTGCATGGGAAAGTCTTTCATGCGCAAAGGACTCTTTGGCGCATGGAATAAGTTGGTGCCTACCTTCTTTGACTTTTTCTCATATATTGTTATGTCACGTAAATTTCTTTTTTAATTGGCATGGACATCAGATATGGGGCATAGAAGAGTCCTTCTATAGATGAAAAACTTCTTTTCCTTTTCAATTTCTTGCCCAAGATGTTGTTTTGTCGCCCAAGAGTACCTTGCCGCTTTGGACTCCCATGCCGCCCACTCCTCCCTGACGTCTCTTTACCAAGTCAAAAGCTCTTGGGACTTTGACTATTCAAAGTTTTCATCTCCACACCTTCTTGATGAATGGGCATCCCTTTTTAGAGCCATTAGGATGGCCATTGTAATCATGATCCAAACCTGGATGAATTATGGGTGGCGCATAAGGATTTAAGCATCGCGATCTCTTCATTGAAAAACTACGTAGAATTAGTCCGAAGAGTCCTTTCTATTTTAAGGCACCTCTTGGACTAAGTCTATATCTTATTTTAAAAGGTGCAAAATTTAGAGAGGCATGAGATTGGCTGATGGGGCATGAGAAATTGGATGAAGGAAAGGGTGTGAGATTTTTTGATTGGCACCCCTTACGTACATTATAAATAAGGGTGCGCATCAAGAGTCCGAGAGAGAGTGAACATTATCTTTTCTTTCTTATAAGAGTTTTTTTTTGTCCAATTTTCTTTCTTCCTTTCTCTTGTCTAGGCCTTGTCATTATAAGGATAAGAAGTCATCTTAAGACTAAGAGATTAGGAAGGAAAATTAAGAAGACAAAAGAAAAAGAAAGATAGATAAGGAAAGGCAAGGAAGGTTGCATAAAGGCTTAAGAAGGTCTTGCCCATTTAATTAAAGTTCTTATTATAAAAATTTTAATTATATAAATCAGAGGTGCTGGTGTATTGGTCAAGTCTCTGTGTGGATCAACATTGGAGGGTGAACACATGAGCACCTGGTGGAAACCTTGATGGACTGCTACCGATGATTAGGGTCAATTTAGGGTTTAGCGATAAGAGGTATGTTCTAATACTTTCTTTTACATACAAATGCATGTTATATGATTTAATTGTTAATAAGATGGTCCTTGGGTTTGGGTTTGGTTTATTTGATTTCATGTTTTTGCTTTGAAATTTATGCTTTCGCCCTGAACACCAAATCCAACAACTATACGTTTGTTTTGGGTAATTTAATTATCCTATGATGATCTCGATGTTTGCTTGAGGTTCTGGATATAGCCATGCAAGTGCCTGACCTCTATCGGTATCCACTCGAGCAAAATTTGAAAATCTTCTTCTTCTTCTCAATCAGACCTTTAGAAATTAGATTTAGATCTGATCTTGAAGGTCTTCAAAATGAATTTTGAAGAACAACCGTTGCCTTTCGCAGCAGTGCTGCCTTCTTCTTTTTCTGGCGCCTTTCACTTGCTTGGATCATGCCTTTCTTATGCCTAAAGTCCCTTGGGCATGGAGAGGAGAGAGAGGACCAAAGGATGGTATGAAGAAGGAGGAAGAGGAGCTATGTGGCATGGGCTAAAGGTAGAAGAATTGAATTCTAGGTGCAGACAAGGTTTATATAGATCCTGCTGTGCCATGCAGTGCCACATTATTCTAGCCAATCACGGCCCTTTGTGCAATCAGATCTAATTCTGATTGATGGGATGACATTATCTGATCCAATTAGATTAGAGACCCTCAAAACTCTCCTTAGGTGGCACCAAGATTGGGTCAAACAAGTCTTCTTGGCACCACACTATTTAATCCCCTGAAGCAACTGGAGTCCCATCTGTATGGGACACCATCCTTTTGAAGAAAAAATCTCAGTTTTTCAGATCAGATTCGTTCAGATCTGATTCAATCAATAAAGATATTTTAATTTTTTTTTTTTTTGAATCTAGATCAGATCTGAGATATTTCAAATCTAATTTTATAGATCTAATAAAAATAAAAATAAATTAAAAGATATTTAATTTTGTACCTTGTTGTTGGGTAAATAGATTATCCTATGATGATCCTGCTGATTGCCTGAGATTCTAGATCTGGCCATGCAAGTGCCTGGCCTCTATCGGTATCCACTCAGACTGGATTTAGAGATCTTCTTCTTTTTTATCACTTCTCCAAATATCAGATCTGGATCTAATTTGAAGGATCTTCAAAACTCCTTTTGAAGATCGGGTATCGTCTCTTGCAGTAGTGCTGCCTTCTTCCTTTCTCATCACCTTTCTCTTACCTGGATCACACCAAACTAGAGCCCAAATCCCATTGGGCATAGAGAGGAGAGAGGGGACCAGAAGATGGCATGGACAAGGAAGAGGGGCAATCTTGTGGTATGGGCAATAGTCTATGCTCTCTGAAACTAGGCGTAGATAGGGTTTATATAGACCTTGCTGTGCCATACAGTGCCACATCATCCTGACCAATCACGTCACTTTGTGCAATCAGATCTAAATATGATTGGTGGGATGACATCACCAGATTCAATCAGATAAGTGTCCCTCTAAATCATCCTTAGATGGTGCCTAAGACTAGTCAAAGTCTAATCTTTGGCGCCACCTAGATAGAAACTCCAAAGTAACCGGAGTCCCATTTGTATGGGACTCCAAGATTATCTATCGATGGGTGCACGCCTCCCTAGGCATGCACCCCTGGTCCACCTACTTTTTAGTAGGTTGATTGATCCAAAATCAATCTCCTATGGGTGCATGACACATGGGCAGATCTCTAAGTGTCAAAGGTCAATGTTTGACCAAAGTCAAAAGACAAGAATTAGCAGGTGACGAAAAATGGCAGGTGTTGTCTCAAATTTATCTCATAAATTAAGACAATCCTTTTCTGATGTGGATAAGTTCTAGTCAGGCCAAGTAAAGATACCTAAGTGAGCACAAACACATTTGGCTCATTCGAAACAACTTAAAATGATAATTGAAGGAGAACATTAGGCTCATTCATGTGCTAGCATGATTTTCTTGAACCTAATTGAATCTTATTCAAATCAATTGAACTTGGTTAGTCTAATTGATAATATCCAGATCTAAACTCTTGTTTGTGTGATCCAGTTAGATTCAGTTCTATATGGTAATGGGATATATCGCGATCTCTATCATCGACATCATCAAAACACCTTTCGATAGATCAGAACTTTTCTGATTTAGACAACTAGAATGATCGATCATCCAAATCATTCTAATTGCTTCCAAAATCCATTAGTGACACCTAGTAGTATATGGTGGCAACCCATCAGAACTAAAAACAAACCTCTCAATGCAGCTACATGTATGATTAAGTTCTTCTATCTTGAGCTCCGATCAGATTAGAGTTAAGGCGAACTCGTCAAATCCTAAATTCTATCATATGATTTAATCATTTGATTCAAGTCCGATGTGAAAATTTTAATAAAAACTCTTTCTATTATTTCACTCTGTCATGGCCATGGGCTTATGGACTTGATTCCCATGATCATCATAGGGCTGCTCCTCATCTATCGAGGTAGATAGATTCTCTCTTGGTGCAATCCAATTCCTACAATGAACATGCTATAGCAAACATACACCTCAGGGTTCGAAATGGCTAGGAGATCGAGTCATGGTGTAGTCAAACTATAACACCCTCAAGGTGAGCTATCAATGCACCTCAGGTTAAAGAACCAGACACACTACTGCAACTTCGAGCCAGTCATCGATGAGAAGGTAGACTTCTGTATGACTGCTCAAGGTGGTCACGCTCAGTGCCCTCACTCTCTAACGAGTATCTATACTCTCGCTTCAGTGTCACTACAACATAGACTCAAGACTCACTACTATAAAGAAGTGATTATACACCAACCTTTTAGATTATTCACCATCCTCATGATGTTCCTACTATCAGGAGCATTTTATGAGTTAATAATGAAAATTTATGTCTTGAATTTTTAACTCTTGAAAATAAGAATTATCATTACCATTAACTCATGGAATGTGTCACAGACACTAAATACACATTATGATAGAAAATATTTCATTTTATTATTTATAGTCAAAATTATAATTTTATCCTTAGAAGTGTATAATAAGTGTCAGTCAATTCTGACTTCTAGGGCACACATATCTAACAAACTTCCACTTGACCTAAAGCCAATTGGCTACAAATCTAGGTCCCATCCTCTCAAGATGGGCTTCGATCTTCTGCTGGCCCAATGGCTATGTAAATGGGTCCACCGTATTGTCTGCCGAGTCGACTCTCTGAACCTCGATGTAACCCTTCTCAAGGTAATCGTAGATGAGGTGGTATCGCCACTCAATGTGCTTGAATTTTTGGTGAGATCTTGACTCCTTAGCAAGGGCTATGGTGTCATTGTTGTCACAGTATAGAGGAATGGCATCTGATGGCATCACTTCAATCTCTGTGGTAAATTTCTTGTACTAGAATGCCTCCTTCATAGCTTCTGATGCAGCGATGTATTCTTCTTTCATGGTGGAATCTGCTATCACTGTCTTCTTGGAACTCTTCCAACTGATAGCACCACTATTACACACAAAGAGACTCCCAGCTGTCGACTTTCGATCATCTACATCGGACATAAAATTTGAGTTTGTATATCCCTAGACTTGGAGTTCTCTATTACCAAAAACCAACAACATATCCTTAGTTCTTTTCAAGTACTTAAGGATCTATTTTACAGAAGTCCAGTGTTCTTCATCTAGATTCGACTGATATCTGCTCGTAACACTCACAGCATGGGCTATTTGGTCGTGTACATAACATGGCATACATGAGACTCCCTATTGCTGAAGTATAAGGGATCTTGCTCATGCATTCTATTTAATTATTGAAAGGAATATCCCTTAAGCCAATTTATTTTTGGGATATTCTTTGTCTTCCAGACTCATGTAATGACATTTCTAATAAATAAAGGCATTTATTTCATCATATGCAGTGTCTAATTATTTAAGATTATGATGAACCCTATAAATTAGGGCTACGATTTTGGGATTATGATGAGATCATACTAGTGAGATCTAAAATCTTAAAATCCTAATTTAAATATTTTTAGTCGATGGGACATTAAGTTTGGGATCAATGTTTTTCAGTAAGACTAGCACATTTTTTGTATGCTTGATTGAGAGCATGATTGATCTCACAATAACTTGTGTATGACACTAATATAAGAATGTGGGTGCTCATTAGAGAATGAGTTCACTGAATTGATCCAAATTGAGAATATCTAATGGAGTCTTATCTACATGTCAATAGATGGTTCTCATAATGGAATTTGTGCATGTAATCCTTTGACCTGAAACTACCATAGAATCTTATATATATAAATCCATATTTTGGTTCATACTCATTCATGACTCAGTTATGTATGGGATAATCTGGATATGGTAGATTATATATATGAAGGTTGTGAGTAGGTTAACAAGAAATCGATCTCTCCTGATAAGAGGAAATAACATCCTACCTGCTTCAAATAAATAATGATTCAGGAAGACTTTGATCAAAGCATGATGAAAATTAGAAATGGTTTTTAATATTTCATTAAATGAATCATTATCATAAGATTGAAAGAGAAATGAATATGATATTGGGATTGGCATATTTCCATACCCAGAGTCATATTCAGGATGTAGGAAGATCGAAGGATCTAGTTGCATGGTAATTTTCACTGAAGGATATTTTTGGTATTTCCATCAAAATTTCACAACTTTCAGATAGTCATGATATGTTGCTAGATGTCAATCTTGTCTCATGGGTTTGATCAAATTAAAATTTTAATTTGATCATTAAATTAGAAAGTGTTCTAAATTTAGTCATATTGGGTTGGTTAGTTTTGACCTAAATAGGTTTGGTTGAGTTCTAACTAGATTAGGTCAAATCACATCCTGACTCATTGCTGGTTAGATGTGGAACCTAATGGATCACACACAAAGAGAATTGATTAAGGGTCTAATTAGATTAGACCATGTTTGCAAGATGAATATGCTAGCACATATAGCAAACCTTAGCACCTGGATTCGAATTGGATTCGAATCGACTTTCGATTTGGGCTAATTAAGATCCAATTTGAGCCAAATAGAATTTGGTCTTGAGTTGGATTAACCTAGATTGATTGGGCTTTAGATTGGGTGCCACATACCTTCATCCCATGTGCTGGAGAGTCTCTCTCTTGTGCATGGGAAGTCTTTCATGTGCAAAGGACTCTTTGGCGCATGAAATATGTTGGCGCCTACCTTCTTTGACTTTTCTCATTTTGTTATGTTTCGTAAATTTTTTTTTGGCATGGATATCAGATATGGGGCATAGAAGAGTCCTTCTATAGATGAAATTCTTTTTTTTTCATTTCGCCCAAGATGTTTTTGTCGCCCTTGAGTCCTTGCCGCTTTGGACTCCTTGCCGCCCACTTCTTCTTTATGCCTCTTGGGACTTTGACTATTCAAAGTACATCTCCACGCCTTCTTGATGAATGGGCGTCCCTTTAAGAGCCATTAGATGGCCATCTAATCTGATCCAAACCTTTGAATTATGGTGCCATATATTTATGCATCACGTCTCTTCGTTGAAAAACTACATAGAATTAGTCCGAATAGTCCTTCTATTTTAAGGCACCTCTTGGACTAAGTCTACATAATTTTAAAAGATGCAAAATTTAGAGAAGTGTGAGATTGGCTGATGGGACATGAGATTTTGATGAGGAAAGGGTGTGAGATTTTTTGATGGCACCCCTACATACATTGTAAATAAGGGTGCGCATCAAGAGTCCGAGAGAGAGTGAACATTATCTTTTCTTTCTTACAAGAGTTTCTTTTTGTCCAATTTTCTTTCTTTCTTTCTCTTATCTAGACCTTATCATTATAAGGACAAGAAGTCATCTTAAGACTAAAAGATTAGGAAGAAAAATTAAGAAGACAAATGAAAAAGAAAGATAGATAAGGAAAGGCAAGGAAGGTGACATAAAGGCTTAAGAAGGTCTTGCCCATTTAATTAAAGTTCTTATTATAAGAATTTTAATTATATAAATCAGAGGTGCTGGTGTCTTGGTCAAGTCTCTGTGTGGATCAATGTTGGAGGGTGAACACATGGGCATCTGGTGGAAATCCTAATGGACTACTACCAACGATCAGGATCAATTTAGGGTTTAGCGATAAGAGGTATGTTCTAATACTTTCTTTTATATTACAAATGCAGGTTATATGATTTAATTGCTAATAAGATGGTCCTTAGGTTTGGGTTTGGTTTATTTGATTTCATGTTTTTGCTTTGAAATCCATGCTTCCGTCCTGTACACCAAATCCAACACTTAGGTCAAAGAACATGATACACCATTGCAGCATCGAGCCAGTCATCGATGAGAAGGTAGAGTCTCTTATGACTGCTTGAGGTGGTCATGCTTAGTGTCCTCATTCTCTAACAAGTATCTATATTCTTGTTCCAATTTCTCCACACCATAGACTCAATAATCATCTATCCTAAGAAAGGGATTATATACCAATCTTTTAAAGGAAAAATCCTGATTTTCATGACTAAGTTCGTTCAAATCTGATCGGATCAAGAGATATATTTTAAAAATTTTTTTCTTTGATTCAGATTAGATCTGAAATGTTTTAGATTTGATCTTTATTATTTTAATAATTAAAATAAATTTAGATAAATTAAATCAAATTTAATTTATCTTGATGTAGGGTAATCCTATTATCCGTTGATGATCCTGTAAGCAGCGGAAGGTTCTGGATCTAGCCACGCAAGTTCCTAGCCTCTACCGATATCCACTCGGGCTGGATCTAGAGATCCTCTTCTTCTCTGTCACATCTCTAAAAATCATATCTGGATCTGATTTGGAGGATCTTCAAAATATCTTTCGAAGATCAGCAGTTATCCTTGGCAGCAGCGCAGCCTTCTAGCTTTCTGTCGCCTTTCTCTCATCTAGATTGCACCAACTTAGATCCCAAACCACTTTGGGCGTGGAGAGGAGAGGGAGAAGATGGGTTTGGCATGGAGGAGGAGGAGAGAACCAGCCTTGGGGTGTGGGAATTTTCAATTGCTTTTTGAGTTGGGTGTAGGGTCTTATTTATAGACTATGCATGATCCAGCTTCTCTTCTTCCCAACCAATCACAATCCTTTGTGAAATTAGATCTAAATCTGATTGGTGGAAATAGAGTCCCTTGGATTCCTCCTTAGATGGCCCTTAAGATCAGTCAAACTTGGTTGTTAGGAGAAGTCTAATCGGAATCCAAAAAGAAGATGGAGTCCTTGTCCAACAGGGACTCTTGGGCGCCTCCAGCTTGGGCACACACCAAGGGTGGCATGTGCCCTCCTTCTTGCTAGGTCCTGGCAGGGGGACAAGCCCCCACTAGCTCTCCAATAGGTGCATGACACCTAGACAAAAGTCAAAGTATCAATGGTCAACATTTGACCAGTCCAAGTTCAACTTTTGACCAAAGTCAAAGGACGAGAAATGGCAGATGACCAAAAATGGTAGGTATTGTCTTACAAAATAAGACAACTCTTTTCTGACCTGGACAGACTCTGGTCAGACCAAGTGAAGGCCTCTGATCGAGCACAAACTCCTTTAGCTCAATCAGGATGACTATTTATGATAGTAAAAGAAGAATGTTAGGTTCAATCGAGTGCTAGTATGATTTTCTTGAACCTAATTGAATCTCATTCAGATCAATTAAACTGGATCAGTTCAGTTGATGATCACTAGATTCAAACCCTTATTTTTGTGACCCTGTTAGATTCAGTTCTCTATGATAATGGGATATGTCATGATCTCTATCATCGACATCATCGAAACTCCTTTCGATGGATCAGAACTCTTCTGATTCGAACAGTTAGAATGATCGATCATCTAAATCATTCTGTTGCTCCCAAAATCCATCAGTGATACCTAGCAGTATATGGTGCAACCCATTAGAGCTGAATGCGAACCTCTTGGTGCAGCTACCTATGTGATTAAGTTCTTCTATCTTGAGCCCCGATCAGATTAGGGTTTAGGTGAACTCGTCAAACCCTAGTCTCTATCATATGATGTAATCATTCGATTCAAGTTCGATGTGAAAACCTAAATAGAAACTCTTTCTATTATTTTACTCTGCCATGGCCATGGGCTTCAGGACTTGATTTTCATGATCATCATAGGGCTGCTCCTCTACCACCGAGGTAGATAGATTCCTTCTTGATGCAATCCAGTTCCTACAATGAACATGCTATAGCCAACATACACCTCAGAGTTCCGTATGGCTAGAAGATCGAGTTATGGTATAGTCAAACTATAACACCCTCAAGATGAACTACCGATGCACCTCAGGTCAAAGAACCAGACATACCACTGCAGCATCGAGTCAGTCATGGACGAGAAGGTAGACTTTCTAATTACTACTCAAGGTGGTCATGCTCAGTGCCCTCGTTCTCTAATGAGTAACTGTACTCTCGCTTCAGTGTCTCCGCACCATAGACTCAAGACTCATCTACTAAAGAGAAGCAATTGTAAACCAACCTTTTGGATCAATTACCATCCTCGTGATGATCCTATGGTCGGGATCATTTTATGAGTTAATAATGATTATTCATGTCTTAAATTTTCAAATCTTGAAAATATGAATTATCATTACCATTAACTCAAAGGATGTATCACAGACACTAAATACACATATGTGATAGAAAATAATCCATTTTATTGATTTTAGTTAAAATTATAATTTTGCCCCTAGAGGTGTATTACAAGTGTCACCCAATTCTGGCTTCTAGGGCACATATATCTAACACCTTTTGGATTGATCACCATCCTCGCGATGATCCTATGGCTCGAAGCAATTTATAAGTTAATTATGAAAGTCATACCTTAAATTTTCAACTCTTGAAAGTATGAATTGTTATTATCATTAACTCATAGGATGTATCATAGACACTTTAAATATACACACTATGATAGAAAATAATTTTTTTTTTTATTTATAGTCAAAATTATAAAATTATCCTTATAAGTGTATTACAAGTGTTGGCCAATCTGACTTCTATGGCACACATTTGACATCTCCGCACTCCTTGATTAAGGGAACAACCAACTTATTTGGCATGCAACAACCTATGCTCGATAAACACTATCATCCTAATTAACAGCGTATCATTTGATCGTAAACTATTTAAGAACTAATCGATAAATTCTCTCTTTATTAATACTAAATAGTTCTAAGGACTTCATCACAACTATAGAGTTCATTAAAAGATGTAGACTTTATCATAAAAATGCTAATATTTATTTTATTTATTAATAAATCAATTATAATTATAAGATAGCCTAACCATCAACAGGCTGACGATTGGCTTTGAGATATATTTTTCAATAATACCCACTTGTTCTAAAGCCAATCAACATAATATCTAATACCCATCTTCGACTTATGGTTGTCGAACTTCTTTATCGCCAAGGCCTTAGTGAAGGGGTTAGCCAGGCTCTTCTATTAATCAATCTTCTAAAGGTCAACATCACCTCGATCCATGATCTTTCGGACTAGGTGGTAGCGGTGTAGTATGTGCTTCATTTGTTAGTGTGCCTTCGATTTCTTCGCTTGAGCAATGGCACCAGTGCTATCACAGTAGAGCATGACTAGACCATCAAGGGAGGATGCTACTCTAAGCTTGATGATTAATTTTCTCGACCATATAGTTTTCTTCACTACACCTGATACTACGATGTACTCCACTTCACAAATAGAGTCTGCCATAGTATGTTGCTTGAAACTCTTTCAGCAGATCGCTCCATCATTTAGGATAAAGATATAACCCGACATGCTTCTACTGTCATCATGATTAGATTGAAAGCTGGAATCAGTAAATCTCATAAATTTCAGATTTGACTTATCATAAACCAACCATTGATCGTTAGTATTTCTTAAATACTTAAGAATGGCTTTCACCATTTTTAAGTGATTTTCTTCTAGATCATATTGGTATCTACTCACTACTCCTAGTGAGTATGCTACATCTAGTCTCGTACATATTATGGTGTATATAATAGATCCCACTACCGAAGCATATGAGACTCTAATCATATGCTCTCTCTCTTCAGGAGTTGTCAGGCAATCCTTCTTAGAGAGAGAAATTTCATGGCCTATCAAAAGATAGCCCTTTTTAGAATTCTTCATTCCGAATCTCTTCAGCATAGTTTCTATGTATGCGGACTAGGATGACCCAAGCATCCTCTTAGATCTATCCCTATAGATCTTCATTCATAGAATATAGGATGCTTCATCCAAGTCCTTCATGGAGAACTGGGATGACAATCAAACTTTTATTCCTTGCAATACGGGGATGCCATTCCTGATTAAGAGAATATCATCCATGTACAAGATAAGAAATACCATTATTGGACCATTTGCCCATTTATAAATGCAAGGCTCTTCTCCATTCTTAACGAAGCCATATATTTTGATCATCTTATCAAAATGCATGTTCTAACTCCAAGATGCTTGCTTCAATCCATAAATGGATCTTTGAAGCTTGCACACCTTGGACTTATCTATGGATGTGAATCCCTTAGATTGTATCATATACACCTCTTTGGTCAGTTTTTCATTTAGAAAATCTATCTTTACATCTATTTGTTAGATCTCATAATTTAGATGGATAGCTATCGCAAGCATTATCCAAATGGATTTGAGCATTGCCATTGAGGAGAACGTCTCGTCATAGTCAATACCATAACATTAACGAAACCCCTTAGCAACCAAATGGGTTTTATAGGTCTCCACCTTCCTATCTATGTTCCTCTTTTTTTTGAAGACCCATTTACATCCAATGGATTTAACCTGTTCGAATGGATCAACCAATATCCACACATCATTGATCTTCATGGATTTCATCTCAAATTTCATAGCCTCAAGCCATTTCTCGAAATCAGGCCTCTACATTGCATCCATATAAGTAATCGGATCCTCATCGTTCTCATCAAGTTTGATGGGATCACCATCCTAGACCAAAAAATCATAATATATATCCAACTGATGCGGTACTCTACTAGATCACCTTAATAGTTGTTGTCCAAGTATGGCTTTCCAAGTGGGGGGGGGGGGGGTGAAATGGGTATTTTAAGCTTGATTACAGTTCGATTGTTTTTGACTGGGTCGGCACCAAACTCAGCACCTACGTCCACTCCCTAAGTAAATCACTTAGAAATTCAACTATAATCACTAAGCTTGATTATAGTCTGATTGTTTTACTTAGATTTGCAATCCAACCCAATTGGTTTTGACCTTGGCTTACCAATCACAACCATACAATGATTATTTTTCTGGGCTAACAATCAACCCTGATTGATTTTAACTTTGGCTCACCAATCAAACTATACAATGTCCAACTCTTGGCTTGAACTAACCCAAGTTTCTTACCCTAAGAAACTTGAAATAAAAAGAAAATTATAATAAGCAAAAACAAAAACAAACTTTTGAAGCTTAAGAGAAGAAATTCTAGGAGCTTGGCTTATTGGCTTGATTTCTTCTTTTTGAATTCTTGAGGAAAGTAGTAGATGATCTTTGATAGCAATGGCTTGACTTCTCTCAGAGTGAAGATGTTGGAAGGATAAAGGAATGTCTAAAGATCACTTCTTTCTTTTCACTATATTGCTCACATACTTGAATACACTAAAAATCTACTTGGAAGCTCTCTCTTTTTATAAGTTCAAAAGTTGTCTTGGTTATTCTACATATTTTTTTAAGTATTTTTGAGATTTTTCATCATTACAAGTTAGCTGGAAGGACTTCTAAAAGTGATCTAGCTATTGGAATACTGAAAATAGCCATTGAAAGGTGTGTGGAGTGAAAAAGCTTCGAAATTGGAAACTAGCCATTATGGGCACTGGGCCAGCTTAGTTTTTGATTGGATCGGCTCAGTCCAAATTAGGTCGGCTTAGTTTTTAGTTGGATCAGCTCAGTCTTAGAGATCTTGAAATACCTGTTTCTATTATCTTCTATTTTCTAAGACTGGGATGGCTACTTTTCTGACTGGGTCGGTCTAGTTGTCACTAGATTGGCTTAGTTGCAAACTGGAACGGCTCAGTCCTCTAGGTCATGAAACATCTTGCTTTCTGCTCTTTCTATCTTTTGCTTCAACTAAGACTACGTCGGCTTAGTCTTAAACTGGGTCAGCCCAATTTCCATGCTATGTGTGCCAAATACTGTTTGTGATCCTTTCTTCTTCAATTTACTTTATAGGTTAGACTTGCCTTTTTGCCTTGATTTATCCTTCATTAAAACCTCTTGAAAGATGTATCCACTCTAAAGTATCTTCTCTAAAATCTTGAGTGATGAGTCTTTATTTAGATGAATGAAAACACTTGGAGTTTATGAGCTCTTGAATTTTACAACTACAGTCCACACAAACAACATTAGTAAATTAACAATCTATACTCAGATGCTTTTGTTATCATCAACATCAATCTAGGGTCAACAATCCTTCTCTTTTTGATGATGATAAAACTTTTGAGTATAACCTTTCCTTCATATTTCAAAGTGATATATTCATTCAATCTTACCAGATAACTCATACATCATATTTATTTAGATTTTATCAATTTACATATGCTCCTCCTGAATATGATAAGTATGTTTAAATCTAAGTCAAATTTTGTGTTGCTCCCGCTTACTATATGTCTAGGTTTCAATTTAGCAATTTGAGTTATGATTTCTTCCATATTTATAATTACAATTGAATTACTATTGCTTGCACATTCTTTATATAGTTCTTACTTAAGGAATACTTAAGTAATGCCCATTCTTTCCTTTCTTTTCACTTAATTGGTATTTCAATTTTCAATTGTTATTTTATACTCATTTTTCTCCCTCTTTTTGTCATTATCAAAATTTAAACATACAATATAAGAAGAGATTAGATCAAACATAAGAAGAGATACATTTCATTAATTTATTAGGATAATTTGATACAATGCAAGCCAAAATCAAATTTCATTCATTCATAGATACAAAAAGTTCCAAGTTCATAAAATGTTGAAGTTTGAACATTACATATGATGAACATTTACAACCAAAATATTCTAAGTATAACTAAATGGATCCTATATGCAACCTAATCAACACTAGGCTCTAGAGGGTCAGATGAGGCTGGATCCATGGATGCTAAAGTATGCTGTTCGGCAAACACCTTCCTCATAGCATTTTTCTATATCAGATCTGAGATATTTTCAGATCTAATTAATATTATTTTTAATAAATAATAAATAAGAATAAATTAAATCAAATTTAATTTATCTGATTTGGGTAATCCTATTACCTTGTTGATGATCCTGTATGCAGCGAAAGGTTCTGGATCTAGCCACGCAAGCGCCTGGCCTCTATCAATATCCACTCGAGCTAGATCTAGAGATCCTCTTCTTCTCTATCACATCTTTAGAAATTAGATCTGGATCGATCTGGAGGATCTTCAAAACTCCTTTTGAAGATCAGCAGTCGTCCTTTGTAGCAGCGCAGCCTTCTTGCTTTTGATCGCCTTTCTCTTGCTTGAATCGCACCAGCAAAAATCCAAAACTCCTTTTGGACGTGGAGAGCAAGGGGAGAAGGTGGTTTGGCATGGAGAAGGAGGGGAGAGGCAGCCTTGGGGCATATGGAAACTCTTATTTCAATCTCATGTCAATCTGAGTTGGGTACAGGGTCTTATTTATAGACTAGCTGTGATCCAACTCCTCTTCTTCCCAATCAATCACAACCCATTGTGAAATCAGATCTAAATCTGATTGGTGGGAATAGAGTCCCCTAGATTCCTCCTTAGAGGGTGCCTAAGACCAGTCAAAGTTGGTTCTTAGAAGAACTCTAATTGGAATCCAAAAAGGAGATGGAGTCCTTGTCCAACAAGGACTCCTAGGCGCCTCCAACTTGGGCACACGCCTAGGGTGGCGTGCACCCTTCTCATTGCCAGGTTTTGGCAGGGGGTCAGGCCCCCACCAGCTCTCCAATAGGTGCGTGATATGTGGTCAAAAGTCAAAGTGTCAATGGTCAACGTTTGACCAGTCAAAGATAGACTTTTGACCAAAGTCAAAGAACAAGAAATGGCAAGTGACAAAAAATGGCAGGTAATATCTTTACAAAATAAGACAACCTTTTCTAACTTAGACAACCTCCAGTAAGACCATATGAAGGCCTCTGATTGAGCACAAACTCCTTTGGCTCAGATAGGACAACTTATTTATGATAGCAAAAGAAGAACGTTAGGTTCAATCGAGTGCTAGCACGATTTCCTTGAACCTAATTGAATCTCATTCAGATCAATTGAACTGGATCAGTTCAATTGATGATCACCAGATTCAAACTCTTGTTTGCGTGACCCAATTAGGTTCAGTTCTGTTTGGTAATGGGATATGTCATGATCTCTATCATCGACATCATCGAAACTCCTTTCGATGGATCAGAACTCTTCTGATTCGAACAGCTAGAATGATTGATCATCTAAATCATTCTAATTGCTCCCAAAATCCACCAGTGACACCTAGCAGTATATGGTGGCAACCCATCAGAACTGAATGCGAACCTCTTGGTGCAACTACCTGTGTGATTCAGTTCTTCTATCTTGAGCCCCGATCATATTAGCGTTAAGGTAAACTCATCAAACCCTAGTTTCTGTCATATGATGTAATCATTCGATTCGAGTCCAATGTGAAAATCTAAATAGAAACTCTTTCTATTATTTCACTCTGCCATGGCCATGGCTTCTGGACTTGATTCTCATGATTATCATAGGGCTGCTCCTCTACCACCGAGGTAGATAGATTCCATCTTGATGCCATCCAGTTCCTACAATGAACATGCTATAGCCAACATACACCTTAGGGTTCCATGGCTAGGAGACCGAGTAATGGTGTAGTCAAACTATAACATCCTCAAGGTGAACTATCGATGCACCTCGGATCAAAGAACCAGACACACTACTGCAGCATCGAGTCAGTCATTGACGAAAAGGTAGACTCCCTAATGACTACTCGAGGTGGTCACGCTCAGTGCCCTCGTTCTCTAACGAGTATCTATACTCTCGCTCTGGTGTCTCCACACCGTAGACTCAAGACTCATCTACTAAAGAGAAGCGATTGTACACCAACCTTCCGGATCAATCACCATCCTCGTGATGATCCTATGGTCGGGAGCAATTTATGAGTTAATAATGATTATTTATGTCTTAAATTTTCAACTCTTGAAAATATGAATTATCATTGCCATTAACTCAAAGGATGTATCACAGACACTAAATACACATATGTGATAGAAAATAATCTATTTATTGATTTTAGTCAAAATTACAAGTGTCAGCCAATTCTGACTTCTAGGGCACATATATCTAACAATTAAATCATAAAATTAGATCTAAAAAATATTTGATCTGATTTGAATCTAAGAGAAAATTTTTGAAATATGCCTCTTGATCTAATCAGATTTGAACGAACTTGACCCAGAAAATTAGGATTTCTCCTTCAACTATGACACCTACAATTTGAGATCAATGCATAGGATGAAGTTTAAGAAAGTAAATGGTGTTTGGGTGAAGAAAGATAAAGAAGGAGAAAAAGGACATGAGCCAGAGCCCGTGCCACAGCATCCAACACCTAGTCTATGTTTGTCCACTGTCAGACTAGATGAGGATCAGATTGAGGAGATAGTGCAGTGCATATCGGCCCGAGTATATGATAGACTCTCAGGTGGTCTTTCCTCATTGATGCG
>QRFJ01001611.1:0-63674 GCA_006176705.1 Cocos nucifera
GGCCTTCACTTGGTCTGACTGGAGCCTGTCCATGTCAGAAAAGGGTTGTCTTATTTTGTAAGACAATACCTGCCATTTTTGGTCACCTACCATTTCTCATCATTTGACTTTGTTCAAAAGTTGACCTTTGACTGGTCAAATGTTGACCATTGATACTTTGACTTCTGTCCACATGTTACACACCTATTGGAGAGCTGGTGGGGGCTTGTCCCCCTATCAGAAGCTGGCAAGGAGGAGGGTGCACGCCAAGGGTGGCGTGTGCCCAACTTTGACTGGTCTTAGGTGCCATCTAAGGATGAATCCAAGGAACTCTATTCTCACCAATCAGATTTAGATCTGATTTCACAAAGAGTTGTGATTGGTTGGGAAGAAGAGGAGTTGGATCATGCATAGTCTATAAATAAGACCCTGCGCCCAACTCAAAGTTGTGAACATAATTCCCTCGCCCCAAGGCTTCCTCTCTCTCCTCCTCTATGCCAAGCCCATCTTCTCCCTCTCCTCTCCACGCCCAAAGTAGTTTGGGATCTCAGTTGGTGCAATCTAGGCGAGAGAAAGGCGACAGAAAGCTAGAAGGCCGTGCTGCTGCAAAGGATAACTACTGATCTTCAAAAGCTGTTTTGAAGATCCTCTAAATCAGATTCGGATCTAATTTTTGGAGACATGATAGAAAAGAAGAGGATCTCCAGATCCTGTTCGAGTGGATACCGATAGAGGCCAGGCACTTGCGTGACTAGATCCAGAATCTTCCACTGCTTATAGGATCATCAATGGGTAATAGGATTACCCTACATCAAGGTAAATTAAATATGATTTAATTTATCTATATTTTATTTTAATTATTAAAATAATAAAATTAGATTTGAAACATCCCATATCTGATTTGGATCAAAGAGAAAATTTTTTGAAATATATCTCTTGATCCAATCAGATCTGAACGAATCTGGTCCGAAAAATCAGGATTTCCCTTCATCTGGATTGTAGGCCAACCCAATTGGTTCTGGCTAAATAATTTAGTGTCTAAGGTAAGTTTGGCACATATGACTGACTGGTATTTAAGATCTTAATTGATGATGTCAAAAAGGGGGAGTAAAGAAACAAAATTAGGCAATAAGCCAAGCAAAATTGACAAACAAAATTAGGCAATAAGCAAAGCAAAATTGACAAACAAAATTGGATAATAAGCAAAGCAAAATTGATAAACAAAATTGGGCAATAAACAAAAAATAAAATTGACGAAGGCAACAATTTAATTGTCAAGCTACTCATGATGCCCCCCACTATCCTTTATGCATGTTAGTCAAATAATTGAATATAATATTCAAGTAAGTGATGTATCATGTTACTTCAAATACTTGAAACTCTTAATCAGTGCTTCTACAAGTTTTACCTTTGCTTATGCTCAAGTATTTTATCATCATCAAAAAGGAAAAGATTGTTACTCCAAGAATTAATTTTGATGATTACAAAATATTTGAGAGGATTACTAATAATTTTGGCTTGAAAAAAGATTAATTGTATTTCAGGAGCAAAATCATAATTTCATAGTTTTTGGATTGATAGCCTCAAGAGCAAGAATAGAAGATTTGTGATCTATTGGAGATAATTTCATAGTTTTTGAATTGAATATTTTAAGAGAAAATTAATTTTTAAGAAAAGGGTCAACCCCTAGGTCGATCCCTATCAAAAGGGGCTGAATGGCATGGGTTTCTTCGGTTGGCACACCAAAGTGGTCGATCCCTAGGTCGTCCCCTGTGCCAGGGATCGACCTCTGCTGTTCCAAAGGCCATTTTTATAGAACATGGGTTTTTTGGCTTTCTATCATAGAGGTCGACCCCTATGCCGGGGACAAGCTAGGGGTCGACCCCTGTGATGGAAAAAATTTGCAATGACTATTTTTTCAGTCCTTTTTAGCTGCATTTAATGCTCCAAAATGGGTCTCCAACAGCTATAAATTGGGTATGTTTTCTCCCTAGCCATCATAAAGGATATAAAGGCTTTCAAAAGGAAGGAACAAAATAAGAGATTCAAACATTCATTTCTGCCTTAAGCAAAAAGCCCTCTTCAAGCAAAGAGATTTTCAAGCTCACCAAAAACTCGAAAGCTCATTCAAGTCTTCAACAATCTTAAGAAAAATCAGAAAAGCTTCCTCTTTGTTGTGTAAAGTGTTTTTAAAGCTTTTATTTGCTCATTTAAGGAGCTTAAGTTATATTTTTTGATATAAACTCTTATTCTCCGCTCTTTGAGTCGTTTTTAAGTTTTGGAAGTATTTCAAAACTTAGAAAGGTTGATCCTAACCTTAAATAGGATTGTATTGGATTGGCTTGTACCTGAAAAATAAGTGTTCTAGCTTGGAATAGCTAGGGTTGGAAGTTTCCAATTGTTGTATTCAGTTTGAATATGTTTAGTGGATTTAAATACCCAAGTAGGAGCTTGGGGAGTGGATGTAGGTGCAAAATTAGGCACCGAACCACTATAAACCTAGTTTATTTATGGTGTTCTTCCCCTCTATCGATCTTTACATTGTTATATACTTGCTCTCTTGATATTCAATTATTCTCTATACTTAAAACACATTTCACATATCACTTGCATATCATCACATAATCTTTGTAACTCTAAATTAACTATAAAATTTTAAAAAACCCAATTCAGCCCCTCTCTTGGGTTCCATAGCCAAGAAATATCATAAAATCTCTTAGATCTAATCTAAAATATTATGATCAATGTTTTAGATAAACACGTATTAGGACAACCTCTTCACTATAAAGGGTAAACCTTATAGGACAATCTTATAGCAGTCCGTGCAATCTAAAAATTTTATTTTTAGATCAAAAACTATTTTAAGTTTAATAAATCATAAATAAAATTAGATCACATCTAATAAATTTATGATAAAAAATAGATCTACACGAACTAGGACAACCTCTCCACTGTAAGGTGTTAACCTTACAGCAGGACAACCTTTTAATTAGTTCGTGTAATCTAATTTTTAATTTAAGATTTAATAATCAGATTATAAATCAAATCTATTCAAAAAAATAATCTAAACACGCATAAATAATAATGCAATAAGTAACCTAGCTCTGATACCAATTGAAGGATCCAGATCTAGGGTTTCAAAGCTAGATCTTGAAACTTTTTCAAGATCAAGCAGTGGAAGGCTAAAATTAATTTTAAATATCAAAGAAGGAAAATAAAATTAAACATAAAAAAATATTACATTAAATCATTATGATATGACATGAAATCAAAAATTAAACATAAGATGGAAAATAAAATATGTTGATCACATCAACATGCATCTATACTACATCTAATGCAGGTATGTAGGATAGATCAGATCTATTACCTGTGCAAGTTAGACATTCTAACTTGCTATTTTGGGCTTCAAGATGATGTTGTGAGCTGCACACATCCGGCCTCTAGGAGTCATCTACACAAGCCCACAAATCACGATCAGAAGTCCTAATGCAGGAAATCAGCACAGTAGTACTAATGCTAATCCTTTCTTGACAGTCGATCTGGTGCTTCTTTCTTCTGGATTGGAACTCTTCCAAAGATGAGAGGGAGGAGGAGAAGTTACTGATCTAAGACACTCTCAAGTAATATCAAAAAGGAGGAAGAAAAGAAAGGAACAAGATAACCCTAGAAGAAGACCCTCTTCTTCTTCTCTGTTCTCTCACCTAGGCACCTAGATTGGTGTCTATGAAAACCCAATGCCCAATAACCTTTTTCCTTTGACTTTCACACACCCAAAACCTCTCTCAAAGGTCTATGTTTCATGAAAAATACAAGTAAAAATTTATTTTAAATAATAAGTTATGGAAGAGCCTTATCTAGGTCAAATTTCTAGATAAGGCTGGTTGTTGGGGTGCCCAACACTTGGGCGCCCCCTCCTCATCTCATGTCATGGACTACCTGAGATTGGTGCACAAAATACCTTCTTTTACCATGGAAAACAAAGAAAGAATATCAGGTGTGGGCGGCACAAGGGAAGGCATCCAAGTTTGTTGGGATTCTACCACAGAATCCAAACAAACCCCAACAACTTACCTTCTTATGCCAATGTCCATAACTTATTCCAAATAAGAGAGAGAGAGGGAGGGAGAGGGGATGTGTGTGAAAGGCTAGGGAGAGGAGATTCAATGCCAAAAATAAAGGGAGAATGGAATGAGGTCAAGGTGGCACAAGATATGGAATCCTAGTCATACTAGGATTCTTATTTTGGCTTGTTCAAGGACTAGGATTCTTATTTTGGCTTGTTCAAACATGGTTTCTCAAATCAAGTCAAACCAAAATAAATTCAACCCAATTAAATTAGGTTCTAAACTAGTTAAGAACTTATTTAAATTAGATTAAATTAAATTTAATTCTAATTTAATTTTTTAATCAAATTAGAAAATTGGATTGACCCAACACCTAGTTGAACAGCATTGGTTCTTCTTTGCACTTGGCTTATCCAATAAACCAATTGGACTTGACACTCAAACCAAATCTAATTAAATCATATTTAATTAGACTTAATCTCAATCCTTTGGCTTAATCAAATTATGCCAATTAGCAATCAAATTGTTAATTGATCCTCCTACAATACTTGCACTACGTTAAACATCAATCATATTGACAGTTTAACCCTAGAATGATTTCTAATCATTGATTAACCATCCGATCAGATCATGAACTCTATTGTGTGTGACCTTATAGGTCCTAACCTAAGTTGGCAGCATAAGAACAAATTTCTATACCAGTTGAAATGACCATCTAGCAATGGTACCCGATAGTTGGATAGGTCGAATGTCTAGAACATCCTTAGAACCTATGTAGATATAGTTTCCATATGATTCATCCCCTTGACAAAAATGCTTGTCGGATACCTCAGAGTTCAACTATCAACTTTGATCAAGTTGTCTATATTGTATTTCAAAATTTTCAAATTCATCTGATAGATTACCCTGGCCAAGGTTTTGCTATATTGAAATACATTGATACATTGTTCTCCAACTCTTGGAGTGGTCCATCCCATCTTGATCACACACCGACTTCGTAAGTGTTTGACTGTGCCTAGAAGCCTTTTATTACTAAATTAGAAATTTAGTTTAGTTCCGGTACCAAAGCACAGTGAGTTGCTTGCAAGTCACTGAGATGAATTTCAGATCTAAGGCACACTTATACCTATATCCCATCACTGAGATGATTTCAGATCTAAGGCACACTTATACCTATATCCCATCACTGAGATGATTTCAGATCTAAGGCACACTTATACCTATATCCCATCAAAACATTCTCGATAGCAGAATTCTCTGGAGTTGATCACGTTCAATCATAATGTACCCTTACATCTCACCTGTATGCCATACCAGTGTCTCCACACTTATTGGTTAAGAGAACAACCAACCTATGTTGCATACAGCGGCCTATGCTCGATAGATACTATCATCCTAATTAACAGCTTATCATTAGGTCATGAATTATTTTAAGGATTAATTTATACTTTTTATTGAAGCTAAATAGTCCTAAGGACTTCATCACAATAATGAAGTTTGTTAGAAGATGAATACTTTGTGATGAAAAATGCCAAAAATATATTTTGTTAATTAATAAATCAATTATAAATACAATGTAGCACAACCATCAATAGGCTGATGATTGGCTTTGGAATAGATTTCCCAACACGGCCTCTATAGGTTGTCCACACAAGGCTCCTATACTGATCGAAGGTCCGACGATTGAAGATCTGCGTAGCATGCTAGCACCTTGCAGATCCCTCTTGAAGGTTGATCTTGATTTCTTTCTTCTTCGAATCTCTTGGACCTTCCAAGGGAAGAAGAACCTAAGGAGTACTTTAGAGACATTCTTTTCCACTCTTATCTCTCAAAATAATATGGAAGAGGGAGATCAAGAATCCTAGAGAAGAACCCCTTCTTCTCTTCTTACTTTTCTCTTACCAGGAACATACTAAGATGTTGTCCTAAAGAAAGCCCCACCCTACAAGAGATGTGTGCTCAATAACCCAGATCCAATGACCTTTATCCCACGATGAATTCACTCTTAAAATTTCATAGCAAGACTCCTCTTAAATAGAGAGATCAAGAAAAGTCCCAGCCTAGGTCAAAAACCTAGAATACGGAAAGGTCAAAGGGGACAATTATAGAGGGCACCAACTCTTGGGCACCTCCTAATTTTCCTGGGCATACCAGAAACTCATGCATAATTCCTTCTTTTCCAATGCCAAAAATCTGATCAAATCTGATTATATTAGGTGCCTACAATGGATAGGGTTTCACAATATCAAAACTCTATCAAGTAGAGTCCTAGGTCAAAACAAATTACCTTATTTGACCAAGTCCAAACTAATTTCCATTTAAAAGTATATGAGGCATGCGTGGGGTTCCTTGGGTGTGAGAAAACTCATGCAAAAAAAATTAGAAGAAACGACATGGGGCATGGGGTGTTTGGCGCAAAGGAAGAGAGAGAGTCCTAGTCCAATTGGGCTCTAATTTATTTTGGTCGAACTAAATTTTAAACCTAATTAAATTAGGATTGGTGCAACCTAATTAAAGATGTTCCTAGTCCTCCAAGTAGGAGCCTATTTAAATCTGATTTAAATTCTAAACTAATTACGAATTAGGTGCACACAAGTCCTATTTGAATAGAAAATTGATCTTCCTTGTAATTGGCTTATCTCATAAACCAATTAGACATGTGCTAATCAAGTCCAAACCAAACTGTTGGGGCGAGAACAATCCCCACAGAAGTCCTTAGCTAGATTCTTGGCCGTCAACCACCCTCCTACTGGAATTCATCGACCTCCTTAGCAGCGAGCTCACACTGCAAAGGTTCTTGAAAGTACATAGAAGTCTGGCAACACAGTCTTGAACAGTAAAGGAGAACTACTATTATGTTAATGTTAACCTTGCCTTTTGACTAGAAATGAATGACTGGCTTAAGCCCCAGTCACACTCCTCCAGTCGCACTCCCTACAAACGAACTCCTTCAGTCGCACTCCTTCTAGACGAATGCTCCAATCGCACTTCTTGCAGACGAACTCCTCCAGTCCCGCTCCTTTGGGATGAACTCCTCCAGTCACATTCCTTCTAGACGAACTCCTCTAGTCGCGCTTCTTCGGACGAACTCCTCCAGTCAATGCTCCTTCTGGACAAACTCCTTGAGTCATACTCCTTCCAGATGAACTCCTCCAGTCGCACTCCTTTTAGATGAACTCCTCCAGTTGCACTCCTTCCAGGCAAACTCTTCCCAGTCAGTAGGCAAAGTACTCTTAGTCGATCTCCATCCAATCAAAATCTTTCCAGTCTCTTAGAAGGATCTCATCATCCATGTAAATTTAGCTCCTGACTCAAGACAAACCAATCTACACGCGGACGACCTCCGAGAAGTTCCGAACTTCTCTGAAACTATCATGATTTGAAGCCCTTCACTACCAACACCAATTCCATCCGAACCTCAGCTATTAAATCTCAATAGAGTAGCACGTCATGATAACGAACACGACCCTTCATAACAAACTTGACGTGGCCCCAAGTGGCCCACTACCAGATGGTTATGGCTATCACCATCAGTATGTTATAGGCTCCATCTATAAAAAGAACCCTCCAAATTCATGTTTCTCTAAGCTCTCTTCACCTTTCCGTTACTCTACTTCTTTATTTTCTGAGCACTCAATTCTAGTTGGTTAGAGAATTAACTTGTGCGTCGGAGAATCCGAGGCCTCCCACCTCTAGTTTGGACTTTGTTTTGTAGGTCCCATCGGCGGCCTCACCTTCTCGAATCTAGCCACCTCCGGCATCCTCATGGATTTTTCCACCAACAAGATTGATGCTATAGTTAGGGATTTCTGAGCCATTATTCTAAAAGGAGTGCTCAGTTGATTCTACCTATTTTTTTTCTCTCTCAATCTCTTGAATCTATTTTTGTTTAATCTCCTCTTGCTCTAGAAATGCCCCCAAAGAAGACAACCAATCGGCGGTCTACTACATCTGCTACTAGATCTAGCCAGACTACCAGCTCCTACTCCAACATCGGCACTTCAAACCCCTCCATCGATGGCCATGGTGGACCCAGAAGTAGTTTAACCTGCTGATGTAGTAAGGTTCGAAGGCCTTACCGAAATGGTGCAGACCATATAGCAGCCTCTGACGGCAACCCAATCAAAAAACCCCTAGCTAGAGCTTCAAGAACTGATGCCAACAAGGGCAACCTGGGTTAGTAGGCTCATCGCCCCGAAGAAAAGAGAAGCATAGAGCAAGGGAGCCCCTATTCCGATTATAATTCTTCTCTAGAGGAGACTTTCCCCATCTACAATCGGTGGCCCTCTGAAATCCATAGTTGAGATGATGCTCTCGATCAAAAGCTTCAGGACATGAATTGGTGGATTGAGCTCCACCATGCCACCCTAGCCCATCAATCAACATCTGCATTGATCCCCCCTTCTCTATCAAAATCATGCAGGAGCCTAACCCACCAAACTTTAAGCTCCCATAGTTCGAGACTTATGATGGGATCTCTAATCCGACCGACTACCTGGAGGCCTTCCGAATAATGATGCTGCTCCATGATGTACCAAACACTATCTTGTACTGAGCTCTTCCATCCATCCTGAAGGGAGCAGTAGAAAATTGGTACTCGAGCCTTAAGCCGGGTATGATCTAATCTTTTGATCAAATGAGCCATCAGTTCGTGGTCCATTTTATAAGCAACGGATGTCCAAAATAAGGCTCGATCTCCCTCATCAACATAAAGCAGAAAGAAGGAGAATCCATTTGAGCTTACCTCAGCTGCTTTAATGCTGCTATATCGGAGGTTCAAAACTTGGACCAGTCTATGGCCATGGCCGCACTAAAAGCAGCCTTCAGAAGATTGATATTCAATCCTTCCTAAAAAGAAAGTATGCTAGGGATTTTACTAATATGCTTGCTTGGGCCAAAGGTTATGCCCAAGTAAAGAAGGCCTTCAAGTTGAAGGATGATGAGGCTGCAAGAGAGCGGCAAGCGGGTGAGTCCTGCAAGCCAGCATCTGAAAGCAAATGGAGTGATGCTCGGTCGCACTCCCAAACTCCTCCTAAGTGCAAACGAGCTTGAACTCCCCCTAGAGTTTAGCGGCATGGAAGCCCGGATCGAAGGGCCCGACCAAACTCCCCTCCCAAAAGATTCAACAACAATGCTCCCTTGAATGCCTCAAAGACCCTGGTGCTGATGGAGATAAGGGAGTAGCTCCTAGGGCCGGAGAGAATGCAAACTCATCCAGTCAAGCGCAATCCCAATAAGTACTACCTCTAACATCATGACCATGGTCACAATACTGAAGAATGCATCCAACTTTAGGATGAGATCGAGGCATTAATTAAAAGAGGTCGGCTGGATTGATTCATCAGGTGCTGATCGGAGAGAAGAGAAGATCGTCCAAGAGCCCGCCACAGCCTGAACCATCTCGATGGGATGAGCCACAAGGAGATGGGCCCCCTTGGAATCATCAACACTATTGCTGGGAGACATCAATGAGGGGAGGCTAGCAGGTTACCAAAGTTGGTAAAAAAAATTGAGAACTGAAAAAACCATCACTTTCACTGAAGAAGATGCCTAGGGAGTTCAGCTTCTGCCTGGTATGAATGCCCTCCGGGCTATGGTTTCAACTTACTATCTGAAAATGAAGTTTCCAACAAGCTATAGAGTTCAAGAGGTCAGAGAAGACTAGGCACTAGCTCGGCATTGTTATAATATTGCTTACGAGGAGGAAGGCAAGCAGACCCTTGTCCAGTGGATGGGCTTGATTCCCATAATGATCTATATAAAGAAAGAGAAGAACCCATCGGCAACCTTGTGGAGATATCCCTTTGAATGATAGGAATAAGAAGCACACCATGAAGATCGGCTCCAATCTAAAGGGAGAAGTCAGAAGGCAACTTGTCACCTTTATACAAAAGAATGCAGATGTTTTTGCTTGGGTGCCTATGGATATGCCTGAGATTGATGCAGAGGTCATGGAACATCACTTGGGAGTTGATCTTAAATGACGACTAGTGAAATAGAATAAATGTTGTCGACTAGCTCCTTAAGGCGGAATTTATTCAAGAAGTGCTTTATCCGGACTGGATTGCAAATGTTGTTCTAGTTAAAAAAGCAAATGGCAAGTGGAAGATGTGCATAGATTTCATAGATTTAAACGCAGCCTTCTCAAAAGATAGCTACCCTCTACCAAGGATTGATCAACTGGTAGATGCAACTTCGGGACATAAACTCCTCATCTTCATGGATGCTTTCTCCGAACACAATCAAATTCAGATGGCACCACAGGATGAGGAGAAGACTGCTTTTATTACTGACCATGATCTTTATTATTACAGGATCATGCCCTTGGGGCTTAAAAATGCAAGAGCAACCTATCAGCATTTGGTGAATAAGATCTTCAAAGAGCAGCTTGGCTGAGACATGGAGGTCTATGTAGATGATATGCTGGTTAAAAGCCGATCTTCATCAAATCATATTGTCGATCTTGAGAAGATCTTCAGCACCTTTCGAAAGTACAAGATGAGCTGAACCCTACAAAATGCACTTTTGGAGAAACCACAAAAAAGTTTCTTGGGTTCATGGTGTCAAGCCCTGGTATTGAGGCTTACCCAGAGAAGATCAAAGACATCCAAGAAATGACAACACCAAAAATAACAAAAGAGGTTCAATGCCTCACAGGCAAGTTGTGGCCCTAAATCGCTTCATATCGAGGTCAGCGGAGCGTTGCATGACCCTCTTCCAAGACTCAAGTAGCCCAAAAACTTCAACTGGACTCTCGAGTGTCAGCGGGACCTTGAAAAATTGAAGAGCTATCTCAGTTCGCCCCCACTACTAGCCAAACCTAAACTTGAAGAAGAGCTATTCTTATACATCGCCATATCCCCTGTAGATATTGGAGCCGTACTGGTTAGGGAAGAAGCTAAAGTTCAGAGGCTGATCTCCTATATAGGTAGTCTTGAGGGATGTAGAAACAAGGTATACTAAATTAAAAAGCTAACTAATGCCTTGTTGATTATAGCCAGAAAAGTTTGGCCATATTTCTAGGGGCACACAATTACTCTCCTCACTGATCAACTCATCAAGGCTGTTCTTTATCGACCCGATACCTCTAGAAGTGTGGCAAAGTGGATGATTGAGCTGACCGAATTTGACATTCATTTCCAATCTCGGCCATCCATAAAAGCTCAAATACTGACTGATTTTATGGTAGAGTGCACTATTCTAGATGAAACCAAACTTAAACATCAAGAAGTTTTTATCCCTGGTCTCTTGAAGGGAAGGCTGATCTCCTTGAAATCTTATGGGTATTATATGTGGATGGTTCGTCCACTGCTTTTAGATCAGGTGCAGTCTTGATTTTCATCAATCCAGAAGGAGTCATAGTGCAGTATCCATTATGCTTTGGCTTTCCCACCACAAACAATGGAGTAGAGTATGAAACCCTGGTTGTAGGATTGAAAATAGCCAAAGAACTAGAAACAGAACATCTCAAGGTTTACAGTGACTCTCAATTGGTTATAGGGTAGGTCAGTAATAATTATGAAGCTCGAGAGGAAAGCATGAGGAAGTACTTGAAAAAGTAAAAAGCTTAACCTCGGCCTTCAGCGGCTTTGATATTCAGGAGATCCCTAGAGCGAAAAACACCAGAGCCGGCCTTCTTTCTAGGTTAGCTACTTTAGCCCCAAATGAACTCCCAAGAGAAGTCCTCTTTGAAGTCCTGCAACACCCAAGTTCAGAAGAGCCCCTAGTACTAATGCAAGTCGACCATGAGCCCAGCTAGATCGATCCATTAGTTTTTTATCTCAAAGATGGAGTTCTTCCCAGAGACCAAGAAGAAGCTCAGTAGTTAAGAAATCAAGCTTTCCACTACATTTTATATGAAAATAAGTTATACAAGAGGCCGTGCTCATAACAACTCCTTGTGCATTTTCGACCTTCAGAAGCTGACTATGTCTTAAGGGAAGTTCATGAAAGAATTTGCAAAAACCATCTAGGGGCGAGATCTTTGTCACACAAGTTACTCCACCAGGGGTATTATTTCAATAATGCACCAAGATGCGGTGGATTATGTGAGAGACTGGTGTCAGATAGATGCAAACATTAAGAGATAGCCGGCTTCACAGCTTATACCACTAAGCACCCCTTGGCCATTTGCACAATGGGAGATGGATATACATGGATCTTTTCCCATGGCACTCGGGCAATGAAAGTTCTGCTGATAGTAGTAGATTATTTCACTAAATGGATTGAGGCCGAACCCATAGCAAAGATCATTGAGGCCAAAGTACAGAACTTTGTCTAGAAGTCAATTGTTTATAGGTTTGGTCTACCTCAAATACTAATCACTAATAATGGGCATCAGTTTGCAGGTGCAAAGTTTGCTGAATTCTATGAAGATCTGAATACATCCCACTACTTCACATCAGTGGCCCATCCGTAAGTGAATGATGAAGTAGAAGTAACTAATAGAACTTTGCTTCAAGGAATAAAAGCTAGACTCGAAAGAAAAAAAGGAATGTGGGTAGACAAACTCTATCATGTACTCTGGGCTTACCAAACTACTCAAAGATTGCCCACTGGAGAAACTTCCTTCGCATTGGACTTTCGGAATGGAAGCGGTTATCTGGTCGAACTCGAACTCCCCTCAGCGCGAGTAGAGGCCTTCGATGAACAAATCAACTCACAAGACCATAGAACCAACCTTGATCTGCTAGAAGAAAAGAAAGAAAAGGCTCAGATCCAAATGGCAGCTTACAAGCAAAGGGTAGCCCACTACTACAACTTGAGGGTCAAAAGCAAGACATTCAGAATAACGGATCTTATACTTCGGCAAGCAGATATTTCGCAGCCTCAAAATTAAGGAAAGCTCACACTGAACTGGGAAGGTCCTTATGAGTCGATCGAATGCCTCCTGACATTGATCCAACCACCATGATGGTCGACCCTTCTTCAACAAATCCATCAATGGAGGCGCATAACTTTGAATATCCAATGATGAACCTCCTATAATAATTTGTCAAACCAAGAAAAGAACGTAAGTGTGTAACACAAGGTACCTTCCACTCGGCTATGGCTGAAATCTTGGAGGGATCCATCATGAGCTTTCCATCCCTAATGATGTGCCCGAGGTACTGCACCCTCCGTTGCGCCAACACGCACTTCTTCACAAAGAGTTGGTGTTGCCGTAGGGTGGAGAAGACTTGCCTCAAGTGTGCCACAAGCTCATCCATTGTCTGGCTGTAGACAATAATATCATCCAAGTATACTACCATGAATTTATCGATAAAGTCGTGGAGTACACGTTGCATCAAAGCACAGAAGGTTGCTGGAGCATTGGTGAGGCCGAAAGGCATGACAAGGTACTCAAAGCTCCCGTACCTTATCACACATGCAGTCTTCTTAATGTCCTCCGCCACGTGAACTTGATAGTACCCGTTGCGAAGATCCAAGTTGGAAAACCACTGTGCCTTACCAAATTGATTGAACAAATCATCAATCCATGGAATGGGATACTTGTTCTTCACCATGAGTTTGTTGAGGGCCTGTTGTAGTCGATGCAGAGTCTCAACAAACCATCATGCTTCTTCTAAAAAAGTACCGGTGCTCCATATGGACTCTTCGAAGGTCGGATGAACCTACTATCCACCAACTCTGTTATCTATCTCCTCAGCTCTTGGTGTTTAGGTGGGGCCATCCTATATGATGTTTGAGCTGGTGGATGTGCTCCCTGCACCAAATCAATCTGATGATCGATTTCTCTTCTTGGCGGCAATCGCTTGGGTAATTCGGGGGGCATCACATCCCCGAATTCAGTGAGAACACCCTCGATGGGTGCTGGGATCTCCTCTCCCTCCAGTAGACCTTCCTCTTGAATGGACACAATGTATGTTTGAAGTCTCCTTCTCAGCCCCTTAGCAAGCTGCATTGCCGATAGGACTTGCTACGGAGTCCCTCTAACTCACTTCCCTTGAACCATGCAAGGTCCGCTTGAATTCAGAACCACCACCACATCTGAATCTGCCTTTACCATGGCATGTAGCTGGGTTAGCAAAGACATACCGATGACCACCTCATAGTTGTCGATTGGGGTGCCACCGCTGTCACCCATCTGGTCCATGTACCAAATTGGATCTCAACATCCTTGGTTGTTCCGCTTGTATCTAACTCTATGGAGTTGACCTCCTTGAACGTGTGCTTATCACGTTCAATCTTCAAGTTTAGGTTCTTCATCATTGCTAAGTCCACAAAGTAGTTAGTGGCACCCGTATCAATGAGTGCCTAGAAGGTGTGACCATTGATATTGATAGGTGCGTAGAGTAGGCCTCATGGCACATTGGCCTGTAGGGCATTGAGACTGAGTGAACCCATCCTTTGGTCGGTCTCTTGCTACTCTTCCACCATCATAGATGCGACCTTGCCCCTCAATGGACAATCCTTCATCTTATGCGGTCCGTTGCAAATGTAGCATGAGATAGTGCTGGTACCTTGCACCACCCCTTTGCCCTTTGCTTGGGAAGCCCCTCCACTTGAGGAGCCTGGATTCGAGCCTTTTCCACCTCCCTTGTGACCTAATTTCGCTCCCCCACCTTTGACTTGTTTGGATGCCTGGGCTTTGGGAGCTATGGGTTGGGTCTTGAACTCGATGGGAGCCTCTGCTTGAGCTATCACCTCATTCAAACTCTTGACTCCTCTTCGCTGCAACTCCATCTTGGCCCATGGTTTGCGCTCGTCTAGGAAGATGAAGAGAGAGCCCTCCTGGCTAAGGTTCGATACCTCCAATAATAATTCGCTGAACTCTCGCACATACTCACGCACATCACCCTTTTGCGTGAGTCGCCGTAGTCATGCTCGAGCATAATCCTTAGTGAACTCGAGGAAGAATTGCTTCCAAAGTTCAGTTTGGAACTGTGCCCAAGTTGTGATTGGAACAACCCCTTGCTTCACATCATTAGCCCGACGTCGCCCTTTCATCACCACATCCCTCTAGAACATGGCTGACATGCTCACCTTCGTGGTTTCACCCCTTACGCCAGTAACCTATAGGTATTGTTCCACAGTGAAAAGAAAGTTATCTACCTCCTTTGCAGACCGCTGATCGTAGAACTCCTGCAGCTTGGGAACATTAAGCTTGTGTAGGGGACGCATAGCCTCAATTGTGACCTCCATTGTTGAGGTAGAAGTGGACACGCTCATGGTCGTTTTTTCCTTTGAAAGGTCAACCAACTGTATTTGGAGCTACCATGGTCTCCAACTCCTTGTTGCGCTGCAGCACTTTCTGGTAGTGCCGCTCCATATCGAAGGAAATTTGATTCAGCTGAGCAGCGATCTCATCTCAAAGGGTTGCATCCTTATCCTCGAGGTCCTCCACTCGTCCTTCAACCTCAGCTATTTGGGCCTCACACTTATGTAGTCGATTGTCGGTGCAGATAATCGAAGATGCAATCTATAGCCCTTGTAGGGAATTATCAACTGGATGTGCTCCACCCATTGTCGTGCCTCCCCCAGAGGCAGGATTGGGATTCAAGGTTGAGGATGATGAATCCCACGATCCCACCATGGATGTTGATGTAGCGGTCATCTTCTTCATTTTTGATATCACTCTGATACTAACTATCACGTACGAAGGGATCTTAGAGCAAATCCCAACAACATGCAGCTCGACCAGCTCTTCAAAGGGTAGAAGAGAACCGATCAGCCTCCCTAGCATGGGAACCTAGTCTCTATGACTTTTTGGCCATGCCCAACAATAATAGAACACAGCAAAATGCGACACCAAGAAACACCATGAAGAAGAAGAAGAAATAAGGGAAAGAGAACTTTTGTTAAATAACCACTGGCTGGTATATAATAGCTTTCTCCCGGTCTCTCGATCTCTCACAGATACAAGAGGATCCTTAGATGATCTCTTTCTTTCCCTCTCTAATCTCCAACCCCATCCTTGAGTGTCCTTTTATATAGGAACAACCCCAAGTTATAAGTCCCTCATGAACTCAACTCTATAAGTACAAGATAAGGATAAACTCAGAATCTCTGTTCCTGCAAGACGCTATGCAGTCAAATAAAACTGCCAAGTTTGTGACTCAAATGAACTTAGATTGCAATGAAACTTGATCTGTTGTATTTGGAACAAAAAATCCTTTAAGATAATGGCTTATCCACTTTGAACTGAATTCTGTGGAGTTCCCAAAATATCGCACAAAGCCGCCTAGGTAAACTGCATTCTGTTACGTCTCATTGCACTAGCTTCTTTGCTGACCAACATACATCTCGAGACATGTGCCCCCATCCCCATTCTCTTGAGTACTCGTAGATTTTGTACACATTTCCTCAGATAATTCTAAAGCTCAGATTTAGTCTCCAAGTTGCCCAAATCTCAAGAGAGTGTAGTCAGACCTCGAACCCGTCTAGTGTGATCCAATCTGATTTACACGACCTATATCCAGTCCAGCCCCGATTCGAGGAGCCATGACACAGGAACAGGAGAAAGATCTCGTCTTCATAGGGGGATAAAGTAAAGACCAATCGTGTCAGAAATAGGAGGAGAACCTCATCCTGACATGGATGAAAACCTCTGATTATTTAAGATAAGAAGAGGGGAGAAGACCTTTCAATGGTCATTTTATGCCCCTATGACCTTGTATAAGAGGAGCACCTCGCCCTAACAAAGGTGAAGGCCAACCATATCAAGAATAGGAGAAGGATCTCGTCCTGATAAGGGGACAAAGTAAAAGCCAACCATACTAGGAATAGGAGGAGGACCTCATCCTGATGTGGATGAAGACCTTCAGTTAATTAAGATAGGAAGAGGGGAGAGATCTTTTTAATGGTCCTTTTGTACCCCTATGACTAAGTTAGGAACAGAAGGAGGATCTTGTCCTAATAAAGATAAAGGCCAACCCCGTCAGGAATAGAGAGAGGACCTCATCCTGACAGGAGGATAAAATAAAGGCCAACCGTATCAGAAACAAAAGGAGGATCTCGTCCTGACATGGATGAAGATCCTCGATTATTTAAGATAGAAGAATGGGAGAGGCCCTTTCAATAGCCTTTTTGTGCCCCTATAGCTTTGTTAGGGAGAGGAGGTTGACCTCGCCCTAACAAAGAAAGACCAACCCCATTAGGACTCGTCCTGACATGGGAACAAGAGAAAGACCAACTATATCGCGGATAGGAGGAGATCCTCATCCTAACATGGATGAAGACCTCTGATTACTTAATGAAAAGGGAAGAGTGAAAAGCTATGTGAGCATACAATTGAGATGAAGTTGTCAAAATAATATTTTCATTAAAACAAAAAGTTCAATACATAGGGAAGTCCGTAATACCAATTAGAAAAAAAAAATGGAAGAAGGAAAAGAGATGCCAAAGTCTTATTCAGAGTTAGATTTTGGATTGCCAACGCCAGCCAACACCAAAGACAACTTCAAGTCTTTGATCTTCTCCTCGAGTTCCCATCAAACCACCAGACTTTCACTCAACAACTTCTTATGCCTCCATGATCATCCTCGACTTTTCTTAACTTCTTTCTTAGCACAGCCGAATCGACCTCTGCATCCTTCACAGCATCCTGCTGGTAGACCATCTACATCTTCAACTCCTACACTTCCATAGGCTATTCCCGAACAAGGTGGATAAGTTCTATAAAGAGCTCCATAAAGATAGGATGTCTGCCGAGTCTTTATTCGAGCTAGCTCGGACCCCCTCAACCGAAGACGAGCGATCTCATCATCAGCCTTTCGAAGCTTCCCCTTGAGGTCGGCGACTTGGCCACACCAGTCGTGTCTGTATTCATTACGGAAATCCTTAGCTGCTTGTAGTTGATTTGGAGTTTGGAGAACTTCTTTGTCCAGTCCAAGCCATACTCCTCTTGACTAGTTGACCATGCCAAGTTACCATCGAGTAACCAAATCTTTTCTTGCACAGCCTTCAACTCGACTTCTAGGGAACTTGCCTTGGCCATTAGCACCCATGCCTTGTCGCTACCAAGCTTCTTCACTCGCTCCAGCTCCTCTGTCAGATGGCACTGCTTATTGATGTGGTCCATAGCACTCTTTCTATGGACCTGTCGGAGATGAGTAACTTCAATTGTGGCTTCAGATTAAAGCTTCTTCAAATTTTGAAGCTTACCCTCTACTTTCTTCAGCTTCTTTTTAGCCTGATGAAGCTCTCTCTCTTTAGGTCCTTAATAATGGGTTTTAAAGGAAGGCCCTGGGGTAGCAATGTGGCATCATCAGGAGTAGGCAAGTTATGATTATCCTCGCGCGATGAGCATTCTAAAATGCAAACATGCCATAACAAAAAAACAAGGCATAAAAGAAAATTCCTTTCGATTAATTCCAAACGTCCAAATACAAGAAAGAAGAATGAGAACAAAAATATAAAAGTAGGAGGCCTCAGATCTCAAGGGGAATGATGGAAGAGTCCGATGCAGCCTCAGTCGATGCAGGCCCTTCAACAGTGGCAAGAGCAGATGAGGTCAGAGGTGGGGTAGAAGCTGGCTTGGCAGGTAGGAGGTCAGTTAAAATGATAGATGGATCTGCCGCCTCTTCAGAAGCCCCTTCATATAAGAAGTCGAGGTGGAGCTCCAAAAATTTACTAGCCACTTGATCTTCGTAGAGCTCAAAACCTTTGTTGAAGGCCTCTTGGCCAAATTTGACACTCAAGTCTCTTATTTCGAAAGAGACCTTGAACTCTTCTATGCCCAGACCGATGCCTCCGAGATCTATATCGAAATCTGCTCCTTTAACCCGGCGTTCTCGGCTTCAACCTTTTTCCTCCACTCTTCTTCTAGGTCCAAAGGGGCTCTCAACTCTGTTGATGTCTCTTTCTCTTTGCAGAGCACTTCTTGAGGAACCTCAACGTCAGTAGATCTATCCTAGAAAGAGCGGTCTATCTCATCTTGCTCCTTAATTAGGCATTCGACCTCGGTCTGATGATCCTCTTGGGCCTTCACCAATTCTAACCTCAAGCAGTTCAGTGATCTGATGTAGCCTAGCAGTTGATGGCCTGTCTATTTAAAAGATATATATGATGATGAAATAGGTTGTACGGACAGGCAAATATTAAGAAATTTAAGGTGGAAAAGAAGGATGAAGTGACTATCTCAAGAAAGGATCCTAGTGAATGTTAGGATTTGATGCCTCTAATTCGACCTATAGTAAGAAGAGAATCAATTTTCAATATAACAGTCTGGCCGGCTCTGATACGCAGTTGAGCCGGCTCGAACCACAGCCGAGCTGGCTCTCTCAAGCACAGAGCCGGCTCGAACCACAGCCGAGCTGGCTCTCTCAAGCAAATAGACAGTAGGAGTCCGAACGAGATGTAGTCGAGCTAGCTCGACCCCTGACCGAGCCAGCTTGATGGAGGCGAATAGAACATGATGGGGGTTTTTTTGTTTGGACTCGGATTATGATTAATCCAAGGAGTCTACAGGAGTAGCACATGGACCATCGGATCTAGTGGTTGTGGAGGATTACGATCATGACCTAAAGGTCGGAAAACATTCCAAGACTCCATCAAGGACATGTTTGACTCATATTAAGAGAACGAGCCCTATTAGAATTCCTATGAACTACTGAGAAGAGGATTTTCATCCTATTTAAAGGGTTGAGGTGCAGTGGAGCAAAAGAGATGGCACATGTGACATGAGAGGCACATAGAGAGGCTCAGGTAGCCATCGAGAGGAGCTTGACAGAGCGCCGAGTATGTACAACCCGTGAGGAAAAGAAGCAATAGGTGCATAGCAGCCAATGAGGGGACTATGAGGGCTGAGCATCTTGTAGCTTCTATGGGTCTCCTTGAGATTTTGAGGAAGCTTTTATGAGGATAGCTTCTAGTTGAGAGAGATTTATGTATGGTGAGTTGAGAGTGGGTGTTCTCTTCTTGTACTTTTTTTTTTTTTTATAGTGAAACTTTGCATACCCTATGGAGGCGAGCCTTTAGGCTGATCCATGTACTTGATTGTTTTCTTGTTTTATTTCTTTCTTCTTCCTGCTGCAATAATTTGGAACTAGATCCTTAACAGAGCCAGATAGTACCGGAGCATAGATTGTAGCAGTGGATAGAGATTGAAGAATTTGAAGAAGACAAGCACAATCAACGTGGAGATCAACAAGTTCAACGGGAAGGGCAATTTCTTCTTGTGGCAAGCAAGGGCAAAGTATGTCCTCATCCAACATGGATTTATATTTTCTCTTATATGACGAGATGTCAACTACCATAGAGGTGAAGGATTGGAAGTGGATCCAGATGTAGGCAGTGAGCATGATCCGCTTGTACCTAGCAGATGATGTGGTGATCCATGTACCTGGTGAGACTTTCCCGACGGCACTTTGGTCGAAGCTCGAGGAGTTGTACTTGACGAAGTCGCTCAACAACACGCTATTTCTTTGGAAGTAGTTCTACCAGCTATGGATGGACGAAGGCCAAAGCATGCAAGAGCATGTATCCAACTTCCAAAAGATCCTTACTGACCTCCTCAGCATTGATGAAAAAGTTGAGGAGAAGACCAGGGCGTTGGTCTTGCTAGCATCACTCCCCCCTTCATATGAGTCTTTGGTGACTGCTCTTCTAGTGGGAAAGAGCACCATCAAGATGAATGAGGTCATTACAGCGATACTTCAGAATGAGGTTCTCAGAAGGAAGAATCCAACTTCGAGCTCAGATGGCGGCAGCTCAACTTTGGCGATTTTTGGAGGAGCAGAAGGCAGAAGATAGAGTGACAGAGGATCGCGAGGAGGACGATCCAGATCCAAGATGAGGGATCCTAACATGATCAAATGCTATAGGTGTGACGAGTTGGGGCATCGAGTCAAAGATTGCCCACAACTCAAGGATCGAATGAGGGCTACTACAGTGATGGCCAGTAGGAAGTCAAAGGATGATGTCTTGAAGATATCTGATGAGGTATCTAGTTCTTTCCGATAGTTGATTTTAGATTCTACATGTAGTTTGACTCCTTGGAGAGTAGTGAGTTACTGCTTATCTACTAGATGGATAGAGCTGTGTGATTAGAGACATCGAGATGGTCAGCTGGAAGACACATGAGGGTGCAGTGAAAAGATTAGAGGAGGTCCGATACATACCCAATTTTAGGTGAAATCTTATCTCCCTGAGCAGACTAGATTTAAATAGCTACAGGTGGATAGCTGGTGATGGAATCCTATAAAGATCATGCATGATGATCAGTGTTAGATGTGTGCCCTAGAAGCTAGATTGGCTATCATTTGTAAGACACTTCTAAGGGTAATTTTGCAATTTTGATTATAAATTAATAAATAGGTTATTTTCTATCATAGTATGTATTTAAAAGTGTCTGTGATACATCCTTTGAGTTAATGGTAATGATAATTCATATTTTCAAGGGTTGAAAATTTAAGATATGAATTTTCATAATTAACTCAAACTGCACCCGATCGTAGGATCATCACAAGGATGGTGATTGATCCGGAAAGTTGTTATACAACCACTTTCTTAGGATAGACGTGTCTTGAGTTTATGGTGTGGAGACATTGGAGCGAGAGTATAGGTACTCGTTAGAGGATGAGAGCACTGATCATGACCACCTCAAGTAGTCATAAGGAAGTCTACCTTCTCGTCAATGACTGACTCGATGCTATAGTGGTGTGTCTGGTTCTTTGACCTGAGGTGCATTGGCAGTTCACCTTAAGGATGTTATAGTTTGACTTACCATAACTCGATTTTCTAACAATTCGGAACCCTAAGGTGTATGTTGGCATGTTCATTATAGGAAATTGGATTGCACCAATAGGAGATTTATCTACCTTGGTAGATGAGGAGTAGCCCTATGATAATCATAAGATTGAGTTCATAAGCCCTGGCCATGGCAAAGTAAAGATGATAGAAAGAGTTTCTATTAAGTTTTCACATTGGTCTCAAATCGATTGATTAATTCATATGATGGATATTGGGTTTGACGAGTTCACCTTAATCCTAATCCTGTCGGAGCTCAAGATAGAAGAATCCAATTATAGAGGTAACTATACCAAGAGGTTCGCTTTCAGTTCTGATGGATTGCCATCATATACTGCTAGGTGTCATTGGTGGATTTTGAGAACAATTAGGATGATTTTGAAGATCAATCGTTCTAATTGTATAAATCAGAAAAGTTTTGATCTATCGAGAGGTGATTCGATGATGTCGATGATGGAGATGATGTCGATAATGGAGATCACGACATGTCTCATTATCATAAAGAATTGAATCTAACTGGATCGTACAAATAAGAGTTTGGATCTGGATGTCATCAATTAAGCTAAGCTAGTTTGATTGATTTGGATTAGATCCAATCAGGTTCAAGATAATCGTGCTAGCACATAATTGAGCCTATTTTGCTCCTTCTAAAATCTTTCTGATTCATCGCAACCGAGTCAAATTTGATTTGGCTAATTTTTATATTTTGAATGGATTTATTTTCATCTGATTGAAATAAGTCCAGCTCAGATTAAATATAGAAATTAAATCCATTCATAGTCAAATTGGACTAGGGTCAAAAGTTGACCTATTTGAGAGAATTGAGGGTCACATGATCAGATGCTTCTAGAAAATTCTCTAGAAATCATTTTGAGATAATTTTTGGATATGTGATAGAGCATAAGTTATGCATTAGGTATACCAAATTTCATAATTTTTAGAGTTATCCAAACCAAGTTATGATAGAATTTAATTTGGATCAAACTCTTGAGGGAAGCTAGGGGCAGTGGACTCTTCCTTATCTACTCATGCCGACTCCTTTCTCAATCATTTTTGGCGAAAAAAATAGATGAGATCTGGTGGTTTTTCATGGAGAATAAGTTCTAGAGTCCTAATGATAAAATAAATGAGTTATTTTGGTCAAAAGGGACTCTAAGTAGGCGTGACATAAAAGCCTTTCCCACATCAAAGTGCATGCAATGCAAGAAATAATATTCCATGCCCAAAGTTTGCCATCCATGATGTCCCACACTCCTTCTATCCTCTCTCTTCATCTCCTCTACAAGCCTAAAAAGTTAGGCACAAATCTGAGAATAAGGTCCAAGGTTTTTGGCATAATATTCAGGATCTACGCGACGATATTTGTGTGATGGACGGGCTGCCTTCAAAAATAGTTTTGAAGATTCTTCGGATTAGATTCAGGTCTGATTTTTTGGAGAAAAGATTCACAAGGAGAAGACATTTAGATCATAATCGAGTGGATATCAGTAGAGGCTAGGCATTTACGTGGCTCCTTCTAGAACCTCAGGATTCAACAGGATCATTACAAGATAATTAGATTACCCAATCAGGTACTTTAAATTAAATATGATTTAATTTTAATTTTTAATTTTTAATATCAGATCACCATGATTAGATCTGAAAACTCTTGGATCTTATCAAATCATGTAGAAATTTTTAGAAAAATCTTCCTTAGATCAGATCAGATCTGCACGATCCTGCAGCAAAAAATAGTATTTTTCCTTCAACTACTATCAGAGCCAGGTTAGCAGTTCTTCAGATCTACCTTAGATCTGATTTTATTTTTATTTATGATCTGATATTAAAAGATTTTAGATGTCACATCAGATGTGATTAGATCTAAAATTAAAAAATTAAAAATTAAATAATTTAGATCTAATATATATCAGATGCATGACTAGACTAGGTATAGAATAGTTTTATATGGTCTGGTATGATCATGTATTTAATTTAATTAAATATGATTTTAGATCTATTTAATTTTTATTTTTTTGATATTATAATTATTGTAATCAGATCTAAAAAATAAAAAATAAAATTTTTAATTTTTGATTTATTCATATGAGATATGAAAGATGAATGCTTAGACCAGTCATAGAATAGTTCTACAAGATGTCTAGAATAGTTTTAATTTTGATATGATCAAATTTAAAATTTTACTTTTTAGATTTAATATGTAATATTTAAGATCTGAAGGATGCATATTGATGATACATGAGATGTATGCAAGACAAGTATTAGTTAGATCTTTTTATATGTGATATACGATCAACTAGTTTTGTAGTAAAAAATTATATTTCTGATTAAGGAGTTCCCCATGGTCGTCTGGTCATAAGAACAAAGTAGGGTTTAAAGACCTCTCCTTCCATTTGATGGGATGTTCTTATGGTGTGTAAGGGTGCTGTGCGTTCGTCCTTAATCAGAAATCAGAACTTATTTTCTGCAAAAGCCTAGATCCTGAAATCCTAGGATTTCTATTAAATGTTTTGTTCATGAATTCAAAACTTAATTAAGAATTAAGATTATGAAATTAATTTGATCTAAAATTATGAATTTTCAGATCTAAGACATATTCATAAAATTGGGTTCAGGCATAGGTAGCTTAATTAGGTCAAGTGGTTAATTAAATCGAATCAAGAGTTGGTTAGGTGGGATCAAAGAAAGCTTAGATTTGACCAGCCTAATAGGATCAAGTTTGGGTCAAGATCGAGTCATATTGAGATGTTACTCGATCAAATCAAGGCCTAATTTGGCTCCATGGTTGGAGCCTGGATTGTAGGCTAACCCAATTGGTTCTAATTCGATAATTTGGTGTCAAAGTTAAGTTTGACAGATATGACCGACTGGTTTTTAATTGGGAGCTACTCGACCTGAATGTGTTCTTGTTGAGTTAATGGCATATCCCTTCCATCGGTCTCACTTACCTGGCCATTTGTATCGATCTAGTTTTGATTTGAGGTGGCTAACAATTCGAGCCAACCCATGCCACTAGGTTAGTCATAAGTCAAGTCAAGTTTAAAGAGACCTAAATTAAATCTTCCTAAGAAAATATTAAGTCTAAGGTCTTCCACCATTGTAGATGTGCGGGCCCTTCCTGGGTTGATTGTTCTCGGCTAGATACAGTGGTTAAGTTGCATTGAGAAGATTCACCATGTCTATTGCATTAGATGCTACGGATTGGAGGATGGGTTGGACTCAATATTCTAGATATGGTGAGGGATCCAATCGAGAATCCAATCTATACAAATAGTGGGTCTGACTTAGCTAAGAAGTGGATCAATATTCTGGACATGGTGAGATTCGTGAATTAGAGACCAAGTTAGGATGCACCATGATTAGAGAATCATGGGACAAGAGTTGTCCACTCATCGATTGACCCATCACCAATAACTGTTACGTGAGGTGGTGAGTTAGTTGGTAGGACCGCACCATCCACTAGAAATCTATAATCGCAGAGATTTTTGCATCTCTGCCCAGGGAGTGTAGGGATCCAAGTAAATAGTAAGAGCCTAATTTATTTAAAAATGAAATCTCTAAATAAATTATTTAAGTCTAATTATAAAATCTAACTAGAAACTTTGACTCTCTCTACAGAAAAATATCTGCGTCCAACCCACTAGCCCATATCCTGGACACCCATAGACTGATCGGACCCAACTACAAGGATTGGCTCCAAAACTTCAAAATTATTTTGGATTTCGAGTTGACTCATGTGTTAGAACAGGATCCTCCCACCTTACCAGCCCGTCCATCCACTGATCAGAGAGCGTCCCTCAAGAAGTAGACAGATGAAGATAACAAAGCCAGAGATTACATGTTGGACTCAATATTTGATGAGCTCCAATGCCAACATGAAGATATTAAAACTAGCCACCTGTTGGCTCACCTTCAAGAGTTGTTTGGTGAACAGAGTCGTGCAGCCAAATATCCAGTCACTAAAAGACTTTTCAAGACTCAAATGCATGATGGGCAGTCAATCCAAGATCATTGTCTGATGATGATTAAGGACTTAGAAGGGCATGAGAAGCTCGATGTCAAGTTAGATCATGATCTGCAGACTGACATAATTCTGCAGTCCTTGACTGATGCATGTGGGCAATCATCATAAACTACCATATGCATAAACTTCAAAATACCTTGGCTGAGCTGATGAATTTGCTGGTTATTGTTGAGCTTTCTATGAAAAGTTCTAAAAGCTCAGTACTTGCTATGGAGCAGACTTCTTCCAATAGAAAGTCTTTTGAAAAGAAGAAGAAGTTCATGAAGAAGAAGAAGATAGAGCCGAAGAAGAAGATCGCTGACAAAGAAAAATATTTCCATTATAACATTGACAGCCATTGGAAGCGGAACTACCCTCTTTACCCGATCAGCCTAAAGAACAAGGAGGTAGGTCCTTCTGGAGGTATGCTCATTATAGAATCTAATCTTATGGTTTCTTCTGCATCCAGTTGGATGCTTGACTCTGGTTCTAGTGCTCACTTGTGCACTTCTATGCAGGGTCTTGAGAATAGTAGGAGGCTGAGGGATGATGAAATGATCCTATATGTCGGGAATGAAGCAAGAGTTGCTACTGTGGCCGTGGGAACCTATCCTCTACGACTACCATCAGAATTAGATTTAGTACTTAGAGACTATTTTTATATGTCTATGCAAGCAGAAATTTGATTTCTATTTCATGTTTAGCACAGGAAGGCTATGTAATTAGTTTTTTTAAGGACCATTATAATATTCTTTATGAAAAAAATAAAATTGTGAGTGGTTTCCTTATAAATGGTCTCTGTCAGTTACATATTGTTGTTTTTATTTTTAATATCGAGCAAAACGTGAATGCCATAGGATCAAAGTGACCTAGGGATAGTTTAAATGATAGGTATCTTTGGCACCTTAGGTTAGGTCATATAGCTAAAGACAGGGTTAACAAATTGAAGAAATCCAGGCTATTGAGTCCATTGACTATCGAGTCATATCTGATTTGTGAATCGTGCCTTCCTGGCAAAACGACCAAGCTTTCTTTTGTGGGACATGGGGAAAGGGCCATAGACCTGCTTTCCCTAGTACATACTGATGTATGCGGCCCATTTGATATGCCAACTAGGGGCAATTACATCTACTTTATCACCTTTATCGATGATTTATCTCAGTATGGGTATGTGTATTTGATGTGACACAAGTCTAAAGCTTTGGAAAAGTTCGAGGAATTCAGACTCGAAGTAGAAAAATAAATAGGAAAATCCATTAAGATTTTTTGGTCAGATCGAGGAGAAGAACACCTTAGTCGGGAATTCTTAGACTATCCTAAGGACAATGGCATAGTCTCTTAATGGACTCCACTTGGAACGCCTAAACTCAACGAGGTTTCAGAATGCAGAAATCGGACCCTATTAGACAAGGTTCAATCTATGATGAGCTTCACGAACCTTCCTGAGTTTCTTTTGGGACATAGTCTATTAACCGCTATATATCAATTGAATAGAGTTCCATCTAAAACTATTCCTACCACACCGTATGAGATATGGCATGATAAGAAACTAAGTCTGAGTTATCTCAGAATTTGGGACTGTTGGACCCATGTCAAGAGAAAACAGGTAGACAAATTAGAATCTGGGCCTTTTAGAGCTTGATTTATTGGATATCCAAAAGAGTCATTAGGATATTTTTTTTCTACCTCCCGAAAGATCACAATGTGATTGTGAGTCGACATGCCATCTTTCTTGAAAAATAATTTATTCAAGATGATGGCATCGAAAATATAGATTAGGCTTGAGGAGAAAGTCACCCAAGAGCCACGAGCCAAGGAACCTATGGAACCCAATCAGATTGAGCCAGTCTAATTACTACCTCATCCACCTTGTGGATTAGAAAGGATTTTTCGTCCCCCTATAAGATACTTAGGTACTATTTCAGAGAATGTAGAGAAAATATTCCTCATAGAAAAGGGGTTCATATGGTGATGATCCCAAAACCTATGATGATATATCAGATATCGACTCTGAGAAATGGTTAGAGGCAATGAAGTCAAAGATTGACTCAATATGCTTGAACCAAGTCTGGACCTTGGTAGATCTACCTGAAGGTATAGTACCTATTGGGTGTAAATAGATCTTCAAGAGAAAGATAGGTGCCAATAGGAATGTAGAGACATTCAAAGCAAGGGTCGTAGCAAAAGGGTATAGTCAGTAAGAAGGCATTTACTATCAGGATACTTTTTCGCTAGTAGCCATGCTCAAATCCATCCGCACATTGCTTGCTATTGCAGCCTATTTTGATTATGAAATATGGCAGATGGATGTGAAAATGGTATTATTAAATGGATATCTTGAGGAAGATATCTATATGGAATAGCCGCTGGGTTTCACATCCAGTGATACTGATCACAAGGTCTGCAAGTTGCAAAGGTATATATGGATTTAAGCAAGCATCTCGGAGCTGGAATATTCATTTCAATGATGTGATCAAATCATTTGGATTCATCAAGAATGAGGAAGAGCCCTGTGTTTTCAAAAAGGTCAGTGGGAGTGCTATTGTCTTTCTCGTACTATACACGTGGATGACATCCTCATAACTGGGAATGATATTTCCATGTTGACTACAATCAAAATGTGATTGTCTAAAGAATTCTCCATAAAAGACCTAGGAGAGGCATCCTTTATTCCAGGAATTAATGTCTATAGAGATAGACCAAATAGGATGATGGGTCTCTCATAGAAAATGTACATAGAGGAGGTGCTAAAGAGGTTTAGCATGGAGGGAATTGGTGCCCTTTAGACATGGCATTCATCTCTTCAAGAAGATGTTTTCCAACACACCTGAGGAGATTGAATGCATGAGCAAGATCCCTTATGCTTTAGCAATAAGAAGCCTCATGTATGCCATGCTATGTACATGACCTGATATTGCCCATGCTGCAAGAGTCATGAGCAATCGAATCCAGGTGAAGAGCACTGGACTATTGTTTGTGGGGTATATAGATTCGGATTTTATGTCCGATATAGACGATTGAAAGTCGACATCTGGATATCTATTTGTGTGCAATGGTGGTGCTATCAGCTGAAAGAGTTCCATGATAGCAAATTTTACCATGAAAGCAGAGTACATAGCTGCATCAAAAAATGTAAAGTAGGCATTCTGGTATAATAAGTTCGTTGCAGAGCTCGAAGTGATGCCATCAGATGCCATCCCACTATACTACGACAACAATGGCGCCATAGCCCAAGCTAAGAAGTCAAGATCTTACCAGAAATCTAAGTACATCGAGCGACGATACCACCTCATCCGCGATTACCTCGAGAAGGGATACGTCGAGGTCAAGAGAGTCGACATTGCAGATAATGCGGCTAAGCCACTGACAAAGCCATTGACTCAGCAGAAGATCGAAGCACATCTTGAAAAGATGGGACTTAGATTTGTAGCCAATTGGCTTTAGATCAAGTGAGAGTTTGTTAGATGTATGCCCTAGAAGCTAGATTGGCTATCACTTGTAATACATTTCTAAGGATAATTTTATAATTTTGATTATAAATTAATAATTAGATTATTTTCTATCACAGTGTATACTTAAAAGTGTCTGTGATACATCCTTTGAGTTAATGATAATGACAATTCATAATTTTCAAGCGTTGAAAATTTAAGACATGAATTTTCATAATTAACTCATAAACTGCTCCCGACTGTAGGATCATCATGAGGATGGTAATCAATCTGAAAGATTGGTGTACGATCGCTTTCTTAGGATAGACGTGTCTTGTGTCTATGGTGTGGAGACATCAAAGCGAGAGTACAGGTACTTGTTAAAGAACAAGGGCATTGAGTGTGACCACCTCGAGTAGTCATAAGAAAGTAGACCTTCTCATCGATGACTGACTCGATGCTACAGTGGCATGTCTAGTTATTTGACCTGAGGTGTGTTGGCAGTTCACCTTGAGGGTGTTATAGTTTGACTACACCATAACTCGATTTCCTAGCCATTCGAAATTCGGAGGTGTATGTTGGCTATAGCATGTTTATTGTAGGAAATAGGATTGCACCAATAGGGAATCTATCCACCTCGATAGATGAGGAGTAGCTCCATGATAATCATGAGATTGAGTTCATTAGCCCATGGCCATGGCAAAGGGAAGATGATAGAAAGAGTTTCTATTAAGGTTTCACATTGGACTCGAATCAAATGATTAATTCATATGACGGACATTGGATTTGATGAGTTCACCTTAACCCTAATCCTATCAGAGCTCAAGATAGAAGAACCCAATCACATAGGTAACTGTACCGAGAGGTTTGCTTTCAGCTCTAATGGGTTACCACCATATATTGCTAGGTGTCACTAGTCGATTTTGGGAGCAACTAGGATGATTTTGATGATCAATCATTTTAATTGTATGAATCAGAAAAGTTCTAGTCCATCGAAAGGTGTTTCGATGATGTCGATGATGGAGATCGCTACATGTCTCATTATCGTACAGAATTGAACCTAACTAGATTATACAAACTAGGGTTTTAGTCTAGATGTCATCAATTGAGCTAAGCCAGTTTGATTGATTTGGATTAGTTCCAATTAGATTCAAGGTAATCGTGCTAGCACATGATTGAGCCTGACTTTCTCCTTCTAAAATCTTTCTGATTCATCGCAACCGAGTCAAATTTGATTTGATTCATTCTTGTATTTTGAATAGATTTATTTTTATCTGACTGAAACAAGTCCAAGTCAGATTAATTATAGAAATTAAATCCATTCATAGTCAAATTGGACTAGGGTTAAAAAGTTGATCTATTTGAGAGAATTGAGGGTCACTTGATCAGATGCTTCTAGAAAATTCTCAAGAAATTATTTTGATCTGATTTTTGGATATGTGATAGAGCATGAGTTTTTCATTAGGTGTATTAAATTTTGTGATTTTTTGAGGTGTCCAGTCTGAGATTTAGATCAAACTCTTAAGGGATGAGTCTTAGACGCAGTGGACTCTTCCTTATCTACTCATGTTGACACCTTTTTTAATCATTTTTGGTAAAAAAAATAGATGAGATCTGATTGTTTTTCATGAAGAAAAACTCCTAGAGTTCTAATGATAAAATAAATGAGTTATTTTGGTCAAAAGGGACTCTAAGTAGGCGTTGGACATTAAAGCCTTTCTCACGTAAAAGTGCATGCAATGCAAGAAATAATTTTTCATGCCCAAAGTCTGCCATCTCTGATATCTCATGCCCCCTTTATCCTCTTTTTTCTTCTCCTCTACAAGCTTAAAAAGTTAGGCACAAATCTGAGAAGAAGATCCAAGGTTTTTGGCACAATATTCAGGATCTACGTGATTGTGTTTATGTCATGAGCAATAGGTGCCTTCAAAAATAATTTTGGAGATTCTTCAGATCTAGATCTGATTTTTGGAGGAAAAGTTCATGAGGAGAAAACATTCAGATCCTGCTCGAGTGGATACTGGTAGAGGCCAGATGCATGCGTGGCTCCTTCCAGAACCTCAAGAATCAACAGGATCATTATAGGGTAATTAGATTACCCAATCATGTACTTTAAATTAAATCTAATTTATTTTTAATTTTTAATTTTTAATATCAGATCACCATGACTAGATCTGAGAACTCTTAGATCTAATTAGATTGTTTAAGAATTTTTAGAAAAATCCCCCTAAGATAAGATCAGATCTGCACGATCATGCGGTGGAAAATAGTATTTTTCCTTCAATAGAATGATATTAGAAGAAGATAAGAGGACATTACTATCTGGTTGGAAGCCCAGTGCGAGGTGGAGTTTCAGGAGCCATAGAGAGCCTAGTCCAAGGTGGAGCTCCAGGTAGAGTTCGATTAGGCACGAGACGGGAGACTCAGGAGGACGAAAGGCGATGTCGCAGAGTGAAGTTCCTATTATCATAGAAGAAATTTTCGAGCTGGTCTCTGGTCAAAGTGGACACAACCCATGATAGAGGTGGGATCGAGCAATCTAGCTCGACTCTCATGTTTGCCCATCCATGATCAGCAGGCAAGCATCAGGGCATGGGGGTGAGATGGATCACAAGCTCTCAAAGTCGGGTGGAGGCCGAATGTCGAGTCGAGGTGAAGATTGTTAGAATTTGACTCCTTAAATTCGATCCACAGCAAGAAGACAATCAGTTTTTTGCACAGTAGTCGGGCTGGCTCTCTCAAGCAGACAGACAGCAAGAGTCCGGATGAGACGAAGTCGAGCCAGCTCGACCCCTGATCGAGCCGACTTGATGGAGGCGAACAGAACACGATGGTTTTTTTTTGTTTGGACTCATATTGTGATTAATGCAAGGAGTCTACTGGAGTTGCGCATGGACCACAGGATCCATTGGCCATAAAGGGTTGCGGTCCTGATCTGAAGGCCGAAAAATATTCCAAAACTCCATCAAGGATATCTTCGACTCATATTAGCAGAATGAGCCCAATTAGACTCCTGTGAATTGTTGAGAAGAGGATTCTTAACCTATTTAAAGGGCTGAGGTGCTGTAGAGCAAATGAGGTGGCGCGTGCTACGTAAGAGGCACATAGAGAGGCTCAGGCAGCCATCTAAAGGAGCTTGGCAGAGCGCCGAGTCTGCGAGAGAGAAGCAATAGGTGCATAGCATCCGGCGATGAGGCTATGAGGGTAGAGCATCTTGTAGCTTCTATGGGTCTCCTTGGGATTCTGAGAGAGCTTTTGTGAGGGTAGCTTCTAATTGAGAGAGATTTATGTATGGTGACTTGAGAGTGGGTGTTCTCCTCTTGTACCTATTTTTCTCTTTCATAGTAAAGCTTTGCATGCCCCATGGAGGCGAGCCTTTAGACCTTATGTACTTGATTATTTTCTTGTTTTATTTCTTTCCTCTTTCTACCGCAAAAATTTGGTACTAGATCCTTAACCAACAGTATCAGAGTAGTTGATATCCTAATAATTTGGTGTCAGAGCGAGTTGATATTACAACAGTGAATCCTAGGAGCGCTGGTCGACATCGGCATCAATGATTCTATCTACAACTTTGGGTATATGGTAAACCCATCAACCAAACCCTTGACAACTTCATGATTATTGAAGGGGTTCTCCCTTATTTCTTCATCGGAGCTATTGGGCCCATTATGGCGGACCTTCCACTAGGACTTTCTCAAGGCCCTTTTGGTCTTCTTTTTTTTGATCTATTTATTTCCTTCGGGAGGCTCTGGAACTTGATCCTTTGCGTGAGGGCTTGGCGGCATTAGAAGATTGACGACCTCGATAGTTGTGTTGAACTCAACAATGGAAGGAACTTCAATCTCAGGAGTAATTTTAGGGGCACCCATGGCACCAATGGGGGCCGCGGAGATTGAAATTTTGACCCTCACTTTTTTTGAGCTCTCATATGGGGCGTTCCCTTTCCTCTTGCAGGCTGAGTCTCCCCTTGTGAGCATCTCGACCGCCTGGGCGTCCATTTCTATAGTGAAGAAAAGAAGGGTACAGTTAGAGATAAGAAAGAGAAAGAAAAGGGATAACCCGCAACTTCGATCGTGTATCTATTGGATTCAAGAGACTGAGGCCGAGGTTGAATAGAGTTTGTTCTTTTATTAGCTTGGATAAAAGAGAAGTTTGGAAGTTCTTAATTTTGTTAACTGAGTTCCAGTCCTCTTTTTCTAACCTTGGGGCTTGATGGACGAAATTCCTTAGGTTTTTCCAAGGCGGGAGTCCTAAGCTTAAAGTTGGGCAAGAAACAAAGATGTATTTCTCTTTCCAGTTGTGGATTGAGGAGGGCCCTTGAGCAACTCCTTCTTGCTGAACTGGGGTGAAACATACCACCAGTCCTTTGTAGTAGGGTGACACTTAAGGGTAAAGTAGGTTCAAGAAAGTGAAATAGTATGCCAAACTTCAACGGATATGCAAAGAGCAAGGAACCCTATTATGAACCTAAAGGATTTCAGCACTACAGAAGCTTGTCTAAAAAGCGAAAAAGAGCTACAACAAAAGCAGGGAGAGGAAGCCATAATCCAGTGCGAAAGGCCGTGAAATACAAGCAAAATCGACCTGGAGGAGTGGCATAAGCTCAACCACTCAGTCTAGGGAGTTCCAGCTCATACTTGGCAAGCACCCCATACTGGATCCTGATTAAAGATAGGACTTCAGAGGTTAGAGAGCAAGGGATGGTTTTCCAGTGTGAAATTTGGCCGAGGTATTGAAAGTTTTAGGTTCTACTTTGGTCTCAAGGTTTTGGAAGTTTGGGTCAATCAGACTCTTAGAACTTGCTAGACCAAGAAACCTCGGACGACATCTAGATCAAATTAAATCTAGAAAAGTCCCCAAAAAACTTAAGGAAAAAGAGGCGATGAAGACTTGAAAAAAAGAATGATGAAACCTGAACCCAGGCAAGCTTGAAGAGATTCCAAAAAATATATGGGAAAGCCCAAAAATTGAGAGTACATGGATGAAGGACTGACCTAGGTTAATTGAAAAATCCGACAAGAAGACCGAGAGAGATGGAGAACTATCGAGAGGAATGCTGATGGCTGGAGATGCCGCAAGAGAACAAGACCAACAACGACAGGAGCACTCGAAGGATGACAGAAAATGGAGGAAGAAGAACAAGAAAGAGCCTACAAAAAGTGAAAAGTTGTAGAAGAAGAAGAGGTTTAAATAGAAAATCAGAAGCAATGGAAGTTATGATTGCAGGATCCCCTTAGTTGATCCCAGCACACCATGTGTCCCACTCGTCCCTAACATCTGACGAAACAATTTTTGCATCGTACATAGAGGAGTTCTGTGCCATATGGGTTTTTGAAGGAATTAGTCCCTTCAGGTCATATGACATTAAATTTTGGTGCTAATTTGAAAAAAGACAAAAAGTTCCACCCTTCGAGAGAGTTGGAAGCTGGCAAGGGACTTTGACTTCAGCAACTTTTCTGTACTCCCTTCTTTCAAAATTCGAACTTGAGAGTAGAATGATAAGTGTTAGGGGTAGAACAATCCCCATCAAAGTCCTTGGCCAAAATTCGTGGCCACCGACCCAACTCCTGCTGGAATTCATCGACCTCCTAAGTGGCAAGCTCATACTGTAGAGCTTTTCGAAAGGACAAAGAAAAGTCTGGCAACATGATCTTGAACAGTAAAGAAGAACTACTATTATGTTAACCTTGCCTTTTGACTAGAAATGAATGACAGGCTTAAGCCCCAGTCACACTCCTCCAGTCGCACTTCCTCTGGATAAACTCCTCCAGTCGCACTCCTTCTGGACGAACTCCTCCGGTCACACTCATTCTAGACGAACTTCTTTACTCACACTCCTTCCAGATGAACTCCTCTAATCGTACTCTCTCTGAATGAACTCCTCTAGTCATGCTCCTTCCGGATGAATTCCTCCAATCGCACTCCTTTCGGATTAATTCCTCTAATTGCACTCCTTTCGGATAAACTCCTTCGATCACAGTCCTTCCGAATGAACTCCTCCAGTCGCATTCCTTCCAGATGAACTCCATCAATCGCATTCCTTCCAAATAAACTCCTCCAATCATACTCTTTCCAGGCAAACTATCCCTGTCGGTAGGCAAACTCCTCTCGGTCGATCTCCATCCAGTGAAACTCCTTCCAGTTTTTTAGAAGGACCTCGTCATCCATGTAAATTCAGCTTCCTACTCAACATAAACCTACCTACACATGGATGACCTCCGAGAAGTCCAAACTTCTCTAGAAGTGTCGTGATTTAAAGCTCTTCACTACCAATATCAATTCCATCCCAACCTCAACTATTAAATCTCAACAGACTGGCATATCACGACAACGGACACCACCCTCTATAACAAACTCCATGTGGCCCCGAGTAGCCCAGAACTAGATGGTTATGGCCGTCACCATCAGTTTGTTACAGACTCTATCTATAAAAGGAACCCTCCAAATACGTGTTTCTCTAAGCTCTTTTCTCCTTCCTGTTACTCTTCTTCTTTATTTCTTGAGCACTCCTTTCTAGTTAGTTAGAGAATTAACTTGAGCATTAGAGGATCCTGTCGAAGCCACCCACCTTCAGTTTGGACTTTGTTTTGCAAGTCCCATCGACGACCTCACCTTCTCTCGACTCCAGCCACCTCTGACGTCCTCATGGATTTCCACACCAACACCAGCCAAATTAAATTTTATTGAATTAGACTTGATCTTAGCCAAATTAGCCCTAATGTTTAATCAAATTAAGTCAATTAGCAATCTAATTGCTAATTAATCCTCCTGCAATACATACACTCGATCAAACATCAATCATATTGACTATTTGATCGTAGAATGATTCATAATCATTGATCAACCATCCAATTAAATAGAAACTTCTTACGTGTGTGCCCCATAGGTTCAAACCTAAGCTGGTAGCACAGGAATAAATTTTTATACCAATCGAAATGACCATCTAGCAATGGTATCCGACGTCTAGATAGATCAAATGTATGTAAAGCAACATTCTAGAATCCATTCAAATATGGTTGCCATATAATTCATCCCTTTGACCTCCGTGTTTAGGATGACTCCAAGTTAAACTGTCAACCCTAGAAAAGTACATCCATAATATGTTTTAATGTAATCAATCTTGTGACTCCTCATAAGGGCCATCCTAGCTAAGATTTTGCTAAATTGAAATATAATACAACACATCTCTTAAAATCAGGAGTGGTCAATCCCATCTTGACTCATACGCAGACTTCATAAGTACTTAACTATGTCCAAAAACTTTCCATCACTAAATTAAAAATTCAAATAGTCCGACACCAAAGCATAGTGAGTTGCTTGCAAGTCATCGTAGTGATCTTAGATCGGAGAGATGCTTATACCCATATCTCTTTGGAGCAAATCTTGATAGCAGAATGCTCCAAAGTTGGTCACATTCAGTGACGATGTACCTCTACATTTTATCTGCATGCCATACTAGTATCTTCACACTCCTTGGTTAAGAGGACAACCAATTCATGTGGCACACAATGGCCTATACTCGATATACATTGTGGTTCATAGTAACAACGTATTATTTAGTTGTGAACAAATTTAAGGGATAAACAATAAATTCTCACTTTATTGATTCTAAATAGTCCTAAGAACTTCATCATAATGTAAGAGTTCATAAAAGTAAAGATGTACACTTATGATGAAAAAGCTAGAATAAACTTTTTATTCATAATAAATCATATATATTTATATAAATAGCTCAACCGTCAATAGACTGATGATTGGCTTTGGGACATAATTTTCAACAAGCATTGCATGCCCTATGGAGGTGAGCCTTTAGGCTAATCCACGACATACCTGATTGTCTTTTATGTTATTCTTCTTTCTTGCTATCATAATATTTTGGTACGAGATCTCCAACATGTATTTTTTTGAAATCCAATATTTCGTTGAACCACCATAACCCTACAATACAAAATAAAGGAACTTATTTGTAGGCCAAGGAAGGATGATAAAATCTCCACCTTATCTTGCATAGGTTTGTGCCCTTAAGATTGTTTTGTGATGATATGTATAAATAATTAAGCATAAATATGTATCAAAGAAAATATATTAAATAAGTATGACCTAATTGATTGAGGCACATACCTGAGCTCTAACAGTTTTTAACTAAGAAAAGCTAAAAAATAAAAAGCATAAGGGATAAAAATTAGAATAAAAGCAAAAGCAATGCCAAATCTCTGGCAAGAGTGCCAAAAACTTTTTGGGCATATCTATATCGTATGGTTTAATACACCACTAGCGTATGGTGTGCAAAGTACATAGCACTTCTAGCGAGTATGGATTGATCCCTCAGAGAATTGTTTGTCTTATGTGTGTGTTCTTACTTATGCTTGGGCGAGCCTAAATAAATTAGTACAGATTGTTGGACTTAAATCTACTAAACTTAAAAGTAAAGATGTAGAAATCAATTTATGAAAGATCTAAGCTTTGTTGAATCTACTAGATCAAAAGTTAAGATTGTAGTTTTGGTTGATTTCTCTTATCAATTCAGTTTAGTCTCCTATCATGATGCATAATATAAACAAGCATAGGTTATGAAATAATGAATTATAAAGATAACCTAACAAGCAGCTCTCATGTATGGATTCAAGCATATGTTATGAAGTGACTTAATAAAACTATAACCTATCAAGCCTCACAAACAAGAAAATAATATTTTTGCATTAAATAAAAGATGTACCTTCTTTGCATAAAAACAAACATGGGTCATGAAGTGTTTTAACACAACTATGACCTATCAAATCTCTTGAATAGGACAAGGATAAAACAAAAGATTCAAAAAATTGTGTTTTCTTCCTCTAAATCTTCACATGCCATTTCTAAGCCTAGGAAGAGCAATCCGAGGATCTACTAATTATATCAAAGTATGTAATTCATGTTCAAACCTATAAATAAGAAATCAAGCATAGCACTAGAGTAAACCAAAGAAACATATATCAAAACTAATAATCGAGCTTCATCACAAATCCCAGAAGGAAAGTTTTGCTGGATATAGCGAATGATAAAATAATAAAGAAGATTAAAGATATAGAGAAAAATTGCTTCATTGCTGAAAGTTAAAATCTTTGTTTATAATTAATTCTAACTCAAAAACTATCTACTTTTAGCTTGGAGTTAACATAGAAAACATAAAGAAGAAAGAAACATGAACAAGAAACATAAACCTAGAATGAAACAAGAATATAAGAACCTTAGAGAAGAGCACTCTTCTCCTTGGTCTCATGCCCCTCCTCTCTATGTCTTGCATCCGTTCTCTTTGGGTTCATGCTCTTCTAATTGATTTTTGAATGTCACGCCTTGACACACTACTAGAATTAAGGGCTTCACTGACTAACTCTTCTAACGACCATGATTTGTCAGAAATTTCTAATGAATCACCAATAGATTTCCATCATAAAGAAAGTAAAAAATTATAATTAATGTGTCTCAAAATCTCTAACAACTTTCTAATAGATTATTTGTCAAAAACACTTCTACCAGAAAATCCATCAAATTTTTTTTAAAATTTAAATATATACATATAAAATATTTATGATAGATTTCATGACAAATTATTTATCAGTAATGTTTTGGATGAAAAATTTCATCAAAAGCATAATTTTGATAATTTTGAAATTATTAAAATAGTTATTTTTGATGAAAAAATGGTCAAAAATATGTTAAAAAATAGAAGTAAATTTTATGATAGATAATTTATCAAATATTAACATAAGAAGTTTAAAAATAAATCTTAAGATATATTTTTAAATTTTTTTAAAAAATATATTTATAATAGATAAATAAAAATTAAGTTAAATTTATTTATTATTTTGATAAAAAAATAATTAAAATTTAGTCAATATTTTATCTTTGTCAACTAACATGTTATATATTATGATATTTATTGTCATTATGCAATTTTCACTATATTTCAATTATATTTGACTAATAATATTTTCTTCCGGTTAGTATGGTGCAAGCAGCTCACGAGGATTCAGGAGAGGTGGTAGAGGATGAGCATCATACCATCATCATACTACTTCTATAGATAGGGTTAGTAGGAGGCCATCGTTACACCTGCAATGCATTCAAGACACTCCTATATCTGATACACGGGGCCTGTAGGGTACTTATTCTAACCACCAAGGATAAAATGATACTACTAATACTGCAGATGGTACTACTTACCCTACAAATGCTCGAGATAGTGGTCCATCATTAGATCAGATACTTGAGACCAATCCACCATCGTCTACGTTATCTGGACAAGAGGGATAAATTAAGAGACCCCAGAGCCTGCAGATCCATCAACAAGGCAATATATCAGGATAGAGAATGAAAAGTATGTGATGATTAAATTGCTTTTAGTTTATAAAAGTTACTAGTATTATATTTTGATGTTACATTAATAATTATATAGATTTTGTGATCCTAAGGTCACCAAAGCAGTCACAGCCATAATTAAAGAGTTGTACTCTGATCCTTGGCCTGTATGGAGTTTGGTGCCAAAACACCCTAAACATGAGATTTGGCTACGGTTTTAGGTGAGTTATAAAATACATATATAAATGTTTATGTTATATAATATAAATTACTACTGTTCATTATTTTATAATTTTTTATTGACATGATAATATGCCGCATATACATGGACTCCAGAAATGCATGCATAAGTTCTTGGAGCTTGTCATGCAGCAACATCTAGAAAATTTAGAAGCATTCTCAGTGAAAAATGAAAAAGGGCAAAAGATAAAGAAAAGGAAGAGAAGGGCCGAGATTATAAGGTTTCTAAAGAGGAGTGCAAAGGATTAGGTCCTAAATGGATGAAAAAAGCTTATTGATGATTATTGGACTAAAGAAAAATGGCTAGAGAAGTCTAAAGCCAGCTATGCTAATCAAATGACAAAGGAGGGATCCATTACCAAACATTGATGCAATTCGATACCCATCATGGCTCACAAGAAAAGAATGGTGAGTTACTAAGTTATAGACGTAATTTTAATTATTTTAAGTACTTGGTCTTAAATTTTTTTATTATTCAAAAATATTATGTATTGTTGGGTGTAGATGCAAGAGTATGGTAGAGAACCGAATCATACAGGGTTATTCAACCACACTCATACACTAAAGAGAAAGTTAGAATATGTCGATGCCAAGTCAAACAAAGTTGCTGTGAGTCATAATTTATTTTATTTTGATATATTACTTACTACTTGAAAACTATATATTTATTGTACTTAAAGGAGTCTTATGCATCGACCATTTTAGCCAAGTATGGTGATGATACCTCATTGCAGCCTTCTTTTGATGCTAATGCATGAGTGGAAGCAATTGGAGGCCCTAATAAAGGTCGATTATATGGCTTTGGGTCTATAGTGAAAGCAACATATTGCTCCAAGAATTGATTTTGATGATTACAAAATATTTAAGGTAATATTAATAATTTTGGCTTAGAAAAAGATCAATTATGTACTAGGTTCAATAAGAAATTTCAACTTTACTAAAGAAAGATAATGAGAGGTGAAATTATAAATTTTATAAAGTTGGACAAAATATATTTCAAAAGCCTCAACAATAAGTCTAGAAGATTTTTGATCTATTGGAGGTAGTTTATAAATTTTGAATGCATAATTTGGAAGAAAATCAGAAACAAAGATGATGAGGGGCAAAATCATAAATTTTATAGAGTTGGAGAAAATCTGTTTTGGAAGTCTTAAGAACAAGTCTAAAAGATTTTTGATCTATTAGAGGTAGTAGTTTCATTAATTTTAGATACATATTTTGGGAGAAAATCATGTTTTAAAAAAAGGGTCGACCCTTGTAAAAATGGGCTGATTAGCATACTAATTTTTGGTCGGCACTGCATAGATGATGCTAAGGTTGACCCCTATGCCAAGGGTCGACCCCAGAGTCGATCTCTACTATTTCTGCAGGCCAAAAAATAAAAATTGATTATTTTCTATTTTTCTGCCATAGAGGCTGACCTTGGGGTCGACCCCTGTGTAGGGGATGACCTAGGGGTCGACCCCTGTGATGGAAAAACTTCGCAACAACTATTTTTCAGTATATTTTGACTGCATTTAATGTACATTTAGAGCCCTCCAACAGCTCTAATCCTGTTTAAATTTTTCTCTAATACTTATTGAAGATATAAAGGCTCAAAAAGGAGAGAAGAAAACAAGAGATTCAAGCATTCATTTCAGCCCTAAGCAAAAAGCCCCTCTCCAAGCAAAGAATCTTTCATTTCAAGCTCATCCCTCAAATGCTCATTCAAGTCTTTAACAACTTTGAGGAAAATCAGAAAAGCTTCTTCCTTCATTGTGTAAAAAGTTTGTAACTTTTTATTTGCTCATTAAAGGAGCTAAGTTTGTATTTCATTGTTGTTAATAGTCATACTCTGTTTTATTATTTTGATTTAAGTTTTGGGGTTCCAAAACATGGAAAGATTGATCCGAACCTTGAATAGAATTGTATTGAATTGGCTTGTACCAAAAAATAAGTGTTCTAGCTTGGAATTGCTAGAATTGGAGGTACCGACGTTGTATTCTTGTTGAATACATTTAGTGGATTTGAATTCCTAAGTAGGAGCTTGGAGTGGATGTAGGTGCAAGATTGGCACCGAACCACTATAAATCTTTCTTATTTGTGGTGTGCTTACTCTCTTTCCATCCTTATTTTGTTAAATACTTGCTCTCTTACTATTTATCTTTTCATCTCACTTAAATCACCCACCTCGTATAAATTGCATATCATCACATTGTCTTTGTTATTCTAATTTAGCTTTAAAATTTTAAAACATAATTTACCCCCCCTCTTGGGTTGCATAGCTAAGCAACAAGTGGTATCAGAGTCCAGTGCTCTAGTCCTATTTTGATTTAATCATCAAAGAGTCAAAGATCCATGACAATCCAAGTCAGTATCTCTCTAGCCGAGGGGCAGTCCACAAATCAACCTTCAATTTTCACTAGATCAAACTACACCATTGGAAAGCTTAAATGAAAATTTTCATTCAAGCACTTGACTATGATATGTAGAGTATATAGTTAATGGACCGCACACACCTATTAAGATAATTGATCGTGCGGAATCAACCAAACCCGAATAAGAAAAGGATGAGGTTGATAAGAAAACGGCTCATCTCAATGCTAAAGTCATGAATGTTTTATATTGTGCTTTAGATGCTAATGAATTTAATCATATTTCAATATGTATGTCTGCTAAGAAAATATGGGATAGGTTAGAAGTAACACTTGAGGTACCAACCAAGTCAAAGATTAATATGCTTATACATAAATATGAACTCTTTAAAATAGAGCATGATGAGTCAATAACTAAAATATTTACTCACTTTATGGATATTATAAATAGTTTAAAAAGTCTTGGCAAGTCTTATTCTAACAGTAATCTTGTAAGGAAGACACTTAGATCTTTGCCAAGAACATGGAAAGCCAAGGTCACCATGATTCAGAAAGCCAAAGATTTGAACGTATTACCTTTGGAGGAGCTTCTAGGATCGCTTATGACATACAAGTTAAGCATGAAGCAACATCAAGAAGAAGAAGAAAATCACCCTCAAATCCACTACTCAACTAGATGAGAAATTCGATGAAACAAAAAATGAAGAGCAAGATGAAGAATTGGCCCTCATCATTAGAAAGTTTAAAAGATTTTTGGAGAAAAGAAAACAAGGGATGAGGAAGAGGCCACCTACAAAAGGAGAGCACAGCAAGAAGAAGGATAAGGAGCAGCCCCTTATTTGTTATGAGTTTAAGAGCCGGCACATTTTCGATCCGAATGTCCACAACTCAAGAAGAGCTCCAAGACGTACAAGAAAAAGGCTATGGTGGCTACATGGAGTGATAGCGATGATTCGAGCTTCAAAGAAGAAGAGTCACATAAACAAGCCAACTTATGCCTTATGGCACATTAAAATGAGGTAAATTCTGAAATGTCTAATGATTTTACTTTTGAAGAACTCCAAGAAGTATTTTATTATTTAGTTGATGATTTAAAAAAGTTAGGGGTAAAGATTAAAGAATTAAAATCAAAGAATCAATCTTTACTAAAAGAAAATGAGATAATTTCAAATCAGAAATTGATTTTGTTGGGGGTAAAATGACCCCCACCGAAGTCCTTGGCCAAAGTCCTTGACCATCGACCTCCTTTCCATTGGGGTTTGTAAATTTCTTCAACAAAAAGTTCATACTGTAGAAGCTCCCCAAAGCACGTAGAATCTTGGCGATACGATCTTGAATGGTAAAGAAGAACTACTGTTAAACTAGCCTTGCCTTTCGAACTCCTCCAGCCGCGTTCCTTCCAGACCAACTCCTCTAGTCACGGTCCCACCAGACGAACTCCTCCAGTCGCACTCCTTCCCTACATAAGGGGGGAGCACAGAAACCTCAGATCTTGGCTTAAGGGGAACCCACGGTCCTACCAGAAAGCTTTCAAACTTTCTGAAGCAATTAGATGTTGGCCCTAATAGCCCTAGCCTGTTCCTAAGTTCACTACGGACACCAAAGACTCCAATCTACATCCAAACTTCAACAAGGGGATCTACAACACCCACAAGTTGCGATAAATGACAACTCATCCTCCGTAACAAACTCGTGGCCTGAGCGGCCTACCATCAGACAGTTACTGTAACACCCCATCCCTACATCCGGGTGACGGTGCCACACCTCACCCTTATCTAATGGTTAAGGTGATTTCTATGTATCGTTTAAACCTGCTCAATATAATTATCTCAAATTCTTCTTCAATCAGAATTTAATTTAAATCTACTAAAGTAATATCTTAACTTAACTCAACAATTTACATAATCAAACTTAGGTCTCCATTCATAAAACCATACTATATACATTTTATACAAATCACTCAAAATATAACAAACTTAATAGTTTCTAACTTACAACTTCAGTTATACAATAGATCTCAAAATACATCATTTTACAAGCCACTATCATAACCACACTTCCACTACTAGAGGTGCTGATACACCGAACTTTAGAACTTTGCTACTCCAAAACTACAAGATAGAAGAATGAGGGGTGAGACTTAGGAAAGTCTCGGTGAGTATAATTTCATCTAACAATGGAGAAAATCAGATAGCCATAACACTTATAATATCATGTATATCATGCTACTAATAAGCTTCTAAACAATTGCATATCAACACCAATAAATCATATAAAAGCCTTTTATGAAATACAAACAATTGCTTGCAATATGCTGTTAATAAGCTTTCAAATATTTACAATTCCATACAAATAGCTTTCACATAGTAATCACAACCAGCTTTTCTTTACTTCGACAACACATTCCTACAGGATTCCTTATGAGCAGCCTGCCATTTCCCAACGACAACACACTCTCAAGGCATCCCAACAAGCAGCCTGTCGAAGTACTATCAAGACAACATAGATTTTATGCAGACAACACACTCTTGTAAGTTCCTTATAAGCAGCCTGTCTTTTCACCCATAGGACAACACTCTTAAGGCTTCCCTACAAGCGGCCTGTCTAAATTACCATCACCATCAGGATAACACACTCTCATAGGTTATACCATTCTCATGAGCAGCCTATCCTTAATATCATTGGGACAACACACACTCTCTAGGTACACCATTCCTAAGAGCAGCCTGTCCATGATTACCACATCATTAAGCCCCACGACACATAAGCAAAATTCACCATGCAAGAGATGAAACCACCTAAGATATCACTGTATAACTTATTTACAATTATCATTGCCATATAAGAGATCACTGAGAAGCATGTTTAAAATCACTAAAACTATGTGTACATATACTTGCTTATGAAATACACAAAAGCCATTCAGAAATTATTCCTTATTTCGATGGTTCTCAAACCACATATATGAAATCAAAATAAACTGCAGAGTATCAATAGAATATCTTGCTTTTCAAATAATATTTTTACTTAGCAAAGTATAGTGAAAACACCATGGATCGATAAAAATCTACTCACCCCAAAAGGCTACTAGATAAATGGCTTACTCAAGCACCAGCTCAACTCGTTTTCTTTTCCTCAAACTGTTAAACACTGTTGCTACAAAACCAGCTCCTTTCTTCTTCTAACAATAGCAACTGTTGTTCCTTCCAATCGGTCTACAGCAAAATCATTCCTTTTTCCTGCTGAATTTTGATTGACACATGATCCTCCTCAGCTCTCTTCTCTTTCTGAATAGCTATAGAACTCAGGACAACCTAAAGAAGAATCGGTGGCCTTTCCAGGAGAAACAATAGAATTGCTAGGCATCACCCCATCAAGAAGCCAACACACCTCTCCCTCTCTCTTCTAATTACGTGGCACAACTCAAGGAAGCCAGCTATTAAGTTATTTCCAAAAGAATCTATTTAAAAACCCTTTTTAAAACCCCACGGCCAGCACCACTTTCTGTTCTCGCTGACCGAGTAGCTCGGCTCCAAATCGAGTTAGCTCGAATATTAGCCGAATTAGCTCGAACTCATATCGAGCTGGCTCTCTCAGAAAAATAGAACACCCATCATTAAAGCCTAAGACTAGAGCTAGCTCAATTTCACTTCGGGCCAGCTCGGATACTCCTGCTCTTCAAAATTTTACCTCTGACCACACTGCTTGATCAATACTCTTCTTATTTATTTTACTTATTTATTTTACTCTCCATTAACTTTAAAATATAAATGTAAAAAAGGAACACCCCCCGATTTGGATTCAATAAAAATATCAAAAAAATCAAAATCCATAAGAATAGGATTCCAAAATTTGGGTTCTAGTTCAAATTATCCAAACTCAAAACTTTTATAACTTTCTTGCTTCTGAACGAATAGATTAAAGGATCTCTCTAATTCGTTAAAAATCATTTTGCAACTCACCAACACCTAAGGATCAATTATCGAGATTTTTTATTTCAAGCCCTTTATAGGTGCTTGCTTTTAGATTTAAAAAATTTTTAGGACTTGAAATAATAGATAGTCACAATTTATACTCAAATAGCTCAACTATACCATAAATAAACTACTATGCCATACATGCATGAACATAAATATTTTAATTCCATATTTTGTTGGTTCGGGATGTTACAATTATGGTTATCACCATCAGTTTGTTATATGCTCCATCTATAAAATGGATCCTCCAGATATATTTTCTCTAGACTCTTCTTCTTCTCGTTACTTTGCTTCTTTATTCTATGCACTTCATTCCAGTTGGCCGAAAAATTAACTTGAGCATTGGAGGATCCTGCCGGAGTCGGAGGATCCTGCCGGAGCCACCACCTCTGGTCTGGACTTTATTTTGTAGGTCCTGTTGATGGCCTCGCCTTCTCCAATCCAACCACCTTCGATGTCCTCATAGATTTTCGCTCCAATAAGATTGGCGGTGAGGAAGGGACACTGAGCTCTTATTTTAAAAGAAGTGCCTAATCGATTCTACCAGCTTTCTTTCCTCTCTTAATTTCTTAAATCAGCTTCTATTTAATCTCCTCTTGCTCCAGAGATACCCCCAAGGAAGACAACCACCCGATGGTCTACCACTTCTACTGACATATTCGAGTCAGATCCATCCATTTCGGCACCATCATCTGCTCCCCAACATCCTCTACTGATGGCCATGGTAGATCGAGAGCAGTTCAACCTACTGGTTCAGCGGCAATCCGATCGAAAAACCCCCAGCCAGAGCCTCAAGAACCGGTACCAAGAAGGGCAACCTAGGTCAGCAGACCTGTCGCCTCCAGGAAGGGGAAGCAGAGAGCAGGAAGCTTCTATTTCGATCATGATTCTTCTCCAGACAAGACTTCCCCATCTACAGTTGGCCGCACTCTGAGATCCATGGTCGAGATAATGCTCTCAATCAAAAGCTTCAAGATATGAACCGATGGATTGAAGAACTCCATCATGCCGCTCCAACCCATCATGAAGATATCTGCACCAATCCTTCCTTCTCTGTCAAAATCATGTAAGAACCTATTCCACCGAACTTCAAGCACCCCTAATTCAAAATCTACGATGGAACTTCTGATCCAGTCAACCATCATAAAGTCTTTCATATAATGATGCTGCTCTATGGCGCATCGGACGTCATTTTGTACTAAGCTTTCCCATCCACTTTGAAGGAAGCAGTAAGAAACTAGAACTCATGCCTAAAGTCGAGTATAATCTTCTCCTTTGATCAAATGAGCCATCAGTTCGTAGCTTATTTCATAAGCAACCGACATCCAAGATGAGGTTCAGACTCCCTCATTAACATAAAGTAGAAAGAGGGGGAGTCTATCCGAGCCTACGTCAACTACTTTAATGCTACTACACTGGAGATCTGAAACTTGTAGCCATGGCCACATTGAAGGATGGTCTTCAGAAGAATGATCTTCTATCCTTCCTGAAAAGAAAGTACCCCAGAGATTTTACTGATATGTTAGCTCGGGCCGAATGATATGCCCGAGTAGAGGAGGCCTTTAAACTGAAGGATGATGAGGCCACAAGAGAGTGGTAGGTGGGTGAATCCAGCAAACTCGTGTCTGAAAGAAAGTTGGGTGAAGCTTGGCCACGCTTGCGAACTCCTCCTGAGTGTGGACGAGCTCAAACTCCTCCTTAAGCTCATTGGTGGGGAAGTCTAGATCGGAGGACTGTTTGGAACTCCTCTCTCAGAAGATTCAACAACTATTCTCCCTTGAATGCCTCAAATACTCAGGTGCTAATGGAGATAAGGAAGCAGCTGGCAGAGCCAAAGAGGATGCGGACTCATCTAGCCAAGCGCAATCCAAATAAGTACTACCTTTATCATCGTGACCATGATTAGGACATAGAAGAATGCATCCATTTTCAAGAGGAGATTGAGGAACTAACTAGAAGAGGTCGGCTGGACCAGCTCATCAAGCGCAGGCCAAAGAGAAGAGAAGATCATCCGAGAGTCCTGCCACAGTCTGAACCATCTCAGTAGGATGAGCCATTAGGACATCGGTCCCATCTTGGAGTCATCAATACTATCACTGGGGGACAAGCAAGGGAAGGCCAGTAGATCAGCAAAGCTGGCAAAGAGGCAATGGATTGAAGAACCCATCACTTTCACTGAAGAAAATACTAAGGGAGTTCAGCTTCCGCATAATGTTACGATTGTAGTTACTTTAAATATTGCTGATTTTAATGTATGCCACCTTTTAATTGATAATGGAAGCTCTGCTGATATCTTATTTTATGATGCTTTCTCCAAAATGCCTATATCTAATGATAGGATGGGTCCAATGAATTCTCCATTGGTAGGATTCACAAGCGATATGGTTCCAGTGGAAGGAATAATAATATTGCCCATGGTAGCTTATCGACATCCAAAGCAATCTAAAATACAATTTGATTTTTTGGTAGTCAAAGTCCCTTCTGCTTACAATGCGATCATTGGCCAACCTGGTTTGAATGCACTTTGAGCTGGGCTTCAACTTACTATCTGAAAATGAAGTTCCCAATAAGCTATGGAGTTGGAGATGTCAGAGGAGATCGTGCACTAACCCAGCACTGCTACAATATTGCCTTACAAGAGGGAAAACAAGTAGATCCTTATCCGATGGATGGGCTTGATGCCCGTGTGATGACTTATCTGAAGAAAGAGGGGGAACCCATCGACGACCATGAAGAGATCCTTTTGAATGATGGGAATGAGGTACATACTATGAGGATCAGCTCAAATCTAAAAAAAGAAGTCAGAAAGTAGCTCATCACATTCTTGCGAAAGAATACTGATGTATTTGCTTGGGCGTCCGTAGATATGCTCGAGATTGATGCTAAAGTCATGGAGCACTGCCTGGGTGTAGACCTCAAATGTCGGCTAGTGAAGCAAAAAAAGTATAGTTTTGCATCAGAAAGATAGAAGGCCATAATGGATGAGGTCGACAAGCTCCTTAAGATGGGATTCATTCAAGAAGTGCTTTACTCAAACAGGATTGCAAATGTTATTCTTGTTAAAAAAGCAAATAGCAAATAGAGGATGTGCATAGACTTCATAGATTTAAACACAGCCTGTCCAAAAGAAAGCTATCCTCTGTCCAAAATCGATCAACTGGTGGACATGATCTTGGGCCATGAACTCCTCACCTTCATGGATGCTTTCTCCAGAAAAAATCAAATTCGGATGGCATCACAGCATAAGGAGAAGATCATTTTTATTACCGACTGTGGTCTTTATTATTATAAGATCATTACCTTCGAGCTTAAATATGCTGGTGCGACATACCAGCGCTTGGTGAATAAAATTTTTAAGGAACATATCGGCCTTAAGGAGGTCTATGCAAGATGATTTGTTGGTTAAAAGCTGATCTTCATCAAATCACATTGTCGAAACCTTTGGTACCCTTCGAAAGTACAAGATGAAGCTGAACCTTACCAAATGCACCTTCGGGGTAACCTCGGAAATTCTTGGGATTCATGGTATCAAGCCACGGCATCAAGGCCAACCCAAAGAAGATCCATGCCATCCAAGAAATAACCATCCTAAAAATAATAAAAGAAGTTCAACGCCTCACAAGCAAGGTGGTGGCTCTGAATTGCTTCATGTCATGTCTGTGGAGCATTGCATGCCTTTCTTCCAAGTGCTCAAGCAGCCCAAGAACTTCAACTAACTTTCAAATGTCAGCAAGCCCTCGAAGAATTGAAGAATTATCTCAGCTCGCCCCCACTGCTAGCCAAACCTGAACCTGGAGAAGAGCTATTCTTGTACGTTGCCGTATCTCTTGTAGCCATAGGAGCCATACTGGTCAGAGAAGAAGCTAAAATTCAGAAGCCAAACTACTATATAAGCAGACTTTTGAGGAATGCAGAAATAAAATATGCCAAATTAAAAAACTAATCAATGCCTTGTTGATTACCGCCAGGAAACTCTCTGGCTTTATTTCTAAGGGCACATAGTTACCCACCTCACCGATCAACCCGTCAAGGCGGTTCTTCATCATCCTGATACCTTTAGAAGAGTGGCAAAGTGGGCGATTGAGCTGACCAAATTTGACATCCATTTCCAACCTCAACCGTCCATTAAAGCTCAAGTATTGGTTGATTTCATAGTAGAATGCACCATTTCGGAGGAGATTAAACCAGCGCACCAAGAAGTTCTGATCCTTGGCTCCCCTGAAAGAAGGTTGATCTTCCTGAAAACTCCTAAGTACTACTATATGTGGATGGTTCATCCAGTGCCTCCGAGATCGGTGCGGATTTGATCCTCATCAATCCAGAAGGGGTTGTAGTGGAGTATGCACTACGCTTTGACTTTTCCAATGGTGCAGAGTATGAAGCTCTACTTGTGGAGCTAAGAATAGCCAAAGAGCTTCAAGTACGGCATTTGAAGGTTTATAGTGAGTCTCAGCTAGTGGTGGAACAAGTCAATCGCTCCTTTGAAGCCTGGGAGGAAAAATATGAAAAAGTACTTGGAAAGAGTGAAGAACTTAAGTGGGCCCTTGATAATTTTGACATTCAGTAGATCTCCAGGGTGGAGAACACCAGAGCCAACCTCCTCTCAAAGCTGGCCACTTTGGCCCCAAACGAACTACCAAAAGAGGTCCTTTTTAAAGTCTTACAATGTCCAAGTTCGAAAGAACCCTAATGCAAATTGATCATGAGTCTAGCTAGATCAACCTATTAACTATTTATCTCAAGGAAAGAATTCTTCCTAGAGATCACAAAGAAGCTTGGAAGTTAAAAATCAAGCTTCCCGCTACATCTTATAAAACAAGTTGTATAAAAGATCATACTTATTACCACTCAAGTGTCTCCAACCTTCAAAAGCCAACTATGCCTTGAGGGAAAGCTCATGAAGGAATTTATAGAAATTATCTGGAGGCAAGATCCTTATCATATAAATTACTCCATCAGGGATATTATTGGCCAACAATGCACCAAGATGCAGTGGAATATGTAAGAAAATATGATAAATGTTAGAAATGCAAATATTCAGAGACAGCCAGCTTCACAGCTCACACCACTGACTGCCTCCTGGCCATTCATGCAATGGGGGATAGATATACTTAGACCTTTTCTCATGGCATCTGGACAACAAAAGTTCCTGCAGGTGGCGGTAGATTATTTTACTAAATGGATTGAGGCCGAACCTCTGGTGAAGATCACTGAAGCAAAAGTGCAATTGTTTATAGGTTTGGTCTACCTCGGATGCTAATCACTGATAATGGGCATCAGTTTGTAGGTGCGAAGTTTGCTAAGTTCTGTGAAGATCTGAATATATCTCACCACTTCATATCAGTAGCTCATCCATAAGCAAATGGTGAAGCAGAAGTAACTAATAGAACTTTGCTTCAAGGGATAAAGGCCAGGCCTGAAAGAGCAAAAGAAACTTGGGTGGATGAACTCTACCACGTGCTCTAGGCTTGCAGAACCACTCCAAGGCTGCCAATAGGAGAAACCCATTTTGTATTAGCTTTTCGGATAGAGGTGGTGTTCCCTGTCAAGCTTGAACTTCCCCTCAACACGAGTAGAAGTCTTCAACGAACAAAATAACTCACAGGACCTTAGAGCAAACCTTGATATGCTAGAAGAGAAGTGAGAGATGGCTCAGATTCAGTTGGTGGCCAATAAGCAGAAAATACAACTCGAAAGTTAAAAGCAAGACATTCAGAATAAGAGATCTTATGCTCTGACGAGCAGATATTTCGTAGTCTCAGAATCAAGAAAAACTCACCCCAAACTAGGAAGGTCCTTATAAGATGGTGGAAATTATCCGACCAGAAACATATTATCTAAAAGAACTCAAAGGATCAATACTCCTGCAACCTTAAAATTCAAAAAATCTATGAATATACTATCAGTAATTCCACCTTAATAAAATTTCTTAACTTCAATATTTTTATTTCTTGGTGCAAAATCATATGATGATAGGAAATGACATCCAAACTTTACCTATAAATAAAGTCGAAGACCTCTGATTATTTAAGACAGAAGGAGGAGGGAAGAGGCTCTTTCAACGGTCCGTTGTGCCCCTATGACTTTGTTAGGGACAGAAGGAGGGCCTCGTCCTAACAAAGGAAGGCCAATCCCGTCAAGAACAGGAGGAGGACCTGATCCTAATAGGGAGATAAAGATAGGCCAACCATGTTAGGAACAGATGGAGAATCTCATCCTGACATGGTGAAGACCTCCGATTATTAAAGACAGGAGTAGGGATGAGGCCCTTACAATGGTCCTTTTACATCCCTGTCGGTGGACGACCTCACCATAACAAAGGAAGGCCAACTCCATCAGAAATAGGAGGAGGATCTCATCCTGACATGGAGATAAAGATAGGTCAACCATGTCAGGAATAGGGGGAGAACCTCATCCTAACATGGATGAAGATTTTCAATTATTTAAGATAGGATGAGGGGAGAGGCCCCTACAATGGCCTTCTTATAACCTTATGACTTTGTTAGAGATAGGAGGAGGACCTCGTCCTAATAAAGGAATGCCAACTCCATCAGAAATAGGAGGAGAACCTCATCCTAATAGGAGGACAAAGATCGGCCAACCATGTCAGGAATAGGAGGAGAACCTCGTGCTGATATGAAGACCTCTAGTTATTTAAGATAGGAGGGGAGAGGCCCTTACAACGGTCCTTTTATACCCCTATGATTTTGTTAGCGTGCAGAAGGAGGATCTCGCCCTATCAAAGGAATGCAACCCAGTCAGGAACAAAAGGAAGACCTCGTTCTGATAGGGGGACAAAGATAGGCCAACCATATCAGAAATAGGAGAAGAATCTCATCCTGACACGGATGAGGACCTCTTGATTATTTAGGATAGGAGGAGAGGAGAGGCCTTACAATGATCCTTTTATGCCCCTATGACCTAGTTAGTGATAGGAGAAGAACCTCGTCTTTACCAAGGTAAAGGCCAATCCCATCAGGAATAGAAGGAGGTCCTCATCCTGACAGGAGGACAAGGAAGGCCAACCTTGTTAGGAATAGGAGGAGGATCTCATCCTGACTTGGATAAAGACCTTCAGTTAATTAAGATAGAAGGAGGAGGGAGGCCCTTTCAATAGCTCTTTTATGCCCCTATGACCAAGTTAGGGATAGGAGGAGAATCTTGCCTTAACAAAAATAAAGGCCAACCCCGTCAGGAATAGGAGGATGACCTCTTCCTAACAGGGAGACAAGGAAGGCCAACCAGGTCAGAAATAGGAGGATGACCTCATCCTGACATGGATGAAGATCTTCGGTTGATTAAACAAGAAGAGAGAAGAGTGGAAAGCTATGCAAACACACAATTGAGATGAAGTTGTCAAAATAATATTTCCATTAAAACCAAGAGTTCGATACATGGGGAGGTCCATAAGACCAGTTATAAAAAAGAGAAGCCGAAGCCCTATTCGGAGTTGGTCTTTGGACTGTCCGCACTAGCCAGCATCGAAGACAACTTCAAGTCTTTGATCTTCTCTTCAAGCTCTCGTAGAACTGCCAAGCTTTCACTCAGTAGCTTCTTATGCCTTCGCGAGTCATCCTCAACTTTCGTTAACTTCTTTCTTAGCACGGCCGACTTGGCCTCAACATCCTTCACGGCATCCTGCTAGTAGACCATCTGCACTTTTAACTTGCGAACCTCCTTTTGGTTGTTCCCGAACAAGGTGGACAAGTCCTCTAGAGAACTCCATAAGGATAGGACCTCCACTGAGTCTTTGCTAGAGCTGGCCTGGGTCCCTTCGGACAATCGTTGCTGAAGACGTGCAATCTCATCATCGATCCTTCGGAGCTTCCCCTTGAGATCGGTGACTTGGCCACACCAGTCGCATTTGCATTCATTATGAAAATCCTTTGCTACTTGTAATTGACTTTGGAGCTTGGAGAACTTTGTCCAGTCCCAACCGTACTCCTTCGGCTGGTTGACCAGACTGAGTTTCTTTCGAGTAACCGAATTTTTTCTTGTGCGGCCGTCAACTCGATGATGTGTAGGGGTATTGCACGTTCGTCCTTAATCAGAAATTGAAAAACTTACTTTCTGCAAAACCCTAGATCCTGAAACCCTAGGATCCTTTTACATGTTTTATTTATGAACCCTAACTGATTTAGTCAGAATCTTAGACGAACTTTGGTAGGCATGAATTTATCCCCAATAATACTCTTTTGCTACTAGCCTAGCCTTGAATGTCTCTATATTCCCATCGGTACCAATTTTTCTCTTGAAGATCCATTTACACCCAATAGGTACAATACCTTCGGTGGACCTACCAAGATCCAGACTTGGTTCGAGCACATTGAGTCAATCTCTAACTTCATTGCCTCTAACCATTTCTCAGAGTCGATATCTGATATCGCCTTATCATAGATTATGTGATCATCACCATGAACCCCATTTTCTATAAGGAATATTTCCTCTACATCCTCTAACTGATTGGCTCTAACTGATTGGATTCCTCAGGTTCTTTGGCTCGTTGCTCTTTGGAGAGCTTCTCCTCAAGCCTAATCTATCTTTCAATGCCACCATCTTGAATAAACTATTTTTCAAGAAAAATGGTGTGTCGACTCATAATTACATTATGGTCTTTCGGAAGATAGAAATAATATCCTATTGACTCTTTAGGATATCCAATGAAATGAGCTCTAAAGGACCTAGACTCTGATTTGTCCACTTGCTATCTCTTGACATGGGTCAGACAATCCCAAATTCTGAGATGACTCAGTCTTGATTTCTTACCATGATATATCTCATATGGTATGGTAAGAATAGTTTTAGAAGAAATCCTTATTCAGTAGGTATATAGCTGTCATTAAACTGTCCCCAAAGAAAACTCAGGAGGTCTGTGAAGCTCATCATAGATCGGATCATATCTAATAGGATCCAGTTTCTCTGTTCTAAAACCTCGTTGAGTTGAGGTGTTCTAAGTAGAGTCTATTGTGAGACTATGTCATTTTTCTTGAGATAGTCTAGGAATTTTTGACTAAGGTATTCACCTCCTTGATCTTATCGAAGTACCTTAATAGACTTTCTAGTTTACTTTTTTACCTTTATGTCTGAATTCCTTGAACTTTTTAAAGGCTTCAGACTTATGTCGCATCAGATATATATACTTGTACTGAGATAGATCATCGGTAAAGGTAATGAAGTTGACATAATTGCCTTTAGCCAGTGCATCAAATGGGCTACACACATCTGTATGTACTAGGGCAAGTAGGTCCATGGCCCTTTTCCCATGTCCTATAAAAGGGAGCTTGGTCATTTTGTCTTGAAGGCATGATTAACAAATCGAATATGACTAAGTCAATAGACCAGTTAGTTTGGATTTCTCTAATTTGTTAATCCTATCTTTCGCTATATGACTCAGCCTAAGCTGCCATAGATACCTTTCATTTAGATTATCCCTAGGTCGCTTAGATCCTATAGCTTTCATGTTTTGCTCGACATTAAACACAGAGACATCAACATGCAACTGATAGGGACCATTAATTAAGAAACCACTTGTAATTTGATTTCTTTCAAAAAGAATAGTATAGTGGTCCTTAAGAAAGCTAATTATATAACCTTTCTGTGCTAAATAAGAAATAGAAATTAAATTTTCGCTTGCTGCAGGCACATAATAGCAATCCCTAAGTACTAAAACTAAACCAAACAATAGTCAAAGACCACGGCCACAATAGCAACTCTTGCTTCATTTTCGATATGCAGGATCATCTCACCATCCCTCAGCCTCTTGCTCTCCTCAAGACCCTGCATGGAAGTGCACAAGTAAGCACTAAAACTAGAGTCAAGCACCCAACTAAAGAAATTGTAAGGTTAGATTTAATGACGAGCATACTTCAAGAAGGACCTGCCTCCTTGTTCTTCAGGCTGGCCAAGTATCAAGGATAGTTCCGCTTCTAATAGCCATTAGTGTTGCTATGAAAATATTTTTTTTTGTCAGTGGCCTTTTGCTTCGGTTCTTCCTTCTTCATCTTCCCACCTTCTACCTTCTGCATCTCCGTAGACTTTTCTTTTTTTCAAAAGACTTTCTCTTAGAGGAAGTCTACTCCACAGCAACTACTAAGCCCTTTGAACCTTTCATAGAAAGCTCAGCAGTAACCAGCATGTTCATAAGTTCAGCTAAGGTACATTACAATTTATGCATATGGAAGTTCATGATGAACTATCCATACACATAAATCAAGGACTGTAGAATCACATCAATCTGTAGATCCTTGTCTAACATGACATCGAGCTTTTCAACCTTCTCTAGATCCTTGATTATTGTCAAATAATGATCTTGGACCGACTGTCCATTATGCATCTGAGCCTTAAAAAGTCTTCGAGAGACTTGATATCGGGCTGTGCGACTTTGCTCACCAAACAACTCTTGCAGGTGAGCCAACATTTGGCAAGCAGTCTTGATGTCTTCATGTTAGCACTGTAATTCATCTAACATTGAGCCCAACTTATAGTACCTAGCTTTGTTATCATCATCCTTTTACTTCTCTAGAGACACTCTCTATTCAGCGGTTGGATGGAATGGTAAGGTGGGGGGTCCTGGTCCAATACATAGGTTAGCTTCTTAGAACCCAAAATAATTTTGAAGTTCCTGAGTCAATCTTTGTTATTAGGTCTGGTCAGTCTGTGGGTGTCTAAGATTCAGAATAGTGGATTTGATGTAGATATTTTTCTATAGAGAGTCAAAGTTTCTAGTTAGACTTTGTAAATAGATTTAACTAATTTATTTAGAAATTTTATTTTTAAACAAATTAGGCTCTCACTATTTTCTCAGGATCCCTATGCTCCCTTGGCAGAGATGTAAAAATCTCCACAATCATAGATTTCTAGTGGGTAGTGCGGTCCCATCGATTGGCTCACCACCTCACCTTGGTGATGGATCAATCGAATGAGTGGACAACTTTTGTCCAATGATTCTCTAATCATGGTGCATCCAAACCTAGTCTCTAATTCATGAATCTCACCATGCTCGGAATATAGCTCCACTCCATAGTTAAGTCAAACCCACCATTTACACAAATTGGATTCCTGATTGGGTCCCTCACCATGTCCGAAATATTGAGCTCAATCCATCCTCCAACCCATTGCATCCAATGCCTAATAAACATAGTTGCATCTTCTCGGTGCAATTGAACCACTATAATCAGCCGAGAATAATCAACCCCGGGAAGGGCCTGCACGTGCATATCTACAATGGTGGAAGATCTATGACTTAATATTTTTTTAGGAAGATTTGATTTAAGTCTCTTAGACATAACAATTATGACTTTGTCTTAGTCATAATAATTATGACTAATTTAGTAGCATGGGTTAGCTCGAATCATTAGCCACCTCAAACCAGAATTGGATCGATCCAAATGGCCAGGTAAGTGAGACCGGTGGAAGGGATGTGCCATTAACTCGATAAGAATGCATTCAGATCGAGTAGTTTTCAATTAAAAATCAATCGATCGTATCTACTAAACTTATCTTAGATACCAAATTGTCGAATCAGAACCAATCGGGTTAGCCTACAATCCAGGCTCAAACCATGGAGCCAAATTAGATCTTAACTTGATCGACCACATGTGACTATGAGTCGACCTTGATCCAGACTTAATCCTATTGCGTTGGTCAAATCTAAGCACTCTTGATCCTACCTAACTCTTGATTTGGCTTGATCAACCACTAGACCTAATTGAGCTACCCATACTCAAACCCAAATTTATGAAGGTATCTTAGATCTAAAAATTCATAATTTTTAGATCTAATTGATTTCATAAATTTAATTCTTAACTAAGTTAGAGTTCATAAATAAAACATGCATAAAATTCCTAGGGTTTTAGGATTTAGTATTTTGCAGAAAAGTAAATTTTTTATTTCTGATTAAAGACAAACACGCAACACCCCTATACGCCATAAGAACATCCCATCAAATGAAAAGAGAGGGCCTTTAAACTCTTCTTACTCTTATGACCGCACGGCAAAGGGGAATGCCTTAACCAAAAATAATAATTACACTACAAAACTATTAGAACTATAACATATATTGCATATAAAATTAAAGATCTAACTATGCATGCTTTGTATACATCTCATGTATCAAAACTTTAAACCTACATGTATGCATGTTTTCAGATCTGATATATCTGACATAACATCTAAAAAATAAAATTTTAAATGATCATATCACATAAAATTCTATTCTAGATAATTCATAGAATAATTCTGTCAACCTAGTCTAGACATGCATCAAATATATCTCATGTATTAATAAAAATTTTAATCTACTGATTTTAGATTTGATCAATCTGATATGACATCTAAAATCGTTAATATGAGATCATAAATTAATTAAAATTAGATCTAAAGTAGATCTAAGAAACTGCAAATGCAGCTCTGATACCAGTTGTAGGAAAAACCTTAGTTTTCTGCCACAGGATCGATCTGATTTGATCAGATCTGCAGCAAAAAAATTTAAATTTTTTTTATAAAATTTGATCAGATTGGAGAATTCCCATCTGATCCTAATGATCTAATATTAAAATCTAAAATTAAAATTAGATCAGGAACAACTATTGTTACCTTTCAAGGGTATACCATTATCCTAACGATGATCTACCGCACCCGAAGCTCTGGACCTAGCTGTGCACGTGCCTGGCCTCTACCATAGTCCACTCAGACTGGTTCTAAATGCCTTCTCCTTCTACATTTGATCTTCAAAGATTAGATCAAATCTGGATCTGTGAAGCCTTCAAACGAATCTTCAAATGCAGCACCTTGTCCCTTGATATAGAAACCTGGTCTTTGACCTTTGCTTCAGCTTTGCTCAATAGTTGATTGCCGAACCAACACCCAAGCTGGTATAGGCATGGAGAAGGGAGAGGAGTAGTAGGGGAGGCATGGAGATGGGTTTGGCGGTAGCACTTTGGCATGGGAGAGAATGGCTTGCAAACCCTAGGGCACAAGGTCTTTAAATAGACTCCTGCACCAACTCTAAAGTCCTTGATCAAGCAATCTAATTGCTTGATTAATTCTGATTTTAATCTAAAACCCCATGCCAAACACCAGGTCTCTACCTGGTTTTGTCACCCAAAAATTCCCTCAAAGTGCCACACAAAATAGATAGGGAGGAAGGTGGTGCATGGCAACCAATTTTTAGAGTCTTTGATCTCATCAAGACTCTTTGACTTGGTCAAATTCAATTTGACTAGGTCAACTCCCTAATCCATATGGGGCATATGCCTAGGGGGATGTGTGCCCTCTCCTCTTTCATGAAAATACCTAGGGGCATGCGCCCATAGAAAATCTTTCGGGGCGCACGCCCCCTATCCTTTCTTTCCTACATCTGGGTCAACCTTTGACCCTTGTCTTGAAAGTTCTAAGAATTAGTAGGTCTTGTTCTGTTCCCATCCTATGGATTAAGACAAGCCTAGATTAGATTAGGACAACATTTTTCTAACCTGGACAAGCTCCAGTTAGACTAGGACAGGATTTCCGAGGTGACTCAAATCCAATTTGACTCGAACACTCGAAAAAAATGACTACAGAAGGAGAATGTTATGCTCAATCGTGTGCTAGCATGATTTCCTTGAACCTAATTGGATCTAATCCAAATCAATCAAACTGGGTTAGCTTAATTGATGATATCCAGACCCAAACCCTTATTTGTGTGACCCACAGTTAGGTTCAATTATGTATGGAAATGAGATATATCATGATCTCTATCATCGAAACATCTTTCGATGGATCAGAATTTTTTTGATTCATCTAATTAGAATAATCGATCATCAAGATCATTCTAATTACTTCCAAAATCCACTAGTGAAATCTAGCAGTATATGATGACAACCCATCAGAACCAAATACGAACCTCTCGGTGCAGCTACCAGTGTGATTGGATTTTTCTATCATGAGCCCCAACAAAATTAGAATTAAGATGAACTAGTCAAACCCAACATCCCATCATATCATTGAATCATTTGATTCGAGTCTGATGTGAAATCCTAATAGAAATCTCTTTTCTGTTATATCATACTACCATGGCCATGGGCTTAAGGACTCAATCTAATGATCATTATAGGACTACTCTTCTATCGAGATTGATAGATCCTATCTTGGTGTGATCTAGTTCCTACAATGAACTATGCTATAGCCAACATACACCTCAGAATTTCGAATGGCTAGGAGGCTGAGTTATGGTGTAGTCAAACTATAACACATTCAAGATGAATTATCATGTTAGGTGTATCAAACTATAACACATTCAAGATGACTATCCGATGCATCTTAGGTCTACGAACTAGACACACAACTGCAGCATCGAGCTTAGTCATCAACGAGAAGGTAGACTCTCTTATGATTGCTTGACGTGGTCATGCTTAGTGCCCTCATTCTCAATGAGTACCTACACTCTCGCTTCGATGTCTCCACACCATAGACTCAAGACTCATATATCCTAAGAAAGCGTGATCTTCTAGATCGATCACCATCCTCGTGATAATCCTACGATTGGGAGCTGTTTATGAGTTAATTATAAAATTTCATGTCTTAAATTTTTAACTCTTGAAAATATATATAATCATTTTCATTAACTCAAAGGATGTATAGTAGATACTTTACAAATAATGTGATAGAAGAAAAATAACCTTTTATTAATTTTGAGTTAAAATTATAAAAATATTTCTAGAAAGTGTATTACAAGTATCAGTCAATCTGACTTCTAGAGCACACATCTAACACATACTTCATCTATCTAACCAATGAATGATTAAGCCCAACTTTGGTTGGTCAACCTAACCATCATTTAGAAAGATGCGGTCCAAGAAATCATCTTATGAATGATAATTCTATAAGCCGATAAGCACCAGGCCTTTGGGCCTCCAATGATTATCCAACTAATGGACCCAATATCACTCACATAATAGGAGGCTATGACCTAGTTTTGACCATAACTATTTTATTTTAAGGATCTAATAATTTTGATTTGAGTGAAGAGAGTCAGATGAACCAGCTAATCATGATCCTTCCACTGACTTTACCAAATCAGATTAAGGAAAACCATTGATAGACTGGTCTAGGAGCACCTAAATCAATCACACCAATTTACCTAGCTGATATGGATCAGCTCGAATTGTCAAGTAATTTGATCAAAACATAATTTCACCAAGAAGGCCAGGTAAGTGAGATCGGTGGGAGGGTCTACCAAAGCTTGCCTTAGATACCATTAGAAATATAGCCAGGTAAGTGGGCTACCAATTAAAGACCACCGGTCTAGATATGCTAGACTTACCTTACACACCAACTGGTTAATTAGTTTCGATTGGATCAATCTAACAGTTTTGGCTAGACCGCATAGCCAAGAATCAAGTCTATTTTGGTTCTCATTAAAGACATGGACTTGACCAACTACAACTATTGTAATTGATCTAGAGAATTCTTGACCTAATCTAAGACAACATTTGATTAGATTTAGTCAATTCTCTAATTAGTCTATTCTTTAATCTAACTTTAGATCTAACCCAATTAATGGATCTAATTTACTCTATCCCTTTAACCCAAGTGTTATGATTTTTATCTTAGGATCTTCAATTCACAATCCTAGATCCTAAATAAATAACTCTTAATTCTTAATTAAGTTTTGGACTGAGGGTTAGGGTTCGGTATTTTGAAAATGATTTTCATATTTATGAAATATTTTCATAACTTGATTCTACCAATCAGTTGCATGGTTTAATTCATAATCAATATGCAAGTAACATAAACATGAATTTATTTTAGATCTAATCTAAACATATTCAGATAATTCAAATTAAAATAATTTTAATTCTAATTAATCATAAATCACCTTACATCAAATCTAACAAATTTATGATCATAAAATTTAGATTAAAATATTTTTAATTAAATCATAAAATTTCTTAAATCGAATCTAAAATTTTATGATTAGGATTTTAGATCAGCATATACTAGGATAATCTTTTCACTACAAGAGGTAAATCTTATAGCAGGACAACCTTATAAGATCAGTCTGTGTAATCTAAAATATTTATTTTTATATTTAAATAATTTTAAATCTAATAAATTATAAATTAATCTAGATCATATTTAATAAATTTATGATTAACTTTAGATAAACATGAATTAGGATAATCTTTACATTATAAGGGATAAACCTTATAGTAAGGACAACCTTATAAAATCAGTCTATGCAATCTAAAATAATTTATTTTTAAATTTAAATAATTTTTAATTTTATAAGTTATAAATTAATCTAGATCATATCTAATAAATTTATGATTAATTTTAGATCTACACAAACTAGGACAACTTTAACACTATAACGGATAAACCTTATAGTAGGATAATTTTATAAAACCAATCCATGTGATCTAAAATTTAATTTTAGATTTAAATATTAGATTACAATTTAGATCTAATCTAAATAAATAATCTAAACATGCATAAAAATTATGCCATAAAAAAGTCCTAGGCTCTAATACCAATTGAAGAAAAAATATAGGGTTAATTTCTTGTAGGTATTTTGAAACTTTTTCAAAATAGATCAACAAAAGTAATAAATTAATTATATTAATTTTTTAAAATACATAATTAAATCTTAGATATAGGATCTAATGCTATAATCTATGCTAATAAATCTAAAATTAAATATTAAACAAACATAATAATGTTGATCATATCAACATCAAATCAAGACTAGATCTAATCTTGTGGGAGAAAGAGATTGAATCTCTTTTATCTTTTGCAAGTCAAGGATCTTCAACTTGCTGATCTGAGGCTATGGATGTCACACTTCAAGCCATACATGCATCCGACCTCAACAAAAAGTTCACACGAAGCCTTGATTGCAAAGTCTAGCTATTGAAAATCAGCACAATATGCTAGTACTATGCCGATCATTCTTCGATGGCTAATTACAAATCTCCTTCTTCAAAACTTGGTATTAGATGTATGCTCCTAGAAGCCAGATTGACTGATACTTGTAATATACTTCTAAGGGCAATTTTATAATTTTGATTTAAAATTAATAAAAGATTATTTTATTTTATCATATTGTGTATATAGTTCTGTGATACATCCTTTGAGTTAAGGATAATGACAATTCATATTTTCAAGAGTTGAAAATTTAAGACATGAATTTTTATAACTTAACTCATAAACTGCTTCCAACCATATGGATCATCACAAGGATGGTGATCGATCTGAAAGATTGGTGTACGATTGCTTTCTTAAGGATAAATGAGTCTTAAGTCTATGGTGTAGAGACACCAGAATGAGAGCACAGGCACTCGTTAGAAAATGAGGGCACTGAGCGTAACCACCTCCAACAATCATAAGGGGGTCTAGCTTCTCGTCGATGACTGGCTCGATGCCATAGTAGTGTGACTGGTTCTTTGACCCGAGGTGCATCGACAATTCACCTTGAGGGTGTTTGACATACCATAACTCTATCTCCTAGCCATTCAGAATCTTGAGGTTATGTTGGCTATAGCATGTTCATTATAGGAATTGAATTGCACCAATAAGGGATCTGTCGACCTCGATAGATAAGGAGTAGTCCTATGATG
>QRFJ01001611.1:64019-120092 GCA_006176705.1 Cocos nucifera
TTGGTCTTCTTGATAGCATAAACAACTCAATTATGACTATATTGTATTCTCTAATTGTAATCCTATCTTCACTAGAATGACTTAGCCTAACTGCCATAATACCTTTCATTAAGATCCCTATGTGCTTAATCCTATACTTTCATGTTTTGCTCACTATTTAAACACAAACAATCAACATGCAATTCTGATAGGACCATTAATAAAAACCACTTGAATTTGATTTCTTTCAAAAAGATAGCTTATAGACTCTTTCATGCTAAATAAGAAAAGAAATTAAATTTCGCTTGCTGCAGGACATAATAGCAATCCCTAAGTACCTAAAATACTAAACCAAACAATACGTCAAAGACCACGCCCAATAGCAAACTTCTTCTCACTTCGATATGGCAGGCATCACTCAACCAAATCCACTCAGCCTCTTGCTCTCCTCAAACCCGCATGGAAGTGAACAAGTAAACAAAAACAGAGTCCAAGCATCCCAACTAAGAATATTGTAAGGTTAATTTAATGACACATACTTCAAGAAATACCTCCTCCTATGTCTTCAGGCTAGCCAATATCAAGGACCAGTCCCTTCTAACCAATTAGTTGCTATGAAATATTTTTTTCAGTCTTTTGCTCGTTCTTCCTTTCTTCACTTCCCACTTCATACCTCGCATCTCCGTAGACTTTTCTTTTTTTCAAAAGACTTTCTCTTAGAGGAAGTCTACTCCACAGCAATACTAAGCCTTTGAACCTTTCTTAGAAAGCTCAGTAGTAACCAGCATGTCATAAGTTCAGTAAGCTACATTACAATTTATGCATATGGAAGTTCATGATGAACTATCCATACACATAAATCAAGGACTGTAGAATCACATCAATCTGTAGATCCTTGTCTAACATGACATCGAGCTTTTCAACCTTCTCTAGATCCTTGATTATTGTCAAATAATGATCTTGGACCGACTGTCCATTATGCATCTGAGCCTTAAAAAGTCTTCGAGAGACTCGATATCGGGCTGTGCGACTTTGCTCACCAAACAACTCTTGCAGGTGAGCCAACATTTGGCAAGCAGTCTTGATATCTTCATGTTAGCACTGTAATTCATCTGACATTGAGCCCAACTTATAGTACCTAGCTTTGTTATCATCATGCTTTTACTTCTCTAGAGATTCTCTATTCAGCAGTTGGATGGAATGGTAAGGTGGGGGGTCCTGGTCCAATACATAGGTTAGCTTCTTAGAACCCAAAATAATTTTGAAGTTCCTGAGTCAATCTTTGTTATTAGGTCTGGTCAGTCTGTGGGCGTCTAAGATTCAGAATAGTGGATTTCATGTAGATATTTTTTTATAGAGAGTCAAAGTTTCTAGTTAGACTATGTAAATAGATTTAACTAATTTATTTAGAAATTTTATTTTTAAACAAATTAGGCTCTCACTATTCTCTCAGATCCCTATGCTCCCTTGGCAGAGATATAAAAATCTCCACAATCATAGATTTCTAGTGGGTAGTGCGGTCCCATCAATTGGCTCACCACCTCACCTTGGTGATGGATCAATCAATGAGTGGACAACTTTTGTCCAATGATTCTCTAATCATGGTGCATCCAAACCTAGTCTCTAATTCATGAATCTCACCATGCTCGGAATATAGCTCCACTCCATAGTTAAGTCAAACCCACCATTTATTGGATTCCTGATTGGGTCCCTCACCATGTCCGAAATATTGAGCCCAATCCATCCTCCAACCCATTGCATCCAATGCCTAATAAACATAGTTGCATCTTCTTGGTGCAATTGAACCACTATAATCAGCCGAGAATAATCAACCCCGGGAAGGACGTGCATATCTACAATGTGGAAGATCTATGACTTAATATTTTTTTAGGAAGATTTGATTTAAGTCTCTTAGACATAACAATTATGACTTTGTCTTAGTCATAATAATTATGACTAATTTAGTAGCATGGGTTAGCTCAAATCATTAGCCACCTCAAACCAGAATTGGATCGATCCAAATGGCCAGATAAGTGAGACCGGTGGAAGGGATGTGCCATTAACTCAATAAGAATGCATTCAGGTCGAGTAGTTTTCAATTAAAAATCAATCGATCATATCTACTAAACTTATCTTAGATACCAAATTGTCGAATCAGAACCAATCGAGTTAGCCTACAATCTAGGCTCAAACCATGGAGCCAAATTAGATCTTAATTTGATTGACCACATATGACTATGAGTCGACCTTGATCCAGACTTAATCCTATTGCGTTGGTCAAATCTAAGCACTCTTGATCCTACCTAACTCTTGATTTGGCTTGATCAACCACTAGACCTAATTGAGCTACCCATACTCAAACCCAAATTTATGAAGGTATCTTAGATCTAAAAATTCATAATTTTTAGATCTAATTGATTTCATAAATTTGATTCTTAATTAAGTTAGGGTTCACAAATAAAACATGTATAAAATTCTTAGGGTTTTAGGATTTAGTGTTTTGCAGAAAAGTAAATTTTTTATTTCTGATTAAAGACAAACACGCAACATCCCTGTACGCCATAAGAACATCCCATCAAATGGAAAGAGAGAGTGCCTTTAAACTCTTCTTACTCTTATGACCGCACGGCCAAGGAGAATGCCTTAATCAAAAATAATAATTACACTACAAAACTATTAGAACTATAACATATATTGCATATAAAATTAAAGATCTAACTATGCATGCTTTGTATACATCTTATGTATCAAAACTTAAACCTATGTATGCATGTTTTCAGATCTGATATATCTGACATAACATCTAAAAAATAAAATTTTAAATGATCATTTCACATAAGATTCTATTCTAGATAATTCATAGAATAATTCTGTCAACCTAGTCTAGACATGCATCAAATATATCTCATGTATTAATAAAAATTTTAATCTACTGATTTTAGATTTGATCAATCTGATATGACATCTAAAATCGTTAATATGAGATCATAAATTAATTAAAATTAGATCTAAAGTAGATCTAAGAAACTGCAAATGCAGCTCTGATACCAGTTGTAGGAAAAACTTAGTTTTCTGCCACAGGATCGATCTGATTTGATCATATCTGCAGCAAAAAAATTTAAATTTTTTTTATAAAATTTGATCAGATTGGAGAATTCCCATCTGATCCTAATGATCTAATATTAAAATCTAAAATTAAAATTAGATCAGGAACAACTATTGTTACCTTTCAAGGGCATACCATTATCCTAATGATGATCTACCGCACCCGAAGCTCTGGACCTAGCTGTGCACATGCCTGGCCTCTACCGTAGTCCACTCGGACTGGTTCTAAATGCCTTTTCCTTCTAATTTGATATTCAAATATTAGATCAAATCTGGATCTGTGAAGCCTTCAAACGAATCTTCAAATGCAGCACCTTGTCCCTTGATATAGAAACCTGGTCTTTGACCTTTGCTTTAGCTTTGCTCAATAGTTGATTGCCGAACCAACACCCAAGCTGGTATAGGCATGGAGAAGGGAGAGGAGTAGTAAGGGAGGCATGGAGATGGGTTTGGCGGTAGCACTTTGGCATGGGAGAGAATGGCTTGCAAACCCTAGGGCACAAGGTCTTTAAATAGACTCCTGCACCAACTCTAAAGTCCTTGATCAAGCAATCTAATTGCTTGATTAATTCTGATTTTAATCTAAAACCCCATGCCAAACACCAGGTCTCTACCTGGTTTTGTCACCCAAAAATTCCCTCAAAGTGCCACACAAAATAGATAGGGAGGAAGGCGGTGCATGGCAACCAATTTTTAGAGTCTTTGATCGCATCAAGACTCTTTGACTTGGTCAAATTCAATTTGACTAGGTCAACTCCCTAATCCATATGGGGCATATGCCTAGGGGGATGTGTGCCCTCTCCTCTTTCATGAAAATACCTAGGGGCATGCGCCCATAGAAAATCTTTCGGGGCGCACGCCCCCTATCCTTTCTTTCCTACATCTGGGTCAACCTTTGACCCTTGTCTTGAAAGTTCTAAGAATTAGTAGGTCCTGTTCTATTCCCATCCTATGGATTAAGACAAGCCTAGATTAGATTAGGACAACATTTTTCTAACCTGGACAAGCTCCAGTTAGACTAGGACAGGATTCCCGAGTGACTCAAATCCAATTTGACTCGAACAAAATGACTACAGAAGGAGAATGTTATGCTCAATCGTGTGCTAGCATTATTTCCTTGAACCTAATTGAATCTAATCCAAATCAATCAAATTGGGTTAGCTTAATTGATGATATCCAGACCCAAACCCTTATTTGTGTGACCCACAGTTAGGTTCAATTATGTATGGAAATGAGATATATCATGATCTCTATCATCGAAACATCTTTCGATGGATCAAAATTTTTTGATTCATCTAATTAGAATAATCAATCATCAAGATCATTCTAATTACTTCCAAAATCCACTAGTGACATCTAGCAGTATAGGATGACAACCCATCAGAACCAAATACGAACATCTCGGTGCAACTACCAGTGTGATTGGATTTTTCTATCATGAGCCCCAACAAAATTAGAATTAAGATGAACTAGTCAAACCCAACATCCCATCATATCATTGAATCATTTGATTCGAGTCTGATGTGAAATCCTAATAGAAATCTCTTTTCTGTTATATCATACTACCATGGCCATGGGCTTAAGGACACAATCTAATGATCATTATAGGACTACTCTTCTATCGAGATTGATAGATCCTATCTTAGTGTGATCTAGTTCCTACAATGAACTTGCTATAGCCAACATACACCTCAGAATTTCGAATGGCTAGGAGGCTAAGTTATGGTATAGTCAAACTATAACACATTCAAGATGAACTACCGATGCATCTTAGGTCTACGAACTAGACACACAACTGCAGCATCGAGCTTAGTCATCAACGAGAAGGTAGACTCTCTTATGATTGCTTGACGTGGTCATGCTTAGTGCCCTCATTCTCAATGAGTACCTACACTCTCGCTTCGATGTCTCCACACCATAGACTCAAGACTCATATATCCTAAGAAAGCGTGATCTTCTAGATCGATCACCATCCTCGTGATAATCCTACGATTGGGAGCTATTTATGAGTTAATTATAAAATTTCATGTCTTAAATTTTTAACTCTTGAAAATATATATAATCATTTTCATTAACTCAAAGGATGTATAGTAGATACTTTACAAATAATGTGATAGAAGAAAAATAACCTTTTATTAATTTTGAGTTAAAATTATAAAAATATTTTTAGAAGTGTATTACAAGTATCAGTCAATCTGACTTCTAGAGCACACATCTAACATATACTTCATCTATCTAACCAATGAATGATTAAGCCCAACTTTGGTTGGTCAACCTAACCATCATTTAGAAAGATGCGGCCAAGAAATCATCTTATGAATGATAATTCTATAAGCCGATAAGCACCAGGCCATTGGGCCTCCAATGATTATCCAACTAATGGACCCGATATCACTCACATAATAGGAGGCTATGATCATAACTATTTTATTTTAAGGATCTAATAATTTTGATTTGAGTGAAGAGAGTCAGATGAACCAGCTAATCATGATCCTTCCAGTGACTTTACCAAATCAGATTAAGGAAAACCATTGATAAACTGGTCTAGGAGCACCTAAATCAATCACACCAATTTACCTAGCTGATATGGATCAGCTTGAATTGTCAAGTAATTTGATCAAAACATAATTTCACCAAGAAGGCCAGGTAAGTGAGATCGGTGGGAGGGTCTACCAAAGCTTGCCTTAGATACCATTAGAAATATAGCCAGGTAAGCGGGCTACCAATTAAATACCACCGGTCTAGATATGCTAGACTTACCTTACACACCAACTGGTTAATAAGTTTCGATTGGATCAATCTAATAGTTTTGGCTAGACGCATAGCCAAGAATCAAGTCTATTTTGGTTCATATTAAAGACATGGACTTGACCAACTACAACTATTGTAATTGATCTAGAGAATTCTTGACCTAATCTAAGACAACATTTGATTAGATTTAGTCAATTCTCTAATTAGTCTATTCTTTAATCTAACTTTAGATCTAACCCAATTAATGGATCTAATTTACTCTATCCCTTTAACCCAAGTGTTATGATTTTTATCTTAGGATCTTCAATTCACAAGATCCTAAATAAATAACTCTTAATTCTTAATTAAGTTTTGGACTGAGGGTTAGGATTCGGTATTTTGAAAATGATTTTCATGTTTATGAAATATTTTCATAACTTGATTCTACCAATCAGTTGCATGGTTAATTCATAATCAATATGCAAGTAACATAAACATAAATTTATTTTAGATCTAATCTAAACATATTCAGATAATTCAAATTAAAATAATTTTAATTCTAATTAATCATAAATCACCTTACTTCAAATCTAATAAATTTATGATCATAAAATTTAGATTAAAATATTTTTAATTAAATCATAAAATTTCTTAGATTGAATCTTAAATTTTATGATTGGGATTTTAGATCAGCATATACTAGGATAATCTTTTCACTACAAGAGGTAAACCTTATAGCAGGACAACCTTATAAGATCAGTTTGTGTAATCTAAAATATTTATTTTTATATTTAAATAATTTTAAATCTAATAAATTATAAATTAATCTAGATCATATTTAATAAATTTATGATTAACTTTAGATAAACACGAATTAGGATAATCTTTACATTATAAGGGATAAACCTTATAGTAAGACAACCTTATAAAATCAGTCTATGCAATCTAAAATAATTATTTTTAAATTTAAATATTTTTAATTTTATAAGTTATAAATTAATCTAGATCATATCTAATAAATTTATGATTAATTTTAGATCTACACAAACTAGGACACACTATAACGGATAAACCTTATAGTAGGATAATTTTATAAAACCAATCCATGTGATCTAAAATTTAATTTTAGATTTAAATATTAGATTACAATTTAGATCTAATCTAAATAAATAATCTAAACAAGCATAAAAATTATGCCATAAAAAAGTCCTAGGCTCTAATACCAATTGAAGAAAAAATATAGGGTTAATTTCTTATAGGTATTTTGAAACTTTTTCAAAATAGATCAACAAAAGTAATAAATTAATTATATTAATTTTTTAAAATACATAATTAAATCTTAGATATAGGATCTAATGCAATGCTAATAAATCTAAAATTAAATATTAAACAAACATAATAATGTTGATCATATCAACATCAAATCAAGACTAGATCTAATCTTATGGGAGAAAGAGATTGAATCTCTTTTATCTTTTGCAAGTCAAGATCTTCAACTTGCTGATCTGAGGCTATGGATGTCACACTTCATGCCATACATGCATCCGACCTCAACAAAAAGTTCACACGAAGCCTTGATTGCAAAGTCTAGCTATTGAAAATCAGCACAATATGCTAGTACTATGCCGATCATTCTTCGATGGCTAATTACAAATCTCCTTCTTCAAAACTTGGTATTAGATGTATGCTCTAGAAGCCAGATTGACTGATACTTGTAATATACTTCTAAGGGCAATTTTATAATTTTGATTTAAAATTAATAAAAGATTATTTTATTTTATCATATTGTGTATATAGTTCTGTGATACATCCTTTGAGTTAAGGATAATGACAATTCATATTTTCAAGAGTTGAAAATTTAAGACATGAATTTTTATAACTAACTCATAAACTGCTTCCAACCATATGATCATCACAAGGATGGTGATCGATCTGAAAGATTGGTGTACGATTGCTTTCTTAAGATAAATGAGTCTTAAGTCTATGGTGTAGAGACACCAGAATGAGAGCACAGGCACTCGTTAGAAAATGAGGGCACTGAGCGTAACCACCTCCAACAATCATAAGGGGGTCTAGCTTCTCGTCGATGACTGGCTCGATGCCATAGTAGTGTGACTGGTTCTTTGACCCGAGGTGCATCGACAATTCACCTTGAGGGTGTTTGACATACCATAACTCTATCTCCTAGCCATTCAGAATCTTGAGGTTATGTTGGCTATAGCATGTTCATTATAGGAATTGAATTGCACCAATAAGGGATCTGTCGACCTCGATAGATAAGGAGTAGTCCTATGATGATTATGAGATTGAGTTCTTAAGCCCATGGCCATGGCAAAGTGAAATAATAGAAAAAAGCTTTCTATTAGGATTTGACATCGGATTCGAATTGAATGATCTATTCATATGATAGGGTGTTGGGTTCGACGAGTTCACCTTAACTCTAATCCTATCGGAGATCAAGATAGAAGAATCCAATCACACAAATAGCTGCACTAAGAGATTTGCATTCGGTTCTAATGGGTTGCTACCATATACTGCTAGGTATTACTAGTAGATTTTGAGAGCAATTAGAATAATCTTGATGATCGATCATTTTAATTGTGTGAATCAAAAAAATTCTGATCCATCGAAAGGTATTTCAATGATGTCAATGATAGAAATTGTGACATATCTCATTACCATATGGAACTGAGCCTAACTGAATCACACAAATAAGGGTTTAGATCTGGATGCCATCAATTAAGCTAATTCAGTTTGATTGATTTGGATTAGATCCAATTAAGTTCATGAAAATCGTGCAAGCACGCGATTGAGCCTAATTTTCTTCTTCTATAGTCTTTCTAGTTAGTCTTGGCTGAGTCTAATTGGTTTGGACTTATCTAGGGATCTTGTATGGTTTTATCCTAGTCTGATTGGAGTTTGTCCAGGTCAGAAAAATGTTATGAGAAAATACCTATCAATTCCTATATTCAATAGGACAAGACCTGCCAATTCTTATCACTATCAAGACATGGGGTCAAGGGTTGACCCATATGCAGGAAAGAAAGGATAGGGGCATGCACCCCTTGATCCTCTAGGGGCACACGCCCCCTTGGGTTTTCATGCATAAGTATGCATGCATGCCCCATGTTGGCATGCACACATGGGGAATAAGAGGAAGAGTCCCATAAGAATGGTACTTTAGGGTTTCTTGATGGGATCAAAGACCTAGGCACCAAACAAGTTGTGCTCATCCAAACTTGGCGCCACCTATGGAGGATTTTAGGGCACTCTAACCTGATTGGATCAAGTGACATCATGTAGCCAATCAGATTTAGATCTAATTAAATCAACGAATATGATTCGTTGATGCTATGTAGCACTGCATGGCACATAGGAGTATATTTAAAGACCCTCTGCGCCTTGGGATTTATATTTTTATGTGCCCAATTGCTCCACACCAAAGTGCTACCGCTATCCCTATTCCACACCCCTTTCTTCCTCCTCTCCCTCTTCTCCACATCCAAAAGTTGGGTGAAATTCTAGTAAGGAAGATCCAAGGAGTTTCCACAAAGATCAAACAAGAGATGACGTGTTCGTGAGACGAGCACGCTCCCTTCAACTATTGATTGAAGGCTCTATAGATCATATCTAGATCTAATCTTTGAAGGTAAGATTCAAAAAAAGAAGACATCCAGAACCAGCCCGAGTGAACTCTGGTAGAGGCCAAGCACTTGTGTGGTTAGATCCAAAACCCCGAGCGATAATAGATCATCGTTAGGATAATAGTTACCCTAAACAGGTATTAGATTAGTTCCTATTTTAGTTTTAATTTTTATTTTTAATATCAGATCATTAGGATCAGATCTAAGAACTCTCAAATCTAATCAAATTTTTATGAAAAATTTTACTACAGATCTGATCAAATCATATCAATCCTATGGCAAAAAAATCATTTTTTCCTTCAATTGGTATCTAATATCAATATGCAAGTCCTTGTTCATGATGACACTATCAATCTACAAGTCCTTGTTCATCAATCTATCAAGGGCTTCTCAAGCTCCTCTAGGTCCTTGATCATTGTCAAACAATGATCTAAGACCGATTGCCCATCATGCATCTGTGCCTTAAAATGTCTAGGGAGACTTGATACCAGGCTATGCAACTCTGCACATTGAACAACTTTTGCAAGTGAGTCAATATTTAGTAAGCAGTCTTGATGTCTTCATATTGGCACTATAGCTCATCTGATATTGAGCCCAGCATGTAGTACCTAGTCTTATTATCATCATCTATCTATTTCTCTTGAGATGCTCTCTGATCAGCGATCGAACAGCTAGTAAGGTGGGTTGGTCCTGATCCAAAACATAAGATAGCTTCTCAGAACCCAAAATGATTTTATAATTCTTGAGCTAATTCTTATAATTAGGTCCAGTTAGTCTATGGTTATCTAAGATTTTGGCTAGTGGATTTGATATAGACATTTTCTTATAGAGAGTCAAAGTTTATAGTTAGATTTTTTAATTAGACTTAACCAATTTATTTAGAGATTTCATTTTAAATAAATTAGGCTCCCACTATTTTCTTGGAACCCTATACTTTCTTAGCAGAGATGCAAAAATATTCACAATCGTAGACTTTTAGTGGGTGGTGCGGTCCTACTGACTGGCTCACCACCTCAGCTAATAGTTATTAGTGATAGATCAGCCAATGAGTGGACAACGCTTGTCCAATGATTCTCTAATCATGGTGCACCCAAATCTAGTCTCTCTAATTCATGAAGCTCATCGTGCCTGAAATATAGCTTCAATTCTTAGTTAAGTTCGATCCACCATTTGCATGAATTAGATTCCTGATTGGATCTCTTATCGTATCTAGAATATTAAGCCCAACCCATAGCATGAATTAGATTCCTAATAGACATGGTTGCATCTTTTCGGTGCAACTGAACCACTGCAACCAACCGAGAACAATCAACCCTGAAAAGGGCATGCACATCTATAATGGTGGAAGACCTATTACTTAATATTTTCTTAGGAAGATTTGATTTAGGTCTATTAGACATGACTTGACTTAGTCATAATAATTATGACTAACCTAGTGGCATGGGTTAGCTCGAATCGTTAGCCACCTTAAACCAGAACTAGATCGATCCAAATGGTCAGGTAAGTAAGACCGGTGGAAGGGATATGCCATTAAATCGATAAGAATGCATTCAGGTCGAGTAGCTCCCAATTAAAAACTAGTTGATCGTATCTGCCAAACTTATCTTAGACACCAAATTATTGAACCAGAATCAATTGGATTAGCCTACAATCTAGGCTCAAATCATGGAGCCAAATTAGATCTTAACTTGATCGACCACATGTGACTATGAGTCGATCTTGATCCAAACTTAATCCTATTGGACTGATCAAATCTAAGCACTCTTGATCCCACCAAACCAACTCTTGATGTGGTTTGATCAACTTCTAGACCTAATTAAGCTACCCATACCCAAATCCAAATTTTTGAAGGTGTCTTAAATTTGAAAATGCATAATTTTTAGACCTAATTGATTTCATAATCTTAATTCTTAATTAAGTTTGGATTTATAAATAAAATATGCATAAAAAAAATTCTAATATTTCAGGATCTAGGATTTTGCAAAAAAAATAAAATTTTGATTTCTTATTAAGGATAGATGTGTAGCACCCCTACATGCCACAAGAGCACCCCATCGAATGAAAAGAGAGGGCCTTGAAACCCTTCTTACTCTTTTGACCGGACAACCAAGGAAAATGCCTTAATCAAAAATAACCATTATACTATAAAACTATTAGATCTATAACATATATCACATATAAAATTACAGATCTAACTATGCATGCTCTGTATACATCTCTTGTATCAAAAATTAAACCAAATATGCATGTTTTCAGATCTGATATATCTGATATAACATCTGAAAAATAAAACTTTAAATGATCATATCACATAAAATCCTATTCTAAATAATTCATAGAACAATTCTATAAACCTAGTCTAGACAAGTATTAAATATATCTCATATATAAATTAATTTTTTTAATCTACTGATCTTAAATCTGATCACAACTAATGTGACATATGAAATCATTAATATCAAATAAAAAAAAAAAAATCAAATCTAAAGAAGATCTAAGGAACTGCAACCTAGCTTTGATACCAATTGAAGAAAACTAGATTTTCTGCCACAGGATCGATCTGATTTGATCTGATCTATAGCAAAATTTTTTATAAAAATTTCTATAAAACCTGATCAAATTTGAGAGTTCTCGAATCTAATCCTAATGATCTGATATTAAAAATAAAAATTAAAAAACAAACAGTAACAATGGTTGTTACCTGTTTAGGATAAACTATTACTCTGACGATGATCTGGCTGCTCTTGAGGTTCTAGATCTAGCCACGCACGTGCCTGACCTCCATAAAAGTCTACTCAGGCTGGTTCTGGACATACTCTCCTTCTGGATCTGATTTCAAAATATCATATCTGGATCTGATTTGTAGAACCTTCAAAAGAATCTTCAAAATCAGCACGTAGTCTCTTAAAGTAGATCATCCTATCTTAATCTTTGCATCAGCTTTCTTCAACACTTGATCACTGAACCTTCACTAAACTTCGTATGGATGTGGAGAAGAGAGAGAGGAGCACTAGAAGGGGCATGGAGAAGAAGATGGTGGCAGCATATGGGCGTAGGAATGAAAGGATGAAGAGCCCTCGAGCACAGGGGTTTTAATTGAGACCCCTGCACCACCAAGTGTCCTAGGTGATCAAGCATGTTTGCTTGATTGCCTTAGACTCTTAGCTGATAGCTCACATCTAAACCTGATCTCCAACAGGTTTGGTCTCACAAAATACCTCCCCTCGTGGTGTCATGAATGGAAAAGGAAGAGTCCAGGGTGCCAAGGACTCTTCCTTCTAGAATTTGATCTAATTCAAATTCTGATTTAACCTAATCTAGGTGCCACCTATTTCCACCAAATTGGGCATGCCCAAAGTAGGACTCGAGCCTAATCATATGCCCAAAAATTAGAGGAAAAGAGTTCCTAGAAAATTCTCCAGGAGGCTCAGACCCTATGACCCTCAACTCTCTCAATTGGGTCAACTATTGACCCTAGTCTAGTTATATTATAATAGATTTATTTCAAGACTCAATCTGACCTAGACAAGTTCCAACTAGACGAAAATAAACCCATTCAAAATCTAGGGGTGAGCTAAATCTAATTTGAGTCAGTCAAGATGAATTAGAAAGACTATGGAAGGAGAATGTTAGGCTTAATCATGTGCTGGCATGATTTACTTGAATCTGATAGGATCTAATCCAAATCAATTGAACTGGATTAGTTGAATTGATCACATCCAAATCCGAACTCTTATTTATGTGATCTAATTAGATTTAATTTCATATGGTAATGAGACATGTCGTGATCTTTATCATCGAAACACCTTTCGATGGACCAGAACCTTTTTTATTCATCCAATTAGAATGATCAGTCATCAAGATCATTCTAATTGCTCCCAAAATTTATCAATGATACCTAGCAGTATATGGTGGTAACCCATCAGAACCAAATGTGAACCTCTCAGTGTAGCTACTTGTGTGATTGGGTTCTTTTATCATGAGCCCTGATAGGATTAGGGTTAAGGTGAACTCGTCAAATCCAACATCCTATCATATGATTGAATCATTCGATTCGAGTCTGATGTGAAAACCTAATAGAAAACTCTTTTCTATTATTTCACTCTACCATGGTCATGGGCTTAAGTACTCAATCTCATGATCATCATAGGGCTACTCTTTATCTACCGAGGTAGATAGATCCCATATTGGTATAATCCAATTCCTATAATGAACATGTTATAGCCAACATACACGCCAGAATTTCGAATGGCCAGATGATCGAGTTATGATGTAGTCAAACTATAACACACTCAAGGTACTATCGATGCACCTTAGGTCAAGGAACTAGACACATAACTATAATATCGAGCTAGTCATCGATGAGAAGGTAGACTCCCTTATGACTGCTCAAGGTGGTTACGCTCAGTGCCCTTGTTCTCTAACGAGTACTTATACTCTTGCTCTGATGTCTCCACGCCATAGACTCAAGACTCATCTATCCTAAGAAAGTGATTATACACCAACCTTTTCGAATCAATCACCATCCTTCTGACGATCCTACGATCGAGAGCAGTTTATGAAAATATATGTCTTAAATTTTCAACTCTTGAAAATATGTATTATTATTTTTATTAACTTAAAGAATGTATCATAGACACTTTACATACTATGTGATAGAAGAAAAATAATTTTTTATTAATTTTAAGTTAAAATTTTAAAAATACTCCTAAAAAGTATATTACAAGTGTCAGATAATCTAGCTTCTAGAGCACTCATCTAATAGGATGGGCATCACCCGATCTCTCGTTAGCTATAACAATCAATTAGCTTATTAGAAATATGTAAAAAAACTATAATTTAATAACTTGTAAACTAAATGGTAATAAATAATTATCTTTCTATACACGTAATTGGCCATAAACCCATGATCGTGAGTGTGTGTCCTCTTGATTCTGATGAGATGCAACCTAAAAATTATTTAAATCATAAAAGTTAAAATCAAATATAATTTATTAGTGTAATGAAAAATTCATAAGTTTTAAATTAAACCTGAAACTTCTAGCTTCTCTAATGCCAACCATCTCCTCCCATTGACTTAGGAGGATAGTCCTGGATCCAAGGAATAAGCTCCTCCTTAGTATCCCTATGGTGCTCTAGCCATCCTCTATGGAGCTTGATCTTGTAGTTTTGGTACAACTTCCTAATCTTCTTCAGTCGGACTTCTCGAGCCCTCTCATGATCTGAAAAGTTGCACCTCTACACAAAATTATCAAAAGTCAGTTATGAAATTATTCTAATTAAACATAGTATGAACATATCAAATGTATAAATATAATTAAGATACACTTATCCATATCTTCTCCTACATCCGGTCCCTGAGACCAGCATCTATCAATCGCCAGTCTATGGGTAGTACTAGAATGATGTTGGACTACCTCACAAGCACTCTAAAAAAAGAATGCATTTCCTATACGGCCTCCCCTACTAGCCTCTTCTTCTAATCGTACTCTACCCTGCTACAAGCGATTCCACATATGTGGCAACTATGTGAGACTACGACATGTCCTATTGGATGATGCACCTATAATAAAAATACAATACGAATATATAAGAGTATGCAATAACTACATAAAAAATAAATAAATAATTGACATAATAAAAATCTACTCTCATTAGGATCGTAGACGTGGATACTGGTGGAGCTAGATCAGTGGATTGAGTATGTGTCAGAGATGCATAGGCTGTTGATGTAGCTACTGATGGAGGCTCAGATGTGCTATTGGAAGGAGTATGTGCCATCAAAGCCAAAGTAGATGTGGAGGTGGATGGAGTATATACTGGCAGTGGCTCATATACTGAGCTTTGCATAGCCCACCAAGGGTTGGGGGTGAAAACTAAAAGGCATTTTGGTGCCATCGTGACCTGCAATATTAATGAACATTGCAATAATTATGAGTCCTATCCCATTTAGGAAATGCAAGTAATTCTATAGATTATTACAGTAATCAAATGGTATGCTGAGAATTTGAAAGAAATTTTGGATAGCATTTCTCCTTAGCATATCATTCGATTACTATAATAACTTATAGAATTATTTATATTTTTTAAATTATCCATAGTGGACAATCAATTAACTAATGTACATAATTCTTCCATCCATATAAAAATAAATAAATATATGGATATAATAGAATATATACTATAATCAATTGACGGATCTATCCCCATGCAATGCAAATTTTATTAAAATTAACACATATTAATGTTGTCCAAACCTTTCATTGGCCTGATGCACAGGGCATGCGAAGCTATGATCGAGACATGGCCCAGAACCCGAGATAATAGAAAAATTATAAAAATAAAAAAATAAAGTAAAAAGGAGGCTCAAATTCATCATTTAATCATGCATTGTAATATTACTTTTGGTATCTGCTACAACTAAACGAAATCAGCTAGAAATGGTTGCTCGTTAAACAATCGCTAGCCATCCAACATCGCCTTGCCATTTAGAATTATTAAAATATTTACCGAAGAAGAAAAAATAAGAGAGCTCATATTAATAAAATTATACTAAAAATTAACCATTTTCCACCCAAAATTATCATAGCCTCTTTATAAAAAAAAAGAAACAAAAAGAAACTAATTCTTTAAAATAGAATAATATAGAAAATAATAAAATAAATTTAATATTAATAACTTTTTTATTATTATTAAATTTAATAATTTAAAATATAATATTAAGTTATGAATATACTTTAATTTATAAATATAATAATAAATAATTTATGAATAATATAATAAACTTAATATTATATTCATTAAACATCAAAAATTACATCAATTAACATGCTAGCAATCCAAGTCATATAATATATATGCATGAAAGAATAAATCAATAAAAAACTCAAAAAATTGGGGATAAGAGATAAACCAAGCTGAATGGAGCTAAAGGGTACCCGTGGAGGTGGTCGACAGTGAGGTGGGGTGGAGGGCCAAAGGGGGCTGGCGGCGTGGTGGGCTGGTGATGGGGCACTGCCAAAGGGTGCGGTAAGGCAGGGCATAGGGTCAACGCCGAGGGAGGCAAGGCCAAAGGGGGCCAACAATAGGGTAGGCCGGTGGCAGGATAGGGCATAGGATCAGGGACAAGGGAGGTAGGGCCAAAGGGGACTCGCAACGGGGCAAGCCGATAGTGGGACGGGTGTAGGATCGGGATCAAGGAAGGCGGGGCCAAAGGCAACTAGTGGCGAGGTGGGGCCAAAGCGGGTGGTGGGGTGGGGTGCAAGGCTAAACAGGGTGGCGAGGCAGGGCCAAAAGGGCAGCAGGGTGGGGCAAAGGGCCAAATAGGGCTGCAGGGCTGGGCTGGCGTTGGGCCAAAGGGAGTGGTAGGGCTAGGCGCAGGGCCAACGAGGGTGATAGAGAAGGCCGGTGGGGGGGTGGGACAGTGGCGAGGTGGGTAGAGGAAAGTGAAAACTAATTGATGCGCAGTAAATTTTGCCTAACCTATGGCAGCAATTTTTAAAACTGCTACCATAGGTCTATTGCAGTGGTTATTTATAACCGCTGCTATTAGATCTATAATAGCAGTTATCAACCACTGCTATAGATGCATAACATCAATTTTTATATTTTTCTCTAAATATTATATAATTTTAGAATTTGAAGTCCATCTTTATAGTTAATAACTAAAAAATTATTATTAAAGTATCATCACGAAAGACCACTTTCATCCAACAGCCCTAGCTATGTCGATCAATAAAATTTGATTTTAATGGCCATGAAGGACTGTGTGATGATCTGATAGATAAAGATCATCAATTGATCTAAAAACTTGCAATGATGATCTTAGTGATATTTATAGTATACTATAAAAATTTTAATTTAATAAAAAATCATTATCATGGTTAATCTAGTATTGGATGATTTCGGTCATTAAATAAAAAATGAGTGATCAAAAGACCAAATGATATTTGATTAATAGATAATTTTTTAGATAATTGATCTTTGCTACTACTTTAATTATTTGTATGGTAGACTGTGTCTATATAAATAATCCATGTTAAATATATCTTACAAAAGCATAAGCATAATTATATAAGACCATTAAGATTGAGTATTGAGAGACATATAGTTTTGGATCATTCATATATATGCAGTTTGGATTTTGCGATCACCACCATATAAACAATCAAAGTAGTACCAAAGATTATTTATCTAAAAAATTATCTGATAATCAAATGTTGTTTGGTCTTTTGATCATCATTTTTCATTTAATGAATGAAATCATCCCATGCCAGATTGACCATGATAATGATATTTGATTAAAGTAAAATTTTGATAGCATACTACAAACGTCACCGAGATCATCGTTGCAAATTTTTGGACCAATCAATACTCTTTGTCTATCAAATCATCTACATGGTCATTTATGGCCATCGAAATCAAATTTTATCGATCAATATAGCTAGGGCTATCGGATCGAGATGATCTTTTATGATAACACTCTAACGATAATTATTTCGATAATGAAAAAATGAAGATGGATTTTAAATTTTAAAATTATATCATTTTAAAAAAATATATGTAAAAAAATTAATATTATGCATCTATAGTAGCAGTTCAACATAACTACTATATAGGTTACATAAAACCACTGCCATAGGTCTAATTTATGACAGTGATTATATATAACTGCTATCATAAGTCCAATCTATGGCAGTGGTGAAGGATAACTACTTTCATTGATTAAACATATAGTAGCGGTTGATTAACTGCTGCAATAAATTGAATCTTTGGTAGTGGGTAAGTATAACCACTGCTATAAATTTGACCTATGGCAATTGTTTTTAGTAACCTCTGCCATAGATTGGATCTATGACTGTAGTTTTATGTAACTCTTGCTAGTAAAATCTATGACAGTGCTTAATTGAGACTATGATAGAGGTTAATTATAACCGCTGCTATAGATCGAGTCTATGACAGTGGTTAGGTATAACCACAGCCTTAGATAGTGGTTTTCAAACTACTATAATACTAAGCATTGCCGTAGTTCCATTCTGTAGCAGTGTTTCTCAAATATATAATTGATAAGAAAAAGTTGAGATATCATGCTGAATTTTGAGATAAATTAATTTCATATTAATTCAAAATATGATACCTAGAGGAGAGCAAATTGATTTAAGAATCAAAGTATTCAAATCATTGCAAACATCAAAATCAATCACTCATACTAATCTTATCGAATCATGAAAAGTATTTCAAGCAAGTAAATATGATATGAAAATATATAGATAAATTATTAAAATTAATAGAATCAATCAAACAAATATTGATGGTATGATATGAGAACATTTTAAATTTTACTCAATAGCATCACTCATCCATTTTTACTTTCAAGGTACCAATCAAAAAAAATTTTCTCCTTTTATTTCATTGGATTTTTGGTATACCTGCAAAATCACTTTATAATTTTTAGTACCCAAGCTTTTTTGGGTCAATAGTAGTTAGCGCTTATTCTAGGAATTAAGGTCTGTAGGGATAGACCGAATAGGATGCTAGGACTTTCACAGAAGATGTACATAGAGAAAGTACTAAAGAGGTTTAGTATGGAAAACTCTAAGAGGGGATTAATACCCTTTAGACATGGTATTCATCTTTCCAAGAAGATGTGCCCTAGCACACCTGAGGAAATAGAACGCATGAGCAAGATCCCTTATGCTTCTGCAATAGGGAGCCTCATGTATGCCATGCTATGTACACGACCTGATATAGCCCATGCTGTGAGTGTCACAAGCAGATATCAGTCAAATCCAGGTGAAGAACACTGGACTTCTGTGAAATGTATCCTTAAGTACTTGAGAAGAACTAAGGATATGATGTTGGTCTTTGGTAATGGAGAACTCCAAGTCTAGGGATACACAGACTCGGATTTCATGTCCGATGTAGATGATCGAAAGTCGACATCTGGGAGTCTGTTTGTGTGCAATGGTGGTGCTGTCAGCTGGAAGAGTTCCAAGCAAATCATGATAGCAGATTCCACCATGGAAGTAGAATATATCGCTGCATCAGAGGCTGCGAAGGAAGCATTCTGGTACAAGAAGTTTGCTGCAGAAATCAGAGTAATGCCATCATATGCCATTCCTCTGTACTGCAACAACAATGGCACCATAGCCCTTGCTAAGGAGCCAAGGTCTCACCAGAAATCCAAGCACATTGAGCGGCGATACCACCTCATCCACGATTACCTCGAGAAGGGTTACGTCGAGGTCAAGAGAGTCAATTCCGCAGATAATGCGGCAGACCCACTTACAAAGCCGTTGGGACAACAAAAATCGAAGCCCACCTTGAGAAGATGGGACTTAGACTTGTAGCCAATTGGCTTTAGGACAAGTGGGAGATTGTTAGATATATGTGCCCTAGAAGCTAGAATTGGCTGACACTTGTAATACACTTCTAGGGGCAAAATTATAATTTTGACTATAATCAATGAAATGGGTTATTTTCTATCACATATGTGTATTTAGTGTCTGTGATACATCCTTTGAGTTAATGGTAATGATAATTCATATTTTCAAGAGTTGAAAATTTAAGACATGAATAATCATTATTAACTCATAAAATGCTCCGACCATAGGATCATCACGAGGATGGTGATTGATCCAGAAGGTTGGTGTACAATCGCTTCTCTTTAGTAGATGAGTCTTGAGTCTACGGTGTGGAGACAGGTACTCGAGGGCACTGAGCGTGACCACCTCGAGTAGTCATTAGGAAGTCTACCTTCTCGTCAATGACTGACTCGATGCTGCAGTGGTGTGTCTGGTTCTTTGACCTGAGGTGCATCGGCAGTTCACCTTGAGGGTGTTATAGTTTGACTACACCATAACTCGGTCTCCTAGCCATTCGGAACCCTGAGGTGTATGTTGGCTATAGCATGTTCATTGTAGGAACTGGATTGCATCAAGATGGAATCTATCTACCTCGGTGGTAGAGGAGCAGCCCTATGATGATCATAAGAATCAAGTCCAGAAGCCCATGGCCATGGCAGAGTGAAATAATAGAAAGAGTTTCTATTTAGGTTTTCACATCGGACTTGAATCGAATGATTACATCATATGACAGAAACTAGGGTTTGACGAGTTCACCTTAACCCTAATCTGATCGGGGCTCAAGATAGAAGAACTTAATCACACAGGTAGCTGCACCAAGAGGTTCGCATTCAGCTCTGATGGGTTGCCACCATATACTGCTAGGTGTCACTGGTGGATTTTGGGAGCAATTAGAATGATTTAGATGATCGATCATTCTAGCTGTTCGAATCAGAAGAGTTCTGATCCATCGAAAGGAGTTTCGATGATGTCGATGATAGAGATCATGACATATCCCATTACCATACAGAACTGAACCTAACTGGGTCACACAAACAAGGGTTTGAATCTGGTGATCATCAATTGAACTAATCCAGTTCAATTGATCTGAATGAGATTCAATTAGGTTCAAGAAAATCGTGCTAGCACTCGATTGAACCTAACCTTCTTCTTTTACTATCATAAATAGTTGTCCTGACTGAGCCAAAGGAGTTTGTGCTCGATCAGAGGCCTTCACTTGGTCTGACTGGAGCCTGTCCATGTCAGAAAAGGGTTGTCTTATTTTGTAAGACAATACCTGCCATTTTTGGTCACCTTCCATTTCTCGTCCTTTGACTTTGGTCAAAAGTTGACCTTTGACTGGTCAAATGTTGACCATTGACACATTGACTTCTGTCCACTTGTCACGCACCTATTGGAGAGCTGGTGGGGGCTTGTCCCCCTGCCAGAAGCTAGCAAGAAGGAGGGCACATGCCAACTGGTGTGGGCTTGTCCCCCTGCCAGAAGCTGGCAAGAAGGAGGGCGCACGCCAGCACGCCAAGGGTGGCGTGCACCCAAGTTTGAGGTGCCCAGGAGTCCCTGTTGGATAGGGACTCCATCTCCTTTTTGGATTCCGATTAGACTCCTCCTAAGAACCAACTTTGACTGGTCTTAGGCACCATCTAAGGATGAATCCAAGGGACTCTATTCCCACCAATCAGATTTAGATCTGAATTCACAAAGGATTGTGATTGGTTGGGATGAAGACGAGTTGGATCACGCTCTATAAATAAGACCCTGCACCCAACTCAAAAAGCAATGCAATTCCCTACGCCCCAAGGCTGCCTCTCTCCTCCTCCTCCATGCCAAGTCCATCTTCTCCCTCTCCTCTCCACGCCCAAAGTAGTTTGGGATCTCAGTTGGTGCAATCTAGGCGAGAGAAAGGCGATAGAAAGCTAGAAGGCTGCGCTGCTGCAAAGGACAACTGCTGATCTTCGAAAGCTATTTTGAAGATCCTCCAAATCAGATTCAGATCTAATTTTTGGAGATGTGATAGAGAAGAAGAGGATCTCCAGATCCAGCTTGAGTGGATATCGGTAGAGGCCAGGCACTTGCGTGGCTAGATCCAGAACCTTCCGCTGCTTACAGGATCATCAACGGGTAATAGGATTATCCTACATCAAGGTAAATTAAATATGATTTAATTTATCTATATTTTATTTTAATTATTAAAATAATAAAAATCAGATCTGATTCGGATCAAAGAGAAAAATTTTTGAAATATATCTCTTGATCCGATCAGATCTGAACGAACCGGGTTCGAGAAATTAGGATTTTCCTTCAGCCTGGGCCTGGGCCGTGCCAGTCCACGTGCCCACCTAGGCCAACCTGCATGCTGGGTTGTGCCACTATCCCGCATGCTGGGCCGCGTGAAGGAAAAATCTAAGATTTTTTATAGGTATTTTGAAAAATTTTCATAATAGATCTGCAAAAATAATAAATTAATCATATTAATTTACTAAAATACATAATTAAATCCTCGATCTAGTATCTAATGTCATAATCTAAGCATGCTAGTAAATCTAAAATTAAATATTAAACAAACTTAATAATATTAATCATATCGACATCAAACTGAGACTAGATCTAATCTAGTGGGAGAAAGAGATCGAATCTCTTTTATCTTTTGCAAGTCAAGATCTTCAACTTGCTGATCCAAGGCTGAGATAATTTCTTTAAGCCACACACATATCCGACCTCTATGAAAAGTCCACATGAAGCCTCGATCATTGATCCAAAGTCCAGTGATTGAAAATCAGCATAGTATGCTGGTACTATGCTGATTCTTCTTCGATGGCAGATTGCAAATCTCCTTCTTCAAAACTTGGACCTTCCAATAATCAAAGAAGATGTGGAAGATTTGGGAGAGAAAATACTCTTCTATAATCTTGTAAAAACACAGAAAGAAGAGAACTAAAAAAACCCTAGAGAAGAACCCTTTCTTCTCCTTTCTTTCTCTCTCACCAGGACAAAATAGTTTGTATCTCAACAATGCACCACGCCCAAACCCCCTTTGCATCCAAGAGTCTGATGCCTAAGTCCTCTCTCCTAAGTCTAATTGTTGTAGAAATCTCATGCTCTAACTTCCTTTAAATAGAGAGTTATGACAGAGTCTTTGTCTAGGTCAAATACCTAGAAAGGCATGTCCAAATTGAGTAAGGATTGGGGCACCCATCTCTTAGGCACCCCCTCCTATTTATTTGATGTGGAAACCTTGGAAGTGGTTCACAAATATTCCCATAAATCCCATGAAAATATCAGAGAAAATAAGAAAGATTGGTGCCATACATGGGAAGAGGTTTAGGTTGCAACAAACTCTATTTGCTCTATCAAATAGAGTTTGAAATCAAAACAACTAACTTATATTGACTTGGCCCTCAACCAAATACCATGTAAGAAATATATGAGGTGTGGGAGCATGTGTCCTCTCTCTGGAAATGAGAGGTTTAATGCAAAAACAAAAAAAAATGGCATGGAGAAGGGCATAGGAAGCAAGGTGGCGCAAGGAGGGGAAGTCCTAGTCACACTAGGACTTTTTGTTTTGACTTGGTCCAATTTATTATTTAAACCCAACTAAATAAAAACTAATGTAACCTAGTTAGAGGTAATCATAGTCCAACTAAAAGCCTAATTAAATTAGATTAAATCAAATTTAAATCTAGTTTAATTTCTAATCAAATTAGAAAATAGGTGCACACAAGTCCTAATTGAACAAGGACTTGTTCTTCCTTGCAATTGGCTTATCCAATAAATCAATTGGACTTGATCCAATCAAGCCCAAACTAAATCTAATTAAATCTTATTCAATTGAACTTGATATCAGTCCTTTGGCTTAATTAAATTAAACTAATTAGCAATCTGATTGCTAATCAATCCTCCGGCAATACTTGCACTAAGTCAAACATCAATCATATTGATTGTTAGACCTTAGAACGATTCTAAATCTTTGATCAACCATCTGATCAAATGGAAACCTCTATTGTATGTGATCCCATAGGTTCGAACCTAAGCCAGTAGGACAAGAATAAATTTTTGTACCAATCGAAGTGACCATCTAGCAATGGTACCCGACGATCGGATAGATCAAATGTGTAAAGTAACACTCTTAGATCCCATGTGGATATAATTTCTGTGTAATTCATCCCCTTGACCTAAACACTCATAGGACAACTTAGAGTTTAACTGCTAACCCTAATTAGGTCATCCATATTTTATTTCAAAATACCAAATCCATCTTATGGATTACTCGAGCCAAGATTTTGTTAAATTGAAATACAACGATGCATTTTCTCCAAACTCTTGGAGTGGTCAATCCCATCTTGATCACTCACTGACTTCACAAGTACTTGACTATACTTAGAAACCTTTCATTACTGAATTAAAAATTCAGGTAGTCCGGCACTAAAGCATAGTGAGTTGCTTAAAAGCTACTGTGATGATCTCAGGTCTAAGGGACACTTATACCTATATCCCATCAAAGCAATTCTTGATAGCAGAATGCTCCGAAGTGGTCATATTCAGTGATGATGTACCCTTACATCTCACCTATATGTCATACCAGTGTCTCCACACTCCTTGATTAAGAGGACAACCAACCTATATAGCACACAATGACCTACACTCGATAAATGTTGTTGTCCTAATTAACAATGTATTATTTGGTTATGAGCAATTTAAGGACTGATCGACAAATCCTATCTTTATCAAAACTAAATAGTCCTAAGGACTTCATCATAACATGGAGTTCATTAGAAGATGAAGACTTATGATAAAAAAAATGTCAGAATAAAATTTTATTCAATAACAAATCATTTATAATTATAAAATAGCATAACCATCAATAGGCTAATGATTGGCTTTGGGACACAATTTTCAATAACTCCCACTTGTCCTAAAGCCACTCGATATAGTATTTAATAGACATCTTCAACTTATAGTTGTCGAACTCCTTTACCGCCATGGCTTTAGTGCAGAGGTCGGCTAAGTTCTCCTTTTTGTTCGATCTTTTGAAGGTCAACGTCACCTCGATTCATGATCTCTCAGACCAGATGGTAGCGGTGTAGTATGTGCTTCATTCGTTGGTGTGCCTTCGGTTCCTTTGCTTGAGCAATGGCACCAATGCTATTGCGGTAAAGTAGGACCGGACCATCTAGGGAGAGTGCTACTCTAAGCTCGGTGATGAACTTCCTCAGCCACATAGCTTTCTTCATAGTATCGGATGCTGCGATGTACTCTACCTCGCATACAGAGTCTGCCATAGTATGCTGCTTGAAACTCTTCCAGTAGATGGCTCCATCATTTAAGATAAAGATACAACCCAACAAGCTTCTATTATCATCATGATCAGATTGAAAGTTGAAGTCTATAAACCGCACAAGTTTTAGATCTAACTCACCTAAAACCAGCAACTAGCCCTTAGTATTTCTCAAATACTTAAGGATGGTTTCACCACTTTCCAGTGATTTTCCTCTGGATCAGATTGGTATCTACTCACTACTCTTAGTGAGTATGCCACATCTGGTCTCGTAAATGTCATGGCATACATAATAGATCCCACCGTTGAAGCATATAAGATTCTACTCATATACTCTCTCTCTTTAAGAGTTGTCAGACAATTCTTCTTAGAAAGAAAAATTTTATGGCCTATTGGAGATAGCCCTTCTTGGAATTCTCCATGCTAAACCTCTTTAGCATAGTTTCTATGTATGTGGACTGAGATAATCCAAGCATCCTCTTAGTACTATCCCTATATATCTTTAACCCTAGGATGTAGGATGCTTCACCCAAGTCCTTCATGGAGAACTAAGATGACAACTATATTTTTATTCCTTGCAATGTGGAGACATCATTCCTAATTAAGAGAATGTCATTCATGTATAAAACAAGAAATACCACTACCGAACTATTTGCCTATTTATAAATACAGGGCTCTTCTCTATTTTTAATGAAGCCATATATTTTGATCATCTTATCAAAATGCATGTTCCAACTCCAAGATACTTGCTTCAATCCATAAATGGATCTTTGATGTTTGTACACCTTGGACTCATCTATGGATGTGAACCTCTCAAGTTGTATCATATACACCTCTTCGGTCAGATCTCTATTCAGAAAAGCTATCTTCACATCCATCTGCTAGATTTCATTATCCAGATGGGTAGGTATCGCAAGCACAATCTGAATGGATTTGAGTATTGGTACAAGAGAGAACGTCTCATCAGAGTCAATACAATAACATTGATAATATCCCTTGGCAACCAGACGGACTTTATAGATCTCCACCTTTCCGTCTGTGCCTCTCTTTCTTTTGAAGACCCACTTACATCCAATGGATTTAATTTCTTCAGGTGGATCAACCAATATCCAAACATCATTGACCTTCATGGACTCAATCTTGGATTTCATGACCTCAAGCCATTTCTCAGTATTAGGTCTTTGCATTGCATCCATATAGGTGATTGGATCCTTATCATTCTCATTGAGTTTAATAGGATCACCGACCCATACCAAGAAACCGTAGTATCTATTTGACTGATGCAGTACTCTACCGAATTTTCTTAATGGTGCAGGGGACTTCGGATTTGATCTAATCAAATCCAGTTCAGGTTTGACTACTGGTGTTAGCTTTCTACCTATTGAATTTCCTCAAGTTCAACCTTAGAGACATTAGTTCCTTCACCATGGAACTTTCTTTCTAAAAGATTACCTTAAGACTGACAAACACCTTTTGTTCATCAACATGGTAGAAAATATACCCTTTAGTTTTTTTAGGATACCCAAATGAAAGTACACTTGTCAGACCTAGGTCTAAGTTTATCTATCATTAAATACTTGACATAAGCCAAGCACCCCCAGACCCTAAGGTATGAGAGTACTGACTTACGCCCTATCAATATCTCATATGGAGTCTAACTATAGACTTACTCAGAACCCTATTTAGCAAGCCGATTCGAGTGCATATCCCAAAAGGATATCAGCAAGCTAGCAAAATCCATCATGAATCAGACCATGTCTAATAAAGTCCAATTTCTTCTTTCAAACATACCATTATGCTATGGTGTTCCTGAAAGAGTACATAGGGAGAGAATTCCATTCTTTCCTAGATATATGAGAAACTCACCAAAAAGGTATTCACCTTCTTTGTTAGACCGAAGAGTTTTAATACTCTTTCCAGTTTGTTTTTCTACTTCATTTCAAAATCATTTGAACATTTTAAATGAATCCGACTTATGTTTCATCAGATAGATATATCCATACCTGGATAGATCATCTATGAAGGTGATGAACTAGAAATATCTACCTTTAGTCCTTGTGCTCATAGGCCCTCATACATCAGTATATGCTGGACCTAAAAGCTCAGTGGCTCTCTCACCTTTTACAGTAAAAGGTGACTTGGCCATTTTTCAAAGAAGACAAGACTCACAGGTTGGAAGTAATTCACAATCACTGACTTTGAGGATTTTCTCTTGAGTCAACTTGTTTATCTTGTTCTTGTTAATGTGACCTAGCCTACAGTGCCATAAGTAGATATCAGACACATTATCTAATCTAGAGTGCTTGCCAGTAGAGTAGACTTTATTAATAAGTTGTGATATCATGTATATTCCATTGCTCAAATATTTAGAAAATATAATCATACTATTCAAAATGACATTACAAAATATTTCTTTTATTGAAATCTTATAATTATTTTTGGCCAAAAGGCCTACCGAATGATATTCGAAAACAAACTTGGATAATAGTGACAATCACTAAGAACTATAGTATGAGACTCAAATATAAGTTTTAAGATCCCTAATGCTAGAACTGAAACTGGTCTTCCATTTTCAATGTTCAAGAATCTTTCATCTTGCCCAAATCTCCTACTGACCTATAATCCCTGCAACAAATTACAAATATGGTAAGGGCTTCTGGTATCCAATACCCAGTTAATAATATCATAAATAGAGAAATTGCAAGGAGTTATCATATAAGTATCTTGCCCAGCAACATTTTGCTTCTTTCTTGGCCTATTCGGGTCCATGTCACAGCTCCTCGAATCAGGGCTGGACCGGACACGGGTCAAGGTGCAAACCAGATCGGGTCGATGGATGGGTTCGAGGTCTGACTACACTCTCTTGAGATTTTTGGGCAACTTGGAGACCAAATCAGAGTCTTAGAATTACCTGGGGAAATGTGTACAAGATCTACAAGGAGTACTCAAGAGAATGGGGCCAAGGGAACATGTCTCGAGATGTATGTTGGTCAACAAAGAAGCTAGTGCAATGAGACGTAATAGAATGCAGTTTACCCATGCGACTTTGTACAATATTCTGGGAACTCCATAGAAGTTGGTTCAAAGTAAGGCATTATCTTAAAGTATTTTTTGTTCTGAATCCAACGGATCAAGTTTTATTGCAATCCAAGTTCATTTGAGTCACGAACTTGGCAGTTTTATCTAACTGTGTAGAGTCCTGCGGGAATGGGGATTCTGAGTTTATCCTTCTCTTGTACTTAGAGAGTTAAGTTCATGAAGGACTTGTAACTTGGGGTTGTTCCTATATAAAAGGACACTCAAGGGTGAGGTCAGAGAGGGAAAGAAAGAGATCATCTAAGGATCCTCTTATATCTGTGAGAGATTGAGAGACCAGGAGAGCTTCTATTGTAAACCAGTGAGTGTTTATTTAATAAAAGTTCTCTTCCCCTTATTTCTTCTTCTTCTTCATGGTGTTTCCTGGTGTCGCATTCCATTGTGTTCTATTATTGTTAGGCATGGCCTAAGTCATAGAGACTAGATTCCCATGCTAGGGAGGTTGATCGATTCTCTTCTGCCCTGTGAAGAGCTGACCGAGCCGCATGTTGTTGGGATTTACTCTGAGATCCCTTCGTACATGACAGTTGGTATCAGAGCGATATCGAAAATGAAGAAGACGACCTCTACATCAACATCCATGGTGGGAACAGGGGATTCATCATCCTCGACCTTGAATTCCTATCCTGCCTCAAGAGGAGGCACAGCAATGGGTGGAGCATATCCAGTTGATGATTCCCTACCAGGGCTATGGATTGCATCTCCGATTATCTCCATCGACAATCGACTATGGAAGTGCGAGGCCCAAATAGCTGAGGTTGAAGGGCGAGTGGAGGACCTCGAGGGTAAGGATGCAACCCTTCGAGGTGAGATCACTGCTCAGCTGAATCAAATTTTCTTCGATATGGAGCGGCGCTATGCGGAAGTGCTGCAGTGCAACAAGGAGTTGGAGACCATGGTGAAGGCTCTCCAAATACAGGTGGTTGACCTTTCAAAGGAAAAAACCACCACGGGCGTGTCCTCTTCTACCTCGACAATGGAGGTCACAAGTGAGGCTACGCGTCCCTTGCACAAGCATGATGTTCCCAAGCTGCAGGAGTTCTATGGGCAGCGGTCTGCAAAGGAGGTAGATAACTTCCTTTTCATCATGGAACAATACCTACAGGTTACTCTGGCATAAGGGGTTAAGACATAAAGGTGAGCACGGCGGCCATGTTCTTGAGGGATGTGGCGATGCTTTGGTGGAGACGTTGGGCTAACGATGTGAAACAAGGGGCTATTCCAATCACCACATGGACACATTTCCAAACTGAACTTCGAAAGCAATTCTTCCCCAAGTTCGCTAAGGATGATGCTCGAGCACGACTACAACGACACATACAAAAGGGTGATGTGCGTTAGTATGTGTGAGAGTTCAGCGAATTATTATTGGAGGTACTAGACCTCAGCTAGGAGGACTCTCTCTCTTCACCTTCCTTGATGGGCTCAAACCATGGGCCAAGATGGAGTTGCAGCGAAGAGGAGTCAAGAGTTTGAATGAGGCGATATCTCAAGAGGAGGCTCTCATCGAGTTCAAGACTCAACCCACAGCTCCCAAAGCCTAGGCATCCAAATAGGGCAAAGGTGGGGGAGCAAAATTAGGTCACAAGGAGGTGGAAAAGGCTCAAGTGGAGGGGCTTCCTAAGTGAATGGCAAAGCGGTGGTGCAAGGTACCAGCACTATCTCATGCTACATTTGCAATGGATCGCATAAGGAGAAGGATTGTCCATTGTGGGGCAAGATCACATCTATGATAGTGGAGGAGCAGCAAGAGACTAACCAAAGGATGGGTTCACTTAGTCTCAATGCCCTGAAGGCCAAGGGGCCACAAGGCCTACTCTATGCACCTGTCAATATCAACGGTCACCCCTTCCAGACACTCATTGATATAGGTGACACTAACATCTTAGCAACAGCGAAGAAGCTCAATCTGAAGATTGAAAGTGATGAGCACACATTCAAGGCAGTCAACTCCATAGAGGTAGTTACAAGTGGAACAGCCAAGGATGTTGAGATCCAATTTGGTACATGGACTAGATGGGTGACAGCGGTGGTTGCCCCTATCGACGACTACGAGGTGGTCATCGGTATGTCTTTTCTAACCCAGCTACATGCCATGGTAAAGGCGGATTCAGATGTGGTGGTGGTGGTTCTGAATTCGAGCGAACCTTGAGTGGTTCAAGCAAAGCAAGTTTGAGGGACTCCACAGTCAGTCCTATCGATAGTGCAGCTTGCGAAGGGGCTGAGAAGGGGACTTCCAACACACATTGCATCCATTCAAGAGGAAGACCTGCTGGAGGGAGAAGAGATCACAGCACCCATCGAGGGTGTTACCACTGAATTCGAGGATATGATGCCCCCCGAATTATCCAAGTGATTGCCACCAAGAAGAAAAATCGATCACCGGATTGATTTGGAGCAGGAAGCACATCCACCAGCTCAAACACCATATAGGATGGTCCCACCTAAACTCCAAAAGCTAAGGAGACAACTAATGGAGTTGGTGGACAGTGGGTTCATCTGACCTTCGAAGAGTCTATATGGAGCACCGGTACTTTTTTGGAAGAAGCATGATGGTTTGTTGAGACTGCATTGACTACAGGGCCCTCAACAAACTCACGGTGAAGAACAAGTACCCCATTTCATGGATTGTTAATTTGTTTGATCAACTTGGTAAGGCATGGTGGTTTTCCAAGTTGGATCTTTGCAGTGCATACTATCAAGTTCGCGTGGCGGAGGAGGACATCGAGAAGACTGAATGTATGACAAGGCATGGGAGCTTCGAGTACCTTGTCATGCCTTTCAGCCTCACAAATACTCCAGCAACCTTCCGTGCTTTGATGCAATGTTTACTCCACGACTTTATCAATAAATTTATGGTAGTAATACTTGGATGAAATTATTGTCTACAGTCGGACGTTGGACGATGTGGCGCACTTGTGGCAAGTCTTCTCCACCCTATGGCAACACTGGCTCTTTGTGAAGAAGGAGAAGTGTGTGTTTGCGCAACGGAGGGTGCCATTCCTCAAGCACATCATTGGGGATGGAAAGCTCATGATGGATCCCTCCAAGATTTCAGCCATAGCCGAGTGGGAGGTACCTACATGTGTTACACACTTACGCTGTTTTCTTGGATTGGCAAGTTATTATAGGAGGTTCATCACTGGATATTCTAAGTTGTGCACCCAATTGACGGATTTGTTGAAGAAGGGTCGACCATAGCGGTGGTTGGATCAATGTCAGGAGGTGTTCGATTGTCTCAAGCAGGTGGTCACAAAGGAGCCGGTCCTCATGCTATCGAACTTCTTGGTTCCTTTTGAAGTTTGTACCGATGCATCAGATTTTGCCATTGGAGGGGTGCTCATGCAGGAAAGACACCCAGTGGCCTATGAGATTTGGAAGTTGAACGACCCCGAGCGTAGGTATACGGTTCATGAGAAGGAGATAACAATAGTTGTGCATTGCCTTAGAACTTGGCACCATTACCTCCTCGGATCAAAGATTGTGGTGCGCACGGACAACGTGGCCACAAGCTACTTCTAAACCCAGCCACATCTCACCCCAAAGCAAGCGAGATGGCAGCAATTTCTTGCTGAATTCGATTTCCACATCAAGTATAAGCCAGGCCGAACCAATTTAGTTCCTGATGCCTTAAGTAGAAAGGTGCAATTGGCTGCAGTTTCTTTCACTTCTGGACCAGCAAGTGACTTAATGGAGAGGGTCAAGACCGAGATGGAGAAGGATCCATGGGCCACATCCATGGGTGAACTCATCAAGGATGGCAAGGCACACCATTTCTGAACCAAAGGTGGGCTGATTTTGACATGGGGATGGCATGTCTATGTGCCTTCAGGGGGAGGGCTGAGGCACGAGGTGCTGCGAGAACATCATGATTCTATGTGGGCGAGATATCATAGGGTGCATCTGACCCAAGCTCTCATAGAACATCATGATTCTATTGGCCAAATATACGAGATGACATCGAGGGGTATGTTCGCACTCGTCTAGTATGCCAACAAGACAAGGTTGAACGTCAGCAGCCTGTGGGGTTGTTGGAGCCATTGCCTATGCTAGAGCGTCCATGGGAGAGCGTCTCCATGGACTTCATCATTGGGTTACCTCCAGTAGAAGGGTATAGCTCTATCATGGTAGTGGTGGATCGCTTCTCGAAGTATGGAGTCTTCATTCCAGCACCTACTACTTGCCATGCAGAGGATGTGGCGCAGTTGTTCTTCATATATGTGGTGAAATATTGGGGGATACCATGGAGCATTGTTTCTGATCGTGATGCTCGCTTCATGGGAAGATTCTGGATCGAGTTATTTCGGATACTTGGAATGGAGCTGAAGATGTCCATGGCTTTCCAGCCTTAGACAGATGGCCAAACAGAACAAACAAATACATTACTGAAGATGTATTTGAGGCACTATGTGAATGGCAACCAGCGGAATTGGGTTCGACTCTTGGACCAAGCCCAATTCAGTTACAACTTGCAGCGATCAAAGTCATCTAGGGAGTATCGCAGTGGACTAAGTGGGACGTAGCCCAACTGCCTATATAAGTTCGTGAGGGATTTGAAGGAGGATACAGATTTGGTTCAGGTCTCATTATTGAAGGCGACCAAATGGATGAAGAAGTGGCTGACATAAAGCGACGTGCAGCTGAGTTTTTGATTGGTGATCGGGTATTGGCGAAACTCTACCATCACATGAGATTGAAGTCGGGCTACTACAAGGCACTCGTGAGGAGGTATGAAGGCCCCTTCATCATCACCCATCAAATTGGAGAGACAGCATATCGGTTGTTGCTGCAATCCAGGCAGAAAGTGCATCCGGTGTTCCACGTGTCTCTGTTGAAGCCATTCAAAGAGGACACAACTGACCCTTCTCGAGCTCAAAGCAGGATAGCTCCAGTGGCCGTACGAGTTCATTACACCAAGAAGATTTTTGAAATCAAGACGGATAGGAAGAAGGGTAGTCGAGTGTAGTACTTAGTCCGATGGAGAGGACTAGCAGGCTCAGAAGCGAGTTGGGAGTATGGTGACGAACTATAGCAGTTTGAAGACATCATCAACAAGTACCGCCTAGCCTCGTTGGGGGCAACTTTGGCTTAGGTGGGGGAGGGTGTCACGGCTTCTCGAATTGGGGCTGGACCAGACATGGGTCAAGATGCAAACCAGACCGGGTTGCTAGACAGGTTCGAGGTCTGACTACACTCTCTTGAGATTTTTGGACAACTTGGAGACCAAATCTGAGCACTAGAATTACCTGAGAAAATGTGTACAAGATCTTCAAGGAGTACTCAAGAGAATGGGGCCGGGGGCACATGTCTCGAGATGTATATTGGTCAGCAAAGAAGCTAGTGCAATGAGGCTTAACAGAATATAGTTTATCCATGCGACTTTGTGCGATATTCTGGAAACTCCATAGAAGTTGGTTCATACTGGGTAATGTATTATCTTAAAGGATTTTTCGTTCTGAAACTAATAGATCAAGTTTCATTGCAATCCGAGTTCGTTTGAGTCACGAACTTGGCAGTTTTATCTGACTACGTAGAGTCCTGCAGGAACAGGGATTCTGAGTTTATTCTTATCTTGTACTTAGAGAGTTGAGTTCGTGAGGGACTTGTAACTTAGGATTGTTCCTATATAAAAGGACACTCAAGGGTGGGGTTGGAGATTAGAGAGGGAAAGAAAGAGATCATCTAAGGATCTTCTTGTATCTATGAGGGATCGAGAGACCGGAAGAGCTTCTATTGTAAACCAGTGAATGGTTATTTAATAAAAGTTCTTGTCCCCTTATTTCTTCTTCTTCTTCATGGTGTTTCCTGGTGCCGCATTCCATTGTGTTCTATTATTGTTGGGCGTGGCCTAAGTCATAGAGACTAGGAAGGCTGATTGGTTCTCTTCTACCCTGTGAAGAGCTGACCAAGCCGCACGTTGTTGGGATTTGCTCTGAGATCTCTTCGTACGTGACATCCAGAAAGGTAATATATTAAGGATAGTTCCACTTTCAATGCCTCCGCTTCTTGCAGAAGAAGCACTCCACTTGACTTTTATCGGGTTCTTGGTCTAGCCTTGCATAGATGTCCCAGCCTGAACTTGCACATTCTTGGACTTTTTCTTCTTTTTCTTCTTTTTTTCTTAAACGATTGAGAACAAGAAGAAGACCCTTCCACTAAATTCACTGACTCCTTATGGAGCTGGTGGTCCTTCTTAAAGTTCTAAAGTAACCCGAGTAACCTGTGGTAGTTTACTTTTAGGCTTTGTTATTCGATAATAAGTAAGAAATGGGAGATAAAACTTAGGCAGCAAGTTTAGAATTACATCCTTCCCTAGTTGCTCAGGCAAGGAAAAGCTGAGCTTGGTCAAATGCTCCATCATCTCGATCACATATAGTACATGATCAATGACTGAAGCTCCATCCCTCATCTTGGCATTGAAGATGGCATAACCAGTCTTTTGCCTCTCAACATCATCGAGTGTGCCAAAATACTCATTCAACACTTAAAGCATCTCTTCTAATAGAGCTGACTCGAACCTATGATTGAACTTGTCGCTCATAGCTGCCAGCATGATGCAACGCACCATGATATAGTCATAGAACCACTTCTAGTAAGTGCCTCTGACTGTCCCATATGCATTCAAGGCTGGCACCTCAAGTGCTGGATTTATCATGATGTACAAGATCTGTTCATGCTCTAAGATTAGCTTCAACTTACGGTACCAGCTACCAAAGTTGGGGCCCACTAGCTTGTCATTGTCCAACAATGATTGGAGCGAAAGGAAAGTAGCCATAACTACAGAAAAAAAAACCAAAACTTAATTAGTAAATGATTTGTTAACCTAAAGATTTAGACTTTAATCAAAAGGTTCTCCCACTATTTTATTCGAATTGGTGGCCTCTACCTCCAATCTGAGGAATTACTCTAATTTCTTAGTGGGTACTAGAATCCACATAGACTACACATAAGCCCGACTTTGGCTGGTTAACACGTATATTTAAGGATAGGTTCATAACCAATTGTTTCTCTAAATAACTTCTAGTATTTTAATTTTACCCTAATGCCTAATCAGTAGGCTTTGGCATCTACTGAAAAGGTTCAGTTAGATCCAACCATTTACATGACCATACTGTAGGAAAAACCTAATTTTCTACCATAGGATCGATCTGATCTGATCTGATCGAAAGCAAAAATTTCTTTACAAAATTAGATTAGATCAGAGAGTTCTCAGATCTGATCCTATTGATCTGATATTAAAATCTAAAATAAAAATTAGATTAAGAACAACTTTTGTAATATTTCAAGGCTATACCATTACCTTGATGATGATCTACCGTACTCGAAGCTCTGGATCTAGCTGCACACATGCTTGGCCTCTACCATAGTCTTCTCAGACTGGTTTTGCATAACTTTTCCTTCTAGATCTGATCCCCAAAGATCATATCGTCTAGATCTATGAAGCCTTCAAACGAATCTTCACAGGCAGCACCTTGTCTTTGATCTTTGCTTCAACTTTGCTTAATAGTTGATTGCTGAACCAACACCTAACCTAGTATAGACATGGAGAAGGATGAAAGGAGTAGTAGGGGAGGCATGGAGATGGGTTTGGCGGTAGCACTTTGGTGTGGGAGAGAATGGATTGCAAACCCTAGGGTGCAGGGTCTTTAAATAGACTCTTGCGCCAACTGTAGAGTCCTAGATGATCGAGCAATCTAATTGCTTGATTAATTCTGATTTTAATCTAAAACTCCATGCCAAACACAGGGTCTCTATGAAATGACTACAGAATAAGAATGTTAGGCTCAATCGTGTGCTAGCACGATTTCCTTGAACCTAGTTAGATCTAATCCAAATCAATCAAATTAGATTAGCTCAATTGATAACATCCAGACCCAAACCCTTGTTTGTATGATCCAGTTAGATTTAGTTCTATATGGTAATGAGATATGTCGTGATCTCTATCATTGACATTATCAAAACATCTTTCGATAGACCAAAAATTTTTTGATTCATCCAATTAGAATGATCGATCATCATGATCATTCTAATTGCTCCAAAAATCCACCTGTTGGTGCAGAATCTGGTTGATACCGAAACTAGCTAGAGCTGGAGAAGTCAAGGCCGCCATCGGGACCTGCAAAAGAAGTCCAAATTGAAGGAGGGGTGGCTCCGACTGGATCCTTCGACGGTCAAGTTGGTCCTTTCGATGAACAGAAATAGAATGCTCAGTAGAGAAGGTAGCAGAGTGTCAAGAAGGAGAAGAGAGCTCTCTTTTGAAAGCGTATCTGGAGGGTCTGTTATATGAGCGAAGCCCATAACAAACTGATAGCGATAGCCATAACTGCTTAATAGTGGATCGTTCAGGGCCATGTGAAGTTTATAACAGAGGATAGTATCCGTTGTTGTGACGCACCAGTTTGTTGGAACTTGATAATTGAGGTTCGGAGGAGGCATGCACCGGTAGTGAAGAGCTTTGAGTTTCACCAATCCCAGAGGAGTTCGGGCTCTTTTAGGGTTTTATATGTATAAGTGGGTTTATGCCATACGGATAGCTAGATTTGCGTAGGCGTGGAGGCCTTTCTAGGTGACTGTAGTGAGTTCGGTTGGAAGCGGTTTGGAAGTCCTATGATGAGAAATCCTGAAGGAAGTTTTTTGGAGGAATCTGGGAGTAGTTCTACTGGAAGGAGAAGTCCGACTGAAGAAGTAGAAATCTAAAAATAATTTTGTTGGAGAAATTCGAAAGAAGATCTGCTGGAGGAGCAAATATATAACGATGAGTCCCCTCTCTGCTAATACAAGAAGTTCGGATGGATGAGGGTTGATAGAAAGAAAATTATCTAGTGTGCAGGAGGAGTTCGACTGGAAGGAGACCAGTTGGGAAATTTTGCCTAGAAGGAGCGGAAGGGGATCTGCTTGGAGAGAATCTACTTATTTATTCCTTTGAAGCTCGGCTACTTTCGAGGCCATCTGGAGGCTGATATGAAAGAGACGAGGTCCTTTAGCTTGCATGTTCAAAGTTCTCGATGCAGGAATCCCGTGGTCAGCCACCCTTAGTATATTGTAGGAGTTTGTTTGGAGAGGAGCTCTGTTGGTCTGGTGTTGGTCCAATATTGAATAGCTTGGAAGGTTTTTAATTGGGAAAAGATTCAAAGAGTGCCAAGGTCGGCCAAACCAAATCATAATTGGACCTATTACTCAGCTGCTTGGGGGCTATCATCGCTATTCAAATTCATCTGAGTGAAATCTATAATGCCCCGTAGGTTCTAGGAATATCCGATGGAGCTAGGAATCTAAATAAAGAAGATCGACCGATAGATTCAGATGGGAGGTCTATAGTCTCGGCGCCTGAGTATAAACTCTTTACTGGCCGAAGTTCGGCATGGCTTCCCTTGTCGGACTAAGTTTCCTCAAGGCTAACTATCCTGTTGGACTTTGGTAGGAAAGGGTTCACACCCAACACAAGTCACCCCACTCCCAAGTTTGAAATTTGAATGAATTAAAGAAATATGAGTGTCAAAGTTCTTTTTTTCTTTTTGCGCCAATAGAGTAGTTGATCCTGACTCTTTCTGCATGGGTGCCAAAACTTCTTAAATATGAGGTGATCCGAAATGACAAATTCCTGAAATTCCTAGCGAAGCGCTGCTCAGGGTATGGTGCAATAAAGGTTTTGTCCACCGCTAGTCTGCCACTATGATGAGTGGGGGACGCATCAATCCGAGGTTGGCCAATGGAGATGTGCATTCATAACCATCTTGGATCCTAGCGCCTATTTACGCTCTTCTTCTTCCACATGAGCTTCATTTGATCCGGATCTCCTTCTCCTTCCTTCTGGCTTCCTTCTCCCTTCTTGCTCTAGGGCAACAGTATCTTCTGCCGACTCCTTCAATTTTTTGAGGGTTCTCTTCTTCATTTTCTATTGAGCCTACTGTCTTTCCATTCTTTTCGGTCGATTTAGATCAGTTCCTGAACCTTTCTTTTTGATTATCTATCTTTTGGCATTTCTACCCATCTTGTTTCTTTGAGAAAGTATCAGATTTTATATTCTTTGATTTTTGGAGATTTTTTTCTATTTCAGTTTGATCCTCATGTCCTCTGAAGAGTCCTGGTCGATCGATTCTAGTAGTTCAGTTCATTTAGCTTTAATGGACCTTCCTCGTAAGGACCTTGAGCTTGTAGAAGTACCTCGGCCATCCTTCGTCCTTGATATGATTTCATGTGAACTTCGACCTGAAGATCTTTCATTGATTAGGATCCAGTTCGGAATTCCTTCATATTGCGAGCTTGAACTTCCTGGCCCTAGTGATCGAGCCAGCTCTCCTCCTCCCAGCCGAACTTGCTTGTACGTTGAAACCCTCCGGATGGGATTTTGGCTGTCGATACCTTCTTTTGTAACCAACTTGTTCAAGTTTATAAATATTTTCTTCGCTACCATGGCACCAAATTCTTTTAGATTTATCATAGGATTTCTTCACTTTCAAACGTTCGACCTTCCATCTCCTTATTCCGCAATTTCTTCACTTTCAAACGTCACTCGACCACCAAAGACCGATGGTACATGTCTCTCCAGTTCGGAAAGAAGGGGTTACTTAAGGATGCCCCTTCTTCCATTCATAATTGGAAGGAGAAATTATTTTTTGCTTCTTGTCCCTCTCTAGAACTAGGACTTCCTTCTTGGAAGGAAATAAGGGACTCAGTTCACCAAGCTCCTGAGCTTGAGAAAGAGGATCGGGATTCGGCCAACAAGCTGAAGAACTTTCAAGCTCCTCTAATCTCCAGGCTTCTAGAAAACCAGACCATATTCAACTTTTGTCTCAGTCCTCTCAATCCGATAGGTAGTCATTTGCAGCCTGCCAACTATGCATGGTCTTCTTTTCTTCTCCGACTCTGGTTTTTCTTCTGTAGAGATGACTCCTGAGGAGCGAAACCGCATGGCCAAGGGGCTCAAGTCCATTAAGAGGAAGGATAGCTTTGTGGGGAAAATATCCAAGAAGGCTCATACTGATGAGCCAATCCCGATTGTGCCGATCCAGGCCACGCCCATCCCCAGGTCCGACGCGGCCGCACCACCTCTGATCTCATCCCAAGAGGATGCCGCCACCCTACTTCTTGAGCAGTGCGAGGTTGTTGAGAAGAAGAAGAAGAAAAAGGATGCCATCAGGAAAAGATGAGGAGGGCGACCGAAAATTCGAGTGGCAAAGACTCCGATTAGGAACGAGCTTCTTTGGATGATCGGGAGGTTGTCCATTCCCTGATGAAGGGCAGCATCCTCCCGCACATTGTTGAGAAAATGGTTGGGATGGAGGATGCTGAGAGATTTGTTGAGTCCTTCGTAGCCTATCTCGAGGTAACCCATTTTTTTGAACTTGTTTGAATGAAGGGTGCACTTTTAAAGTTCTGACTTAATTTCTCCTTATCTTGTAGCTGGGGCATTACTTGTTTGCCCACTCGAAGGTTGCTGATCTTTGCCAAGCTGAGGCTTCTAAAGCTCTGCAGGAGGTTTAGGTAGAGGTCAAGAGGGTTCGGGCCGAGGTTGACCATTTGAAGGTGGCCTCAAAAATTCAAACTACAGAAGTCGAGCACCTTCAGGAGGTGTTGTGGAGAGAGGAAGAAGCTTCTGCAGGGCTGAGGGCTGCCTTGTCCCTCTCCGAAGATGAAAGAAAGAAGGCTGAAGAGGTGGTAGGCATCTAGAGGGAGAGGACTGTCGAAGCCTTCAAGTCCTCCAAAGCAATGGAGGACATCAAGATCACGTTCGCCCAAGAAGACTTCTTGCAGGGGTTCGAGATCTGCATGAGGAGGGTCATGAAGAACTTTCCTGGAGTGGACCTCAACCTTCTGATAGACAAACCCAGTGAGGGAGCCAATCCCTCCAATGCTGGTGCCACTTCCTCCATCGCCAAGCCTGCCCCGAGCACTCCCGAACTTGCAGCTGAAGCTCCTGAGTCTATTTTTTCAAAGAGGAAGATTCATCACCTGAAGAAAAAGTTGAAGAAGATAGAAGATGAACTTCGAAGATCCAAAAAGAATGCTTCAGAGGATGGCTCCATCATTTAAGATAAAGATACAACCCAACAAGCTTCTATTATCATCATGATCAGATTGAAAGCTAAAGTCTATAAATCGCATAAGTTTTAGATCTAACTCACCTAAAACCAGCAACTTGCCCTTAGTATTTCTCAAATACTTAAGGATGGTTTCACCACTTTCCAGTGATTTTCCTCTGGATCAGATTGGTATCTACTCACTACTCTTAGTGAATATGCCACATCTGGTCTCGTAAATGTCATCGCATACATAATAGATCCCACCGTTGAAGCATATAAAATTCTACTCATATACTCTCTTCTCTTTAATAGTTGTCAGACAATTCTTCTTAGAAAGAAAAATTTTATGGCCTATTGGAGATAGCCCTTCTTGGAATTCTCCATGCTAAACCTCTTTAGCATAGTTTCTATGTATGTGGACTGAGATAATCCAAGCATCCTCTTAGTACTATCCCTATATATCTTTAACCCTAGGATGTAGGATGCTTCACCCAAGTCCTTCATGGAGAACTAAGATGACAACTATATTTTTATTCCTTGCAATGTGGAGACATCATTCCTAATTAAGAGAATGTCATTCATGTATAAAACAAGAAATACCACTACCGAACTATTTGCCTATTTATAAATACAGGGCTCTTCTCTATTTTTAATGAAGCCATATATTTTGATCATCTTATCAAAATGCATGTTCCAACTCCAAGATACTTGCTTCAATCCATAAATGGATCTTTGATGTTTGTACACCTTGGACTCATCTATGGATGTGAACCTCTCAAGTTGTATCATATACACCTCTTCGGTCAGATCTCTATTCAGAAAAGCTATCTTCACATCCATCTGCTAGATTTCATTATCCAGATGGGTAGGTATCGCAAGCACAATCTGAATGGATTTGAGTATTGGTTACAAGAGAGAATGTCTCATCAGAGTCAACACAATAACATTGATAATACCCCTTGGCAACCAGACGGACTTTATAGATCTCCACCTTTCCATCTGTGCCTCTCTTTCTTTTGAAGACCCACTTACATCCAATGGATTTAATTTCTTCAGGTGGATCAACCAATATCCAAACATCATTGACCTTCATGGACTCAATCTTGGATTTCATGACCTCAAGCCATTTCTCAGTATTAGGTCTTTGCATTGCATCCATATAGGTGATTAGATCCTTATCATTCTCATTGAGTTTAATAGGATCACCAGCCCATACTAAGAAACCATAGTATCTATTTGACTGATGTAGTACCCTACCGAATTTTCTTAATGGTGCAGGGGACTTCGGATTTGATCTAATCAAATCCAGTTTAGGTTTGACTACTGGTGTTAGCTTTCTGCCTATTGAATTTCCTCAAGTTCAACCTTAGAGACATTAGTTCCTTCACCATAGAACTTTCTTTCTAAAAGATTACCTTAAGACTGACAAACACCTTTTGTTCATCAACATGGTAGAAAATATACCCTTTAGTTTTTTTAGGATACCCAAATGAAAGTACACTTGTCAGACCTAGGTCTAAGTTTATCTATCATTAAATACTTGACATAAGCCAAGCACCCCAGACCCTAAGGTATGAGAGTACTGACTTACGCCCTATCAATATCTCATATGGAGTCTAACTATAGACTTACTCAGAACCCTATTTAGCAAGCCGATTCGAGTGCATATCCCAAAAGGATATCAGCAAGCTAGCAAAATCCATCATGAATCAGACCATGTCTAATAAAGTCCAATTTCTTCTTTCAAACATACCATTATGCTATGGTGTTCCTGAAAGAGTACATAGGGAGAGAATTCCATTCTTTCTAAGATATATGAGAAACTCATCAGAAAGGTATTCACCTTCTTTGTTAGACCGAAGAGTTTTAATACTCTTTCCAGTTTGTTTTTCTACTTCATTTCAAAATCATTTGAACATTTTAAATGAATCGGACTTATGTTTCATCAGATAGATATATCCATACCTGGATAGATCATCTATGAAGGTGATGAAGTAGAAATATCTACCTTTAGTACTTGTGCTCATAGGCCCTCATACATCAGTATATGCTGGACCTAAAAGCTCAGTGGCTCTCTCACCTTTTACAGTAAAAGGTGACTTGGCCATTTTTCAAAGAAGAAAAGAACTTGGACCTTCCAATAATCAAAGAAGATGTGGAAGATTTGGGAGAGAAAATACTCTTCTATAATCTCGTAAAAATAGAGAAAGAAGAGAACTAAAAAAACCCTAGAGAAGAACCCTTTCTTCTCCTTTCTTTCTCTCTCACCAAGACAAAATAGTTTGTATCTCAACAATGCACCACGCCCAAACCCCCTTTGCATCCAAGAGTCTGATGCCTAAGTCCTCTCTCCTAAGTCTAATTGTTGTAGAAATCTCATGCTCTAACTTCCTTTAAATAGAGAGTTTTGAATTAACCTATATCAATTCTAGAGGAGTCAAGAGTTTTGAATTAATTTTACTTTGATTCTGGGTAATCTGATTACCCGTTGATGATCCTGTCGAAGTCCTGAGGTTCTGGATCTAGCCATGCAAGTGCCTAGCCTCTACCGGTATCCACTTGGGCTGGATCTAGAGATCTTCTCCTTCTCTTTCTTTTCTCCAAAAATCAGATCTGGATCTGATTTGGAGAATCTTCAAAACTTCTTCTAAAGATCATCCATCGTCTCTGCAGCAGTGCTGCCTTCTTCCTTTTTCGTCAGCCTTTCCTTGCCTGACTCGCACTAATCTGAAGGCCCAACTTCCTTGGGCATGGAGAGGAGAGAGAGGGTCAGATGGTGGCATGGAGAAGGGAGAGGGGCAGCCTTGGGGCATGGCTTGGAAGAGGAGTTCTTAAAAGTGGGTGCAGATAGGGTCTTTTTATAGACTCTGCTGTGCCATGCAGTGCTGCATCACCCCAGTCAATCACGTTGCTTCGTGCAATCAGATCTAAATCTGATTGGTGGGATGACATTACCTGATCCAATCAGATGAGAGACCCATAGGTTCATTCTTAGATGGTGCCTAAGACTGGTCAAAGTAGATACCCAAGGGCCACCTAAGTAGAAACCAAGAAGCAACCTGGAGTCCCATCCGTATGGGACTCCAGCATCCCTATCCATGGGCGCACGCCATCCTAGGCGTGCGCCCTCTTCTTTCCAATTTCTAGAGAGGGGACAAGCCCCTATCTGCTCTCCAATAAGTGCATGACACATGGGCAGATGTCCAAGGGTCAAAGGTCAACGTTTGACCAAGTCAAAGTATAAGAATTAGCAGGTGATGGAAAATGGTAGGTGTTGTCTCAAATTTATCTCATAAATTAAGACAATCCTTTTCTAACTTGGACAAGCTCCAGTCAGATCAGGTAAAGGTACCTGAGTGAGCACAAACTCATTTGGCTCAGTCGAGACAACTTTTATGATAGAAAAAGGAGAACGTTAGGCTCAATCGTGTGCTAGCACGATTTTCCTTGAACCTAATTGAATCTTATTCAAATCAACTGAACTGGGTTAGTCCAATTGATGATATTGAGATCCAAACCCTTGTTTATGTGACCCAGTTAGGTTCAGTTCTGTATAGTAATGGGATATGTCATGATCTCCATCATTGACATCATCGAAACTCCTTTCGATGGATCAGAACTCTTCTGATTCAGACAACTTAGAATGATCGATCATCTAAATCATTCTAATTGCTCCCAAAATCCACCAGTGACACCTAGCAGCATATGGTGGCAACCCATCAAAACTGAAAATGAACCTCTTGGTGCAGCTACTTGTGTGATTAAGTTCTTCTATCTTGAGCCCCGATCAGATTAGGGTTAAGATGAACTCGTCAAACCCTAATTTCTATCATATGATTTAATCATTCGATTCAAGTCCGATGTGAAAACCTTAATAGAAACTCTTTCTATTATTTCACTCTCTGCCATGGCCATGGGCTTATGGACTTGATTCTCATGATCATCATAGGGCTGCTCCTCATCCACCGAGGTAGATAGATTCCATCTTGGTGCAATCCAATTCCTACAATGAACATGCTATAGCCAACATACACCTCAGGGTTCCGAATGGCTAGGAGACCGAGTCATGGTGTAGTCAAACTATAACACCCTCAAGGTGAACTGCCGATGCACCTCAGGTCAAAGAACCAGACACACCACTGCAGCATCGAGTCAGTCATCGATGAGAAGGTAGACTTCCTTATGACTACTTGAGGTGGTCATGCTCAGTGCCCTCGTTCTCTAACGGAGTACCTGTACTCTCGCTCCAGTGTCTCTACACCATAGACTTAAGACTCATCTACTACAAAGAAGCGATTGTACACTAACCTTTCGGATCAATCACCATCCTCATGATGATCCTACGGTCAGGAGCATTTTATGAGTTAATAATGAAAATTCTTGTCTTAAATTTTCAACTCTTGAAAATAAGAATTATCATTACCATTAACTCAAAGGATGTATCACAGACACTAAATACACTTATGTGATAGAAAATAACCCATTTTATTATTTATAGTCAAAATTATAATTTTGCTCCTAGAAGTGTATTTCAAGTGTTAGCCAATTCTGGCTTCTAGGGCACACATATCTAACAAACTCCCACTTGACCTAAAGCCAATTGGCTACAAATCTAAGTCCCATCTTCTCAAGGTGGGCTTCGATCTTCTGCTGGCCCAACGGCTTTGTAAGTGGATCCACCGCATTGTCTGTGGAGTCGACTCTCTTGACCTCGACATAACTCTTCTCGAGGTAATCGCGAATGAGGTGGTATCGCCGCTCGATGTGCTTAGATTTTTTGAGAGACCTCAGCTCCTTAGCAAGGGCTATGGCACCATTGTTGTCGCAGTACAGAGGAATGGCATCTGATGGCATTACTTCGATCTTCACGGCAAACTTCTTGTAGCAGAATGTTTCCTTCGCAGCTTTTGATGCAGCGATATATTCTGCTTCCATGGTGGAACCTGCTATCACTGTCTGTTTGGAACATTTTCAACTGACAGCTCCACTATTGCATAAAAACAGACTCCCGGATGTTGACTTTCGATCATCTACATCAGACATAATGTCCGAGTCTGTATACCCTGGACTTGGAGTTCTCCATTACCAAAGACCAACAACATATCCTTAGTTCTTCTCAAGTACTTAAGGATATATTTCATAGAAGTCCAATGTTCTTCATCTAGATTCGACTGATATCTGCTCGTGACACTCACGGCATGGGCTATATCAGGTCGTGTACATAACATAGCATACATGAGGCTCCTTATTGCTAAAGCATAAGGGATTTTGCCCATGCGTTCTATTTCCTCAAGTGTGCTAGGGCACATCTTCTTGGAAAGATGAATGCCATGCCTGAAGGGTACTAAATCCCTCTTAGAGTTTTTCATACTAAACCACTTTAGTACTTCCTCGATGTACATCTTCTGTGAAAGTCCTAGCATCCTATTTGGTCTATCTCTATAGACCTTAATTTCCAGAATAAAGGATGCTTCTTCTAGGTCTTTCATGGAGAATTCTTTAGATAACCACATTTTAATTGTGGTCAACATGGGAATATCATTTCTGATAAGGAGGATGTCATCCACGTATAATACGAGGAAGACAACAGCACTCCCACCGACCTTTTTGAAGACACATGGCTCCTCCTCGTTTTTGATGAAACCAAACATTTTGATCACATCATTAAAATGATTATTCCAGCTCCGAGATCTTGCTTAAGTCCATATATGGACCTTTGCAGCTTGCAAACCTTGTGATCATCATCACTGGATGTGAAACCTAGCGGCTATTCCATAGAGATATCTTCCTTAAGATATCCATTTAAGAATGCCTGTTTTCACGTCCATTTGCCATATTTCATAATCGAAATAGGCTGCAACAGCAAGCAATGTGCGGATGGATTTTAGCATAGCTACTGGACGAAAAGGTATCCTGATAGTCAATGCCTTCACGTTGACTATAACCTTTTGCCACTAATCTAGCCTTGAATGTCTCCACATTCCCATCTGCACCAATCTTTCTCTTGAAGATCCATTTACACCCAATAGGTACTATACCTTCTGGTGGATCTACCAAGGTCCAGACTTGGTTTGAGTGCATCGAGTCAATTTCTGACTTCATTGCCTCTAACCATTTCTCGGAGTCGATATCTGATATCGCCTCGTTATAGGTTTTGGGATCATCACCATGAACTCCATTACCTATGAGGAACATTTTCTCTACATCTTCTGAAATAGTACCTAAGTACCTTTCAGGGGGATAGGAAATCCTTTCCGATCTACGAGGTGGAGGAGGTAGTGTATAGATTGGCTTAACCTGATTTGGTTCCATTTGGTCCTTAGCTCGTTGCTCTTGTGAGACTTTCTCATCGAGCTTGATCTGCTTTCCAATGCCGCTATCTTGAATAAACTATTTTTCAAGAAAGATGGCATGTCGACTCACAATCATATTGTGATCTTCTGGAATGTAGAAATAATATCCTAATGACTCTTTAGGATATCCTATGAATCGAGCTCTAAAGGACCTAAAGTCTAACTTGTCCTCTTAATTCTTAATTAAGTGCATTATGAATTATGGTTTTGAAACAAATTCAAATTGTAAATAATTTATTTTGAATCATATTCAATTTATACAGAGCATAGGGATTTGAGTCGACTCGACCAAAGAACTAAGTCAACTAGACTATGTTTAAGCAACATTAGGGTTTTAGATCTGAATTGTTTCAATGTTTAGATCATACCTTAGGGTTTTGAATCTAAGATTTTACAAAAATTAAGTTTTAAATCTAAATTCTACAAAATATATATATATCACATATATAAGTTCTAGATTCAAATCAAAACCATATATCCAACATATATAACAAAAGGATCTAGATCTAAAATATGAAACACATCATTTAGATCTCATCTAAATAATCAAAAATCAGATCATAAACCAATTTATTTTAGATTTAAAATCTAAAAATAAATCATAAATTGATTTAGATCTCATCTAACTTATTTATGATTTAGTTTTTCAGATCAGCACATACTAGAACAACCTTCTCCACTATAAGAGGTAAACCTTACAGCAAGACAACCTTATAATCAGTACGTACGATCTTAAATTTTATTATTTTTAGATTTTTATGCATACATAATTATTTCATAAAGAAACCTAAGCTCTGATATTATTATGCATGCATGCCCTTCAGAACTTTTTTCGAAAAATAACAAGCAGAAGACTTAAGATTAATCCTATTAATTTTTTATGCATATGATCATATTATTGAATACCTATAATCTAGGATCTATGACACGATATGATGCATGTTTAAATCTGAAAATCAAAAGCAAATAAGTATTGATCATATCAATACTAGCCAAGATCAAATCTAGCATGTACTAGAGAACTCTGCTGCTAATTTCCATGGATCCAATTATTGCTCCAAACCGCATAAGATGTCTAGCCTCAACAAATTATCCATACGAAGCTCCTATGCTAATCGGAGGTTCAACGATCGAAGATCTGCATGGAGTACTAGCTCCTTGCAGATCCCTCCGATCTGATTCTTTTCTTCAAATCTCTCAGACCCTCCAAGAGATTAAGAAATAAAGGAGGATTAAGAAAGACTCTTCTCTCAAAAACAAGTGGAAAAGGAACATCAAACAATCCTAAGAGAAGAACCCTTCTTCTCTTCTTTCTTTTCACTCAACAGGACATGTACAAGAGATGTCCTAAAAGAACCTCATGCCTCCTTACAAGAAGAGACCCTCTCCTCTTGAATTCCCCACACCCTTTCTCTCTTTTCTTGATTTTTTTCCATGAAGAATCCTTGGTTTCTTACGCCTAAACATCAAATTAAAAGGGGGCGGCCAAAGGAATCCTACTTTAGGTCAAAGCTCTAAAGTGGATGGGAACAAAGAGAGAATATTTAGGGGCCGTCCAACTCTTGGATGCCTCCCCAAAATTCTAGGCATGGCCGCCCCTTATTTTCGCACTAAAGAGGCATGAGAAGGCAAGGTTTTCATAAATGGGGAGTGGGGATTTAATTCCCTAAGGAGAGAGGGAGAGTCCCAGTCCAACTGGGAACTCTTAGGGTCTTTGGTCAAACATTGACCTAATCCTATTTAAATTAGAATTGGTGTAACCCAATTAAAGGCAATCCTAGTCTAACTAGGAGCCTAATTAAATCTGATTTAATCTCATTTAAATCTGATTTAAGGGGGTGCTTGGTTGGATGGAGTGAAGGTTTGGAATCGAAATGGGAATGGGTGACTCCCATTCCAACCATTTGGTTGGGAGGAATCCCATTCCAATTCTAATTTTGGGATAGAATGGGAATATCCCAATCTACCTAAAACTCAATCTCCACTCTTTCTTAAGGATTCAAACTTTCATTCCAATTCTGATTCCAGTCACGAACCAAATGCTTCAGGGGATTCGGCCATTTCAATTCCGATTCCAATCTATTCCAATTCCCATTCCTATTCTAATTTCGGTCGTGAAACAAGCACCCCCTAAATCCTAATACAATTATGTGCACTCAAGTCCTAATCAAATAAGAAATTGATCTCCCTTGAAATTGGGTTATCTTATAAACCAATTAGACTTGACCTAATTAAGTCTAAACCAAACCAAATTGAATCTAATTCGATTTGACTTGATCTCAGCCCTAATGCTCAATCAAATTAAGCCAATTAGCAATCCAATTGCTAATTAATCCTCCTACAATACTTGTACTTGATCAATCATCAATCATTTTGATAATTAGATCCTTGAATAATTTATAATCGTTGATCAATCATCTGATCAAATAGAAAAATCTTATGTGTGTGACCCCATAGGTTCGAACCTAAGCCGGTAGTATAGGAACAAATTAGTGTACTAATCAAAATAACCATCTAGCAAAGATACCCGATGTTTGGATAGGTCGAATGTATGTAAAGCAACATCCAAGAACCCTAGCCTATGGTTATCATATAATTGATCCCTTTGATCCTTAATGCTCAAGATAACTTTAGAGTTAACTGTCAATTCTCAAAATAGTTCATCCATATTATGTCTCAACCTTACAAATCTCGTGACTCCTTACAAGAATTATCTAGACCTAGGTTTTGCTCAATTGAAACACAGTCGGACATTCTCTTCCGAAACTAGGAATGGTCAATCCCATCTTGACTCATACACTGACTTTGCAAGTACTTGATCATACCCAAAAATCTTTCGTCACTATATTAGAAATACAGATAGTCCGACACTAAAGTATGGTGAGTTGCTTGCAAGTCATCATGGTGATTTCAAATCGGAGAGACACTTATACCTATTGCCTTCGCTAGCTACTCTTGACAACAAAATGCTACGTAGTTTGGTCACATTCAGTATAGATGTACTCCTTCATCTCACCTACATACTATACCAGTGTCTCCATACCTCTTGATTATGAGAACAACCAATGCATATGGCACACAGTGACCTATACTCAATAAGTTATTATCCTAGTTAATAACATATTATTTGGTAATGAATAATTTTAAGAACTATCCAATAAATCCTTCTTTATTGATTGATAGTGGTTCTAAGAATAACATAGGAGCTCATTTAAGAAAGATAGACAATTTATGATGAAAAAGCTTAAAAACATTTTATTAATTAATAATTCATATACAAATTATATGAGAAGCATAATCATCTATAACTTAGATGATTGGCTTTAGGACACAATTCCCAATGCAAAGGAGATATCATTTTTGAAATAGTCGATTGGAAGGAGTGGTGGTTGAGAAGGTTTCGAGGGTGGCGGAGAAGGAGCAGCAGTGGGTTGGGATGGCATATTTCTACATTTTCTATGGCATTCATGAATGGGAGGAGGATTTGGTCACTGCCTAGGGCTCGAGGAATCCAACTAGCGATGCCTAAACATCAAGGCAATGTGCTTCACACAAGCCATAGGAGATATGAATGACAAAAATCAAAGGAAAATTTGAGGTAGAAAGGTGGATTTTATGGAAGAATAGGGTTTGGAGTGAGTTTCGATTCGAACCAAAAAGAGGGGAATGAACAAAGCTTTGGGATGATCCTAATTAAAAAACCTCATCCCAATATAGGTGTCAACTCGTCTCAAACTTGAGTTGACTCCTGATGAGGGGTCGACTCCAGTAAAACTAGGGTTTGTTAGGATTTGATGCCTCAAATTCGATCCATAGTAAGAAGAGAATCAGTTTTCAGTATAGCAGTCGCACCGACTCTGATACTCAGTCAAGCCAGCTCGAATTGAGATTGAGCTGACTCGAACCACAGTCGAGCCGGCTCTCTCAGGTAGATAGACAGTAGGAGTCCGAGCAAGATGTAGTCAAACTAGCTCGACCCCTGACCAAGTCGGCTCGACGGAGGCAAACAGAACATGATGGAATTTTTTTCTATTTGGACTCGGATTAATCCAAGGGATCTACAGCAGTTGTGCATTGACCACAGGATCCGATGGCCATCAAGGGTTGTGGTCATGATCTGAAGAATGAAAAACATTCCAAGACTCCATCAAGGATATGTTCGACTCATATTAGGAGAATGAGCCCTATTAGGACTCCTATGAACTGTTGAGAAGAGGATTCTCATCCTATTTAAAGGACTGAGATGCTGTGGAGCAAAAAAGGTGATGCATTGGTGTGAGAGGCACGTAGAGAGGCTCAAGTAGACATCGAGAGGAGCTTGGCAGAGCGTCGAGTACATGCAGCCCATGAGAGAGAGAAGCAATAGGTGCATAGCATCCAGCGAGGAGGCTATGAGGGCATAGAGCATCTTGTAGCTTCCGTGGGTCTTCTTGGAATTTTGAGAGAGCTTTTGTAAGGGTAGCTTCTAGTTGAGAGGAATTTATGTACGGTGAGTTGAGAGTGGGTGTTCTCCTCCTGTACCTATTTTTTTCTTTCATAGTGAAGCTTTTCATGCCCCATAGAGGCGAGCCTTTAGGTTGATCCACATACTTGATTATTTTCTTATTTTATTTCTTTCTATTTTCTGTCATAATAATTTGGTACTAGAGAACAAGCAGTATTAGAGTAGCTGATATTCCAATAGTTTGGTATCAGAGCAAGTTGATACCATAACAATTAGCATTTGTGCTAGATAGTACTGAAGCATAGATTGTAGCAGTGGATATGCAGAAGAATATGGAGAAGACAAGAATATGGAGAAGACAAGCACAATCAAGATCAACAGGTTCGATGGGAAAGATAATTTTTTCTTGTGCCATGCAAGGGTAAAGGATGTCCTCATCCAACATGGGTTGATCGACACTCTCTTATATGACGAGATGCCAGCCACTATAGAGGTGAAGGATTGGAAGCAGATCCAGATGCAGGCGGTTAGCACAACCCACATGTACTTAGTAGATGATGTGATGATCCATGTGCTTGGTGAGACTTTTTCGATGATGCTGTGGTCGAAGCTTGAGGAGTTGTACATGGCAAAGTCGCTTACTAACATGCTATTCATTTAGAAGTAGTTCTACCAGCTGTGGATGGATGAAGGCTAGAGCATGTGGGAGCATCTATCCAACTTTCAAAAGATCCTCACCGACCTCCTCAGCATTGGTGAAAAAGGTAAGAAGAAGATCAGAGCGTTGGTCTTGCTAGCAGCATCGCTCCCCCCTTCATATGAGTCCATGGTGCCTGCTCTTCTAGTGGAAAAGAGCACCATCGAGATGGATGAGGTCACTTTAGCGATACTCTAGAACGAGATTCTCAGAAGAAAAAATCCATCTTCGAGCTCAGATGGCGGCAAGCTTAGCTTGAGCAGGAGACAGTAGACGGAGCGATAAAAGATCGTGAGGAGGATAATCTAGGTCCAAGACAAGGGATCCTAGCAAGATCAAATGCTAAGGTGTGACGAGTTAGCGCATTGAGTCAAGGATTGCCCACAACTCAAGGATCGAATGAGGGCTACTGCAGCGATGGTTAGTAGCGAGTTAGAGGATAATGTCCTGAAGATATCTAATGAGGTATCTAGTTCTTTCTAGCAGTAAATTTTAGATTTTACATGCACATATCATGTTTGTTACAGAAAGGAGCAGTTTTAGAGAGCAGTGATGGCATTGTTTATCTATCGGATGGATTGAGCTGTGCGATCAGAGGCATCGGGACGATCAGTTAGAAGACACATGATGGTGCAGTGAGGAGATTGGGGGAGCTCCGATACATACCCAATTTTAGGTGGAATCTTATCTCACTGAGCATACTGGATTTAAATAGCTACAGGTGGTGATGGAATCCTGAAGATCATGCACGACGATAGAATGATGTTGGAGGAGAAGAAGAAGACAAGAGGTCATTACTATATGACAGAAAGCCCAATGCGAGGTGGAGATTCAGGAGCCAGAGGGAGCCCAGTGCAAGGTCGAGCTCCAGGTGGAGATGGATCGGGCACGAGATGGGAGACTCAGAAGGATGAGAGGTGACGTCGCAGAGTGAAGTTCCTATTACCACAGGAGGATTCCCCAAGCTGATCTTTGGTCAAAGTGGACATAGCCCATGACTGAGGTGGGATTGTGTGACCTGGCTCGACTCCCACATTTGCCATCCAAGATCAGCAAGCATGTTCCAGGGTATGGAGGCGAGATGGATCACAAGCTCTCAAAATCAGGTGGAGGCCGAATGTCGAGTCAAGGTGGAGATTGTTAGGATTTGATGCCTCAAATTCGATCCACTACAAGAAGAGAATCAGTTTTCAGCACAGCAATCAGGCCAGCTCTGATACGTGGTTGAGCCGGCTTCGAACCATAGTCGAGCTAGCTCTCTCAGTCAGATAGACAGTAGGAGTCTGGCGAGATGCAGTCGAGCCAGCTCGATGGAGATGAATAGAACATGATGGGATCTTTTTTCTATTTGAACTCGGAATTGTGATTAATCCAAGGGGTCTACGAGAGTTGTGCATGGACCATAGGATCCAGTGGCCATGGAGGGTTGAGGTCATGATTTGAAGGTTGGAAAATATTTCAAGACTCCATCAAGGACATGTTCGACTCATATTATGAGAACGAGCCCTATTAGGACCCCTATGAACTGCTGAGAAGAGGATTCTCATCCTATTTAAAAGGCTGAGGTGCTATGGAGCAAAAAAGATCGCATGTATGGTGTGAGAGGCATGTAGAGAGGCTCAGGCAGCCACCGAGAGGAGCTTGGTAGAGTGTCGAGTACATGTAGCCTGTGAGAGAGAAAAGAAATAGGTGCATATCATCCGGGGAAGAAGCTGTGAGGACAGAGCATCTTATAGCTTCTGTGGGTCTCCTGGGGATTCTGAGAAAGCTTTGTGAGGGTGGCTTCTAGTTGAGAGAGATTTATGTACGGTGAGTTAGGAGTGAATGTTCTTCTCTTGTACTTATTTTTTTCTTTCATAGTGAAGTTTTGTATGCTCCGTGGAGGTGAGCCTTTAGGCTGATCCACGTACTTGATTGTTTTCTTATTTTATTTCATCCTTCTTTCTGTCATAATAATTTGGTACTAGATTCTTAACAAGCAGTATCGGAGTAGCTGATATCTCAACAGTTTGGTATCAGAGCAAGTTGATACCACAACTAGGGTTGACTCCTTATAGAACTATTTTCAGTAAACATTTCAGTCTACAAGTCAACACTAAATTTTGAGTCAACTCCTTGATGTAGAAATAGTTCAAAGGAGTTTCAAATCATGGGAATTCACTCAAATTGAGATGGAATTGATATGCAATCAAGTTGGGAAAAAAATGATTTTAAAATCAAATTGGAGAATCAAAAATATGGTCAGTTAGAGAAGATAATCAATTAAATTTGAGGTAATCAAGAAAAGAGAATCTGGATATAAGCTCTATATGGTTAGTTTCAACTAAGGAATTTCTCAAATCCTTAGGGGCAAACTAAAATGCAATGTAACATAAAGCATTTGAGTTTTATGATTGAGTATCTTATCTTTAAGTACTTATTTCATGCAAATTTTTAGAAGAATTTTGATAATTTAGCATCTTAGGAGGAAATGTCAAAAATTAGTTTCATTTGCAATTTTTGCAATCAAAGATATTCATAGTCAATTAAGCTTTTGTTGATTTAAGTTTCACTACTATAAAAATAGGACCACTGTCATAGTCCAAAAAATCGCTGCCATAGCCTACGACAGCGATTAAGTAACCGCTGCCACTGTCGCCATCGCCATAGGTCTATAGGATTTGTTTCTGCAGCGATTATCATAACTGCTACTATAATCTGATCTATGACAGTGATTTTGGAACTGTTGCTATAGAATATCTATAGTAGCAGTTTTGAAACAACTACTGTAGAAATCTACAACAACAGTTAGTAACCACTGCTTAAGAATATATAGCAGCGGTTACATAACCACTACTATAGATATAGATAGCAGCAGTTACAGGACCGCTGCTATAGAGGTTTATAGCAGTGGTTTAGGAACCACTGCTATAGATCTCTATAGCAGCAATTTCAAAACCGCTGCCATAGAATCAATGCCAATTTTATAGCAGCGGTTACATATAACCACTAATCAATAGCAAGACCGCTGCAATTTTATAACCGCTGCTATAGCAACAATCTTATAACCACTGCTATAGATTATAGCAGTGGTTGATATGAACTTATGATAGCGATTGGCACGGCTATGACAGCAATTTTTAACTACTGCCATAGGCCTTTGAAACAAAAAAAAATAAATAAATTTGCAATTTTTTGCCTTTTTTTACCTGATAGATGTAGTTCAATATATATTATTCAAATTAAAACTTGAAAGATTCAAAAATTTCATATAAAGCTTAAATTGTATTACTTAAATTATATTATAATATTTTTTAAATAAAAATAAAATACATTAAAAATCTTCTAAATTAAAAAATCATCCTCTCCAAGCATCTCTCGTCATCACTTGGAGGAGCTGTAGTAGAAGTTGGAGGGGCTGGAGCTAAAGCTGGAGGAGCTGGAACATCAGCCAACATATCCCAAATGCTCAAAAAATCAGCTCCAAGATGAGTGGAGAGCTATGAGACCATAAGGGACATGACGCTCTATATCTGGTCTGCATGCTACTGGGCTTGGTCTGCGCACTGCTAGGCCTGAGATGCATGCTCCTTATGTTAGATATATGTGCCCTAGAAGCCAAAATTGGCTGATACTTGTAATATACTTCTAGGGGCAAAATTATAATTTTGACTATAATCAATAAAATGGGTTATTTTTTATCACATATGTGTATTTAGTATCTGTGATACATCCTTTGAGTTAATGGTAATGATAATTCATATTTTCAAGAGTTGAAAATTTAAGACATGAATAATCATTATTAACTCATAAAATGCTTCCGACCATAGGATCATCACGAGAATGGTGATTGATCCGGAAGGTTGGTGTACAATCGCTTCTCTTTAATAGATGAGTCTTGAGTCTACGATGTGGAGACACCGGAGCGAGAGTACAGGTACTCGTTAGAGAACGAGGGCACTGAGCGTGACCACCTCGAGTAGTCATTAGGAAGTCTACCTTCTTGTCAATGATTGACTCGATGCTGCAGTGGTGTGTCTGGATTTTTTGACCTGAGGTGCATCGATAGTTTACCTTAAGGGTGTTATAGTTTGACTACGCCATAACTCGGATCTCCTAGCCATTCGGAAACCCTGAGGTGTATGTTGGCTATAGCATGTTCACTGTAGGAACTGAAGCCCATTGCATCAGAGTGATGGAATCTATCTAGGTTTTCCATCGGTGGTAGAGGAGCAGCCCTATGATGATCATGAGAATCAAGTCTAGATGAACTTAATCCATAGGTAGCTGCACCAAGAGGTTCGCTTTCAGCTCTGATGGGTTGCCACCATATACTGCTAGGTGTCACTGGTGGATTTTGGGAGCAATTAGAATGATTTAGATGATC